>JAMPIV010000473.1:0-537493 GCA_024509875.1 Oreohelix idahoensis
TAAAAATGAATTTCTGATCGGCCAGGGGTGCTGGGAAGTTGCTCTGTGAAGGATGATGACGATTCCTTCCACAAGTTCCAGAATCAGAGCACAGGATTTTAGCTTTGCATATTTGGATGGCGGGAAGTGCTCGGTATACCACCTCATCCCCCGCTTCAAGCATGAAACCAGGTGTGAAGATCCTTTAAATAAATGGGAAAGAAACTTTAGCACGTGACTCCAACTCAACAAGTGTCAGAGAGACAGAAACGTCACAGAAAAAAGCCTTGATCTACTGTTATATTGTTGACGGCACTATGTGCCTGGGAGTAGTTACTTGTGACTGACAACTAAACAACACTAGTGCATATGAGGCATACTGCGTATAGAGATACACGTTTTAACAAATAGCAGCTGTCCATGAAAGAAATCTAGTGTGTAACTTTATTGCTCTAATAAAGCAAAAGGACATCCACACAAAAAACCACACAATAAGAAAACATTATTATAAAAATCTGATATTGTTTTATATTATTTAGTATATCTTTAAAATAAAGATGCTTTTTCATTCCGGCTTAAAACATACATAACACTTAAATATAATTAATGCTCACATATTTGTTGTTTCCCTTGCAAGACAATTACCTCCCTTATATATTATGTTACATGTTTTAATTTTTTAGGGTTCATAGATTCATTCCAGTCCCTAATGACATATCTGACCTATCTAAAGATATGTCTAAAATTAGCTCTTTGATGTAATATTAAGTAACATCTGCTGTCATTACAAATAATAAGTTGAACTAAAATTAAATCTAGAGTATTTAAAGAAATACTAGTTTTCAATGTCCCATCTTACAAGTACTATATATTCAGACAATGTAATATTTTAAGTAAGACTTCACACATAAGAAGAAAGTAATATGAACTTACTGGCTCTGTCAGAGACTAGATTAGAAACTGGTTAGTATAACTCAGCACAATAATCCAAATCTATATACAATGTTTATCTATATACAAGACACATCTATACACAAGGGCACTGAAGAGGCTTAGTAAAACTGCGGAAAAGGCATCATGCTGGCTGTGGAACAACTGCAATGGGCTATGGAACTCGGGTCAGTAAACTCTTCGGTACAGAAAACATCAGGATTTTTTTTATGTCCACAATACGTTGATTTTTTCGGTGTGCTGGTGAAAGGGTTGTGACTGATGGGCAACACGCGGAGTGAATTATAAGAGGTGTTGGGCACGGGGTTACAGTTGCTGGCCTTTTCGGCTTCACGCAGGTGTGTCAGTGTCTGTCCCTGGTCGTGGTGTGCGGCGGAAGAACGGAATAATTTGTCTTCTCTTTGGTTACTTTTACATTTGCCTCCACGGCTGGCGGAGTTGTGGATTTTAAAGTTGCTACCAAGGTGAAATGGGTTCATTTTCGATACAAGACAACAGGAGGCTGAGACACTTGGGAGTCACGACCCAAGTGGGCCCGTCCCCCTTAGGGTGTAAAGGAGTACAGAGCCGAAACACTTGTTCGATGGGGGAACTGCTTCTGATGATTAGATTGCCTCCTGTTGTATCGCTCTGTATTGAGTTTCCTATCATTGTTTACGATGACAAAATATTTAAGTCTTCACACCAGTTCAAAACATCAAGTGAAAACCAGGGAGATAAGTGATAATATAACATCTAAAATAAGGAAAAGGGGTGAGGAATGGTGAATGTGATAATGTTGTTTGCTGGCAATGTACTATTGTAGCAGAAGGTAACCCAAGAGTTGTAGAGATCTACTTTAGAAACACTGAGCTCTCTAAAGATCTACCTTGATAAAATCATGTCTGTTTTCAGGTTTCCCAGTATTTTTAACTTAGAAAGCGTACAACCTATATGTAAATGTTATCTCTGTCAGATAATCTGTTTCCTACAGTCCCATCAACAGAGTGGTAGAAAATTCAAATTAAATAATATTTTACCGAAAAGTCAACTTTAATATAAGTCACATCAGTTCAAAACGTGAAAAGTCAATAAATTGTTGAACAGCAAGTGATGGTTTTTTGGTAATATATATTGTACGCCACAATGACGAAATGCATGGACATCGTTATGCAGAAAAACATCACAGGTATTTTCACAACAGTCATTGTATCATCGAAGTAGTCGATTCAACAGGCACAGCAGACAGCATAATATTAATGTACATTATATGCCTTTTAGGATATCGTAAACCGCTGTACATGTAGTCAGGTAGTAAACTTCCCCTTTCCATAAGAGCTAGTAGATATCAACTAGGAGATTAAATATGGTCTCCTCGATTTGACCTCAACAAGACAGGCATGTCTTTTGAGCGCCACATTATCGTCCTCTATGTTCCTTATACAGCAAAGGTATCAAACCTAGATCCATCAATAAAGTTCAGGAAGCAAATAGTCCGTAGGACAGGCATCAATCGATGCGTGACAATACAAGTGGATCGTGAGCTGAGCAAACTTGTCATAATATAGACTTTATAATAAGGCAGGCTAAGCAAAAGTCAACGTCACAAGATGGCGATAAAGTCACTCAGCAAAAAAAGGATTTAGTTACCTGTTCATAAGGAATTAAATCACATAATCACATATGCCTCCAGGCATTTGAAAATAACATAGAGATATATCATCTCAACAAAGGAACAACCATCATGAGGACTCCTTCCTGAATAAACTAAGCGAAGACTAGCACATAGCTACGTCTCGCTTTCTCAGCTTCTCAGCACAGACTCACCTGGGCGGAAATCATTGAAAACAACGCCACAAAAAGAGACATGCGCAGAACACACGAATCGAATACAACTCAGCCCGATTTACGAAACGAAGAATGTTCTACGCTGTTCTACGATGTTCGACTTAAGACCTATTACCTTAAAAGGAAATGAATCTTGAAACATTGCGATTGCCAACTGTTTTCAAAGAACTGACGATCTGAGCGCTCCATATATGGTCGTGACTCAAAATCGTTCACACAACTATCGGCAACCCTAGCTATCAAGAAAAGACAACTTCTTGACGATAGCTATCAAGATTAGACGACTGTAGGAATAACAATGACTACAATTTCATGAGTTCCTTCCCATGCATAAAAAAATTAACTATAGTCAGAATGCATGTTCAGAATAAGTTGCGACAAGTTTTTAGCAGCAACAGAGGGCTAGTCAGACATTTTAAACTTCTTTGCTTTCCCCTCCGTAACCTAGACATCTACAAAATCGTCATCTTTAATCTACCGGTAGAGCGAGATCTAACTTATGCATATACTGTAATATTATGTGTGTGTATATATATATATATATATATATATATATATATATATATATATATATATATATATATATATATATATATATATATATTTTTTTTTTTCTTCTTCGATCCTTAACCACCGACCGTCAAAGCAGTCAGTGGCCATCACGCCTAGTGGCGTCTTGTAGGGCAACAAGAAATTGATTCCACTTTGCACGGTCGGTGGCCATCCTTCGTACAGTGCCCCAACTCTGGTTCATTCTTTGCATCTCAGCCTCCACAGTCCTCCGCCAAGTTGTTTTTGGTCGGCCTCTCTTTCGCTTTCCTTCAGGGGTCCAAAACATAGCTGTTCTTGTGATGGCATCGGGGTCTTTTCTGAGGACATGACCAACCCAGCTCCAGCGTCTGCCAGCTATGATGGTGTGCATGTCCTCTTGCTTGCTACGAGTAAGCAGATCTTGGTTGGTGATGGTATTCGGCCAAAAGATGCGGTGAATTTTTCTTAGGCATGTTGTGTGAAAAGAGGACAATTTTGACATTTCCTTCTCTGTGACTCTCCAGCATTCCGCACCATAGAGAAGCACAGAAAGCACGCAACTCTGGTATAATCTTAATTTTGTGCTTGTGCTGTATTGGGAGGACTTCCAGATGTTATTTAGGCTAAAGAAGGCTGTTCTTGCCTTATTCATTCTGATGTTGATGTCTTTGCCTGCCCCACCGTCTGGTGTTACTATGCTTCCTAGGTATGTGAAGGTATCTGTCTGTACCAGTTGCTGATTCCTTACTGATATGGGCTCAGGGTTGCTCACATTGAGCGTCATGACCTCAGACTTCTTTAAATTGATGTTCAAGCCCACCTGCTGGCTAATTTTATTAAGTCTATCCGTTTTTTCCTGGATGTGTTGATGTGAATGTGCCAGCAGTGCAATGTCATCTGCATATTCCAGATCTTCCAATGTAGAAAATGTAGTCCATCTTATTCCTCTTGGACTGCCCTCTGTTGTCTGGCGCATCACCCAGTCTATGACTGTTAAAAATAGAGTGGTTGATAAGGGGCAACCCTGTCGTACTCCTGTCTTCACCTCGAAGGTTATATATATATCTGTAACATCAAGGACAACAAAAATAACAACCAGAAAGATACAGACTATCTCAAGATCACTAATAGAGAACTTATGACAAGATCACTAACAGAGAACTTATGACAAGATCACTAACAGAAAACTTATGACAAGATCACTAACAGAGAACTTATGACAAGATCACTAACAGAGAACTTATGACAAGATCACTAACAGAGAACTTATGATAAGATCTTTAACAGAGAACTTATGACAAGAACCAGACAAATAGAAGTGTCCCACTTCTGGAACCACCGGAGTAAGAGAGAAATAGAGGAAGACTGTGACGGACAACTCAGCTGAACTGAATTATTGGATGACAGGGTATTCCCCTTCGTATGACATCAGAACCCCTGAACATTGTTGTCATTTTATCGCTAACCTGGAACTTTCAATGTGGGCTCATTAAGTATGCACGAGCGCAGAGTAAATTCTTCACCACGTTTGCTCATTAAATATGTAGACGATTTCATGCGTGCATCCGGGAATCTCGCTTCGTCGCAGGGCAGGTTGAACCCCGTCTACGGCTATTTCTAAGAGCGATTATATGCAAGCATTTAGCTACAACCTTCGTTAGTACCTGCCTTATGGGTTCGCCAGAGCCTATCGGGGAAGCGGCTTAACCTCAAAGACACTGAGGATTTCTCAGAACAGACGATGCAGTCTCCTGCTGCTGAGATGACACGGCAGTGCGAACCAGAGTGGACGAAGCAAGCTTCTCGCAGACTTCGCACCTCTGTGTCAACCGGCAGACTTGCCCGAAAGACTGAGAAACGGGAGAAACCCGAGCGACCAGCGAATGGAGTAACAGGCCGTGTCGGGCGGCGTAGAATCTTCTTTTTTCCTCAAGATGAAGAAAAGTGTGAAATTCTCACACGACCCTTTTAAGTTACATTCCAGTTAGTTCAAATAAAAACTCTGAAAAACTGCATTTTATCATTCGTTTTTGCCAGATTTTAAGAAGCATTACCAATAGCAGAATCCTGCTAGATTCCATCTGGATCTTTCGGATATATATTATAGTGAATTCTTTTCTGTGCAGACGGTAATTTATACATTAGCTTCGAGTGATCAGTGGTGTAGTTATTTATTTTATTTCACTGGATTGTGGTGTAAATTTAAACTTATTAAATAAACCCATTTTCAAAGTTCTAGTGCAAACTAAATGTTACATCTATAAGTTAATTTCCAAATACAATAGACGCGAGTGCAGAAAATAGGCTAACTGTAAATTTATCGCGCGTCAGATTATAATATGATTTGTATTGCATTTCATGTTTTTTCTATCTTTCATCCAGAATGATCATTCAACCTTGCATCCCAGCAATTAAATTATATACAGAGTCCTGCCGACTCAATTCGATAACTCCAGTGACATATGACCCTTTTTATAAGCTAAACTTGTGGCGACCTGTTGCGGGTCTCGCTCCTCTGAATTTAACTGAGAATAAAGCCACCCAAGAAACACTTTAAAAATACTAATTCATATAGTCCTTAAAGTAAACTGGAGAAGACATTTGCCAGTAGCCACCTTTTATTTACTGCTTTATTAGTGAAAGAGAACACAAATTTATCTAATCACTGTCTGCCTAGTATTTTTCATCGGATTTTACCACCCCCCGAAGAAGAACTTACCTCAGTGTTTTTTAGTCTGTGACATTACGCCATAAGAGTTTCACCACCAGCGGTGCAAATCTAAGAGACCACACCATTCCCCACACCTAGCCAAGTGCCTGTGCCATTCATTAGAAACTTTATCTCGACCAACAGTAACACTTACGCTTCGACGTCTAGCGATTTTCGAGACCATTTGCTACCAGCCAACCTCGATAAATCTGGGGCTTAACACAGAAGTAAAAAGACATTTTCCATTAGCCTAGTGTTTATCTGCTGTTGTAAAATTTCTATGAAGTGCCAGAATCCACGATTCGGTAAGTGTGTGAGCGTGACTGTGTGCGGGCCTTCACAAGCGTGTTTTTTTAACGAAAGGAGATTTAATTAATCTTTCTACCATTTTAATTAGTTCAACCTAGTATTAATTGTGTACTGTATTAATTGTATGGGATTTCTCCAAGTGGGATTCATTAACTGTGTTTTTCCCCTTCCCGTAAATCTGTTGAATACAGGGGAAACATTTGAGAACCATAGGATTTTTTTTTACTCCACACTAATTACTGTAAACCCTCGTCTCAGAATAATAAATTTACCGTTAGGTTAAATTGCTTATCTCTGATCATCATCTCACCCCCCCGCCCCTGTCTTTGGGACCGGGCTTTTTTCCTTGTTAAGTACAAGCGGGAAGGGTGTATTGAATAATTCTCTTCAAAAACCCTCCCCACCTTGTCATTTGTAGTTTTGTAACCTTTGATTTCTGCATGTAAATTGATAATTGTTTGTGACTTGATTTTTATGCTAAATAAAAGTAATAAAACTTGTTAGCATGTGTGTTGGCAGGCCCAAACCCTAAACTTACCCATATTCGTTATCGTAGTCTGTATTCACGTACGTTGTGTGTTTGAATCACCAAATTGGTGTGTGCACCTGAGTGTCTGGAAACTGGCAAACAATTGTTCGTTCAGAAGAGTGGTAGGAGAAGTGTTGAGAGACAAATATTGTCGTAAAAGAGTCTGTCCTTTTTCTTCCCAGCACTTGTGAATCAACGATCCTTCTTTCCGAAATCCTTATTCTCACAGAGCCTTCACTATCATTCTACACTCTAACGGGACCACTATCCACCAGAATTCTCTCAGAAAAATTTACGACAAAGACAAAAACAACAGACGGAGAAGAGAACTGGAGACAGACGAGTAATGTATAAAAACGACAAGAACTGATGGCACAGGACACGAAGGCGTGACCTAGTTTTGTTGAGCACGTGTACACCACGTGGTTTTAAAAGGTATTGATAATATGTTGGTTGTTGTTTTGGGGAAATTCGCGACAGATTTATAGTTAATGTCTGTCAATGTTAAAACGATGTAGAGGAGTTACCCATATGTCACAGACAAATTACAAAAATAAATCACTTGTCTCCGACAAAGTGCGAACAACAAAACTTAAGAGATTATCACATATCTAAAAATAATTGCTAGCCACGTGATTAAATGAGAGTCAAAATGTGTGCTTGCTCAGTCTAGACGGATAGAAATAGTATGACATGATCACCAATGTGGAACTGATGGAAACAACCAGAGAAACGCATGTGGAGCAGGAGGTAGGGGAATTATTGTTTTGATTATCTTCCCATCTTATTCTATTAGCCTATATGTGTACATGTATTCATACACTAGAGGCCTTGCCCGTTCTTTGCACGGGGAATCTGTAAATAATGTTTTTTATTTTCATACAAAAAATTGCATAAAGACAAAGTAACCAAAGCATAAATTCTTGTTTAAATATTATTCCAGTATTTATTTAAACTGTGTGACATACCTTTATATAACACAACATCCTGTCTACAGTAATATTGATCAAATTTGTTGTTGACTTCTTTCCATGCCATGGTTTTAACAGGTCTAGAATCTTCTCTCTTTATCGTCCCCTATCTATTTTTCCTTCTATCTTTCTTATTGTCACGATATACTCCAGCTTCCTTCTCATAACATGCCCAAAAGAAAGTGAATTGCTTGTTTCTAACCCGAGGAATACATTTCCTTTGTGCATTAGCTTCTTTCAAGACATCCCCATTTTAGCTGCTCGTGTTATTTTTAACATTCTTCTGTAAAACCACATCTCCGTGGCATATTTTACTTTTTATACCTGTTACTAATTGTCCATAACTCACTTCCGTATGTCACAATTGGTCCTATATAGCTCTGAAGAGCTCTCTTTCTTACTTCCAGCGAACAAAAATTTGTTGCATGAAATGCTGTTCATTTTAAATAGAATACTGCTTTTACTTGGTATATTCTACACATGACTTTTATAATACAACATCCATCCCATTTGGTTAATGTGCCCAGGTGTTTGAATCTATGGACCTGTTTTAAAATTATTTCACTTACTTTGAAAAACGCATTCTAGAGAAGTCGTTTTCTTGGAGATGATTATAGCCTCTGACTTTGTTGCTACTTAAGACTAAGACCTTTGTTTTAACTTTGTTACTTCTGTATCAATTATTTCGTATACAACTCATTTTAATTATTTGCCTTTAAGAGTGTCTCCCGGTACCTCAAGTTAATTATATTATGTCCATTCACTGATATTTCTGTTAAATCCTCTATGGATTTAATTTTTTTTTTTTTGTCGCTGCGCACATTGAACACATCTGATGAAGGGACACGTCCCTGTGTAGCACTTTTTTTAACCTGCTGAAATGTTTGTATTTGACTGCTAATTCTGTTTGTTGCAAACACATGTTCTGTATTATTCTCAAGCCCTTACCATAGATGTTTATGCTTTTTATCATTTTGATAATTTACTTGTGATTCACTGTGTCAAATGAATTAGTGTAGTCTACAAAATTCAGAACTCCGTTCGCTGCTTACCCGATCAGCGTTGATAGCTACTAAGTCCTGAAAAGGACTAACACCATCTGCTCGCGCAAAGTCCTAAAAAGGACTCGCTAGCTACGCCAAAGCTGCCAAGCTAAGGTTCATGACAGTAATTTCAATCACAGACACTACAAAGCATTCTTGTAATTTGTATGCATAATGACGCTCCGCTTTCTAAAAAGAACTACTTCATTATTATACACAAATATTAATATTAGCAATATAAATTCTAAAATATTGTTTTTGCATCTTCTTATTCCAGAATTATTTACTTAATTTGTAAAAGCTATGATGTGAAAGAAAGAAAATTATTGATTATAAATCACTTACAATCTTTAATTTTATAAGCTGCTAACTTCCCTTTAAAATTACAAATTATTTTAAATTATTTCCCTTGGCGCTCGACATTGCTGGCTTAATTACTGCGTTGCGGTTTTTAATTCTTGGGTTTTCGGATTTTTTTAGGGCATCATATCTTAAGACCTAGCAGCAATTTCCACTGAAATATCAAGTCCGCACTTTTTTATGTATCTAAAAGATGGACAGCACAAATACGACAACCAGAAATAGAAAACACTTCTTTTTAAAATGGTGCTTGTGTAGATCAGAAGATTTGAAATGGTGTGACACGATCACTAAAGTAGAAATGAAGAAAAATACTAGACAAACACCAGTGGAACAAGAGGTGCTGTTTGGTAGGACACACTTGAATAAAATAAGTCGATAGTATTACAAGGTAATTCCTATTCTAAACTTGTCAAGGTAAGAGAAACGGAGGGAGAACAAAACACATATGGAGAAGAGATATGGTGACAGTCATGAAGGGAGAAGAAAACACATATGGAGAAGAGATATGGTGACAGTCATGAAGGGAGAAGAAAACACATATGGAGAAGAGATATGGTGACAGTCATGAAAGGAGAAGAAAACACATATGGAGAAGAGATATGATGACAGTCATGAAGGGAGAACAAAACACATATGGAGAATAGATATGGTGACAGTCATTAAGGAATAAATAAGACATGGAGTGAGCTTGAATTAATGGCACAGGACAGGTTAGAAATGTATGATATGTTTTACTAAGGCCTTGTACTCCATGGGGAGCTGACAGGTATAGATGATGATGATATGCTGGCAGGTTTTCTGGGACTGACAGGTATAGATGATGATGACATGCTGGCAGGTTGTCTGGGACTGACAGGTATAGATGATGATGACATGCTGGCAGGTTGTCTGGGACTGACAGGTATAGATGATGATGACATGCTGGCAGGTTTTCTGGGACTGACAGGTATAAATGATGATGACATGCTGGCAGTTTTTCTGGGACTGAGAGAGAAATGTTGATGACATGCTGGCAGGTTTTCTGGGACTGAGAGAGAAATGTTGATGACACAGACAAGAGATTTATGATCAACGTAATTCACAACGTTTAATGTTGGCCACACCGTGTGCCTTTAGGGAGTTATCTCGTTGTCATTAACAACTGAACAAGACAAGAGTAAAAGCACATTGCTTGAAGAGACACAACATATAACTACTGCCTAAGTAACTAAAGTTTATTGTGAGCTCTGAAGTCCTCAGTATTGCTCAAACAAAAGTCCAGTCTGATATACGGAATTGATTCTAGTCTTAACTCTGGCAGCCTGGTGGTTGTCTTGGCAAGCGATTCTCACTGGGAACTCTGCACGACCGTAATTAGTAAATTACAATGACAATATCAGCGCTAAATAAACTGGCTGGGCGTACGTCGTGCTAATCCGGCGCGGACAAGGTTTCGTACACGAGAATTTTACCAACATCACTGTCGTTCAATATTGCATCACCTTTCCACTCTCTCAGCAGGGATGGTCAGGTAAACAGACAAGACGAATTATTACTGAATGGAGTGAAAGAATGTTTGAAAATACAAAATATCTACTACATAACAGAGAACGAAAGAGGTGCCGACCATTTAAAAGCATGTAGTTAGTCAATACACAAAATGTAACTGATTACTGCCGTAGTGAAGCAGAGATCGACCCAAAATAATTATGTGACAATAACTTTATTCTTCTTCTTCCTCGTTCGCCCTGAAAAGGACGTTGGTTGCGTTGTGTCCGTTTACAGCAAAGATGCGATATTTACGCCTTTTGGTCGACACATCCGAACTTCAGCACGACCTTTTTTGGGACCGGGTTAGCCTTACCTCTTCGATGCCTACTGTCTCAGCCAGGCCGCAGTGATGCAGCCTGTTTCTAGGACCACTACTTGGAGGTGAAGTAGGGTCTTTGTCAGCTCTGGTTCGCTGACCCTGACGCAAGCAGTCTAGCTATGGGTCGCTGACTGCATTTATCACTGTTGCTGCGTCTTTGGTACAATAATAACTTTATTCATGTAATAAAGCTCAATGAAAACAAATAAATAAGAGGGCTACTGTAAAACTGTTAAGCAAAGTATAAATTTAAAAAAATATATGGTGCGGAATCAGTTTGACAAATTAACGTATGCAGAAAACACGGGACGTTTCGGGATTCACCCTTCATCAGCCACAAGCACAAACAGGAGACACAGATAAAAATAAACAGATTAATAGACAAAGGCAATACATACTGTAA
Source organism: Oreohelix idahoensis (assembly GCA_024509875.1). Classification (NCBI taxonomy): domain Eukaryota; kingdom Metazoa; phylum Mollusca; class Gastropoda; order Stylommatophora; family Oreohelicidae; genus Oreohelix; species Oreohelix idahoensis. The sequence goes on from JAMPIV010000473.1 coordinate 11,466, forward strand.
ATAAGTGGAAATAATAAAATAATTATCATTATGATGTATGATGCAGACAGATAAAAACATTCAAAACCACTGGATTAGCAAAAGAGTCATTAACTCAAGAAATTCAACAAAATATGAAAATATAAAATGATTTAACAAAGTCATTTCCTTGGCTAGATTTCTCCTAGGTGTTGTAATTTTTGATAACATAGAGCTGCGATATTTATGGTCTCGTCCGAGCAGAGGGGATAGTGATAACTATGCGAGAGTAAGGTGTAAGAAATAGGTTCCATTTCACGAGGGGGATAGTGCAAGAGACAGAACAGTCCTGGATTGAGTAATTGCTCTAATCCAGCCTATCTTTACGACTATATTTAAAGTAGACGCACTTTTTCTCCCGTGTAAACAATACAGGTTACACTACACTCACGCCCACACAATTTTGTGACAGAAATACGTACATAAGTGAAAACAAAACTATGGATAACATATAAAGGGCAGCGGTTTGACCAACACTATAGCTTAAGGTTTATTATGTTTATTCTCATTAAAAAAAACCACAACATCAAGAAAAGCATTACAACAATGAAATATAGTTTACAGACACAAAATTGAAATTTAATTCAATAGGCCCTCCCTCTTGTAAAGGAAACTCCAAGGAAAGTCCCAACAGAGGTAGTAAACCCAAATAAATCAAAAATTAACAGTGGGAGTAGGGAATGATCAGGGCGGGTAAAGAATAAGTCCTTAATTTAACCTATCCCGTGGACACTCAGATTAGTGATAGATAATTAAAAGAAGATTGGTATATAAGTGGTAACATAAGAAATACGTTTCTTCCTTTCCGTTCACTCAATACACATATACACAGTGGCCACTTTCAGATTTGTTTACCCAAATGTCGACGCTGCATACATTCCATGGAATTAAATCAAACAGGTATTAAGACTATTCAGAGTCATATTCTTTGTCCAGTTCAGCCACAGAATATCCGGTTTGTTGACTTCTATTTTCCGGGAGTCGCTAAAATTGACGCGTTGATTATTTTCCTGGATATATTTGATAAGGGTGGATTTAGGCTGACTACTGGCTACTAAAGATGATAGACCACAAATCTGGCCACTATGGACGTTAGAGGTATCAGTTCGAAGTCGTTGATAATCAGCAGCCCAGTAGAGTACCACCCATATAAACACCGGGGATATAATAGGTTGCAGAGTGAGGTGTTTTGTCTGGTCTGTTGTTGGTTGCTGTAAGTGTGGGTGATGTGGTTCACAAGTTCACAACATATGAGGTATGACATGGAAAGTCATATAAAGGTGTAAACTTCTATTGACGTTTCTCCATCGTTTATTTTAGGACGCCACAAGACAGGTAACTGTACATCCATTTCACAATAAACCATAGTCATGACAGTTCACGAAAATCAGCATAAGTTATGTTCATCAATGCATCTGGCATATACTCAAAAAATGATATGGCGCCAAGGGGATTATACTGTTATCTCCAATATTACAAAAGTGCATCAATACTCCTCTCACTGATCAGATGTGCTAAATGAGTCTAATCATAAGTCGCACGAGGATGGTGTTCCAGGAGTATAGGTCAAGCTGACCTTTACAGGCATTCCTAAGTCTAACCTCGACGTAGGTGCAATCGCTGACATAGCGACGTTCATAGAACATAGAACTGTCCTTCGGGCTAAGTATGACCCGTGTACATATTAATCTCAGGTATGAAGATACCTGGGGCGTGACTTCTAGTAGAAGAACCTCTATTTCTGTAATTCGTAAGTGAGCAGAGATCGACCATTGTCAACATAAAGTTAGATTACAGATTTGAAACATAAATGAGGTATTACCTTGTTTCGAAATCAACACCACAAAACACACGCCTCCAGGCGTTTTTAATCATCAAGGGAAGGACCTTGTAAGCTAAACTAACTCACAATAGGGCTCCTAATTCCCTATCAAAGAATCACAGAGACGCAAGAAGCGTCCTCTCTGCTTCACAACTTTTCATAGACTCCCCGACAGGAAAGCTTCTCAAGCACACCTAACGTCCGGACATGCGCAGAACACATACACCTGAGTAAGAATCAAACGAGACGATGTAGGGAACATTCCAGATAAAGATTTGTAATAAATCGCGCCTTATATGGACAGGAATAAAAACCTCAACACTGGTTTCAATCATTCCAAGAAACAGTTGACAGATACTACCATATAAGGAGAATGACCACACATCGTTAAAAAAAATAGACCGACGCGTCCCGTCACAAGAGAAGGTAACCATCATTGAAAATGGTAATCACAGTCAAACTAGGGTTATCTTGCTTTGACCGGAAACAATTAAAGTGTACAATTCAGACAACCTAATTATACAATGTCTTTAGAAAAAATTATGTGTGTAACAGATTACCGCACCCCCCGGGAAAAAAATGAAACATTTTTTTTGAATCCTAGAGCCAGAAAATACAGGCTCCTAACGCACGTATGATGCGCGGATATAATGCCTAATATGAGGCTAGCTCGACGCATGGAGCGAAACTGAGATTATATCTCAGATCCTTAGAGAAAATATTTCCCTAAGTGTACACGTATATTCCAGGGGGGTCCCACCAACATACGCCACAGTGATGGCAACATCATAATGCAAGCCAAATCATACTCATACAAATCTATGAAATTAAATATATTATCATAGTATTACACAATGAAGTGTCATATACTAATATATCGCACTACAGAATTACACATATTCAAACAAAAAGTACATTATTCAATGCATTATTAATCAATACTAATAAATCAGCTTTTCCTCGTAGACATGGATATAATCGTTACTAGAAGATGTGGACATAATCCGCACCAAATTAGGATAGGACTTGATATACTTCATGGTTCCACAATGTACATAATCTCGCAGACGTCAATGATGTGCTGCGAAAATATCAATAACACAAATCTTTATGACAAATGTTAAATCTCTTAATACAGTCATCAAAATACAATATATAAATGTGGCCATGCGAACTTCTGGCCCATATATTGCTAACTAAGCCTTCTTCCGTTATGAACAAATAGGTAACAGAAAAAAGGAAATTATATGGTACAATGTTATAAATTCCCAAAAAGTGAGAAAATATGTGCTGATATGTCATTATAGTAGTGGACTGTATATCAGGAAATATATATGACAGAAGAATTAAGTGGAATCGTGTGGGCATCTGGACAGAATGTCTGCCATCACATTATCCGAACCACGGATAGCTCGCACCGCGAAATGAAATGGTTGAAGAGCTATGGCATATCGAGTGGACCTCGAGCTCTTCAAGTTTTTGTTCTGAATAGCAGTAAGAGCTTTCTGGTCGGTTTCCACAATGAAATGTGCGCCTAGAAGGAATATTTGCAACTTGAGAATTGACCATACCATAGCCAATAATTCACGGTCTAAAACCGAGTAATTCCTTTCTGCAGCATTTAATTTTCTAGAGATATACATCACCGGATGCAGAGTATCAGAATACTCCTGCATAAGTGCTGCCCCAATTCCATTAGACGAGGCGTCACTTCGAAGAACAAAAGTCTTCTCAATAGTAGGTAACCTAAGGATAGGTGGAGATGAAAATAGAGTTTTAATCTGGTCCAATGAGGATTGACATTCTTGAGACCAGCGGATCAGATTAGGCCATCCTTTCTTCAGTAAAGTAGAAAGCGGTGCCATAATGGAGGACATATTCGGAATGAATCGTCCGTAAAATTGTATCAAACCTAAAAGACTCCGTACTTGTTTCTTCGTCTTAGGGACAGAAATGTTTAGTATTTTTGAAACATTGTGGTCCTCTGTCTTTAAAAGACCATGACCAACACGATGACCCAGGAAAGAAATCTCGCTAAATCCTATAAAGGCTTTAGATGGTTTTGCAGTTAAATTATACTCGCGAAGAGTAGACAGCAATTCGTATAAACCCAGATAATGATCTTCCCAGGAATCACTGAACAGGCAGATATCGTCTAAGTATGCTATGACATCAGTACGATATGAAAGAATTCGACGCATCATGCGTACGAATGTAGCAGGGGCGTTCATAAGGCCGAAAGGCATGAAATTCCATTGAAATAAACCCCTAGGTGTAGAAAAAGCGGTAAGAGGTTTGGCACGTTCAGTTAAAGGAACTTGCCAATAACCTTTAGACAAGTCTAGTTTGGTAAAGAATCTAGAATTAGAAAGTGTGTTTAGTAGCTCTTCTAGTGAAGGCATAGGTTCAGCATCAAACCTCGTAACTTGGTTCAATTTGCGATAATCAACGCAAATGCGAATGTTATTGTCTTTGTTTCGAACAATCACCATAGACGAAGAGTATGCTGAAGTGGATGGTTCGATTATTTCTAATCGTATCATCTCATCCAATTCTTTCTCGACTTGTGACTGAAAATGGATAATTATTGGATAGGGTCTGACTCTGATAGGATTATGGTCAGTAAGTACTATGTCATGTTCGATGACATGTGTGTGTCCCGGGATGTCTGTAAGGACATCCTGAAATGTTTGCAACATCGAATAGACTTGTCGATGTTCCTCAGTGGAAAGATTAGGAGAAACGGTAACGTTTTTCCAAGATTCCGTAGAATGAAGTGGGATAAAAGGAAGAGGGAGATTGACATCAGAAAAAGTAGTTTCCTCATCCTGTATAACTGACAGGGATGAGTAATGACCATGAGGTACCGGAGAATCGTCCGTCGCCTGGAAAATAGGCTGCAAATAGTCAGGTCGTTCATGAAATTCCGAGAGCATATTTATGTGGAAAGTTTTATGCTTTCCATCAATATCGACAACATAGTCGACGTCGGAAATTTTAGAGACTATTGCATACGGACCTTTCCATGCAATAAGAAGTCTGTTCTCCCTTGAAGGAAGTAGGACGAGTGCTGTTAAAGTACTGTCCGCCCGTTCGTTTATTCCCGTGTATTAAAAGAGTTTGTCTGCATTTGATATATGTATACCATCATTATTCCCATATGTGTCTATATGAATGTTAGATCATTTGTATATAACAAAGGTGTCACGCGAATGCTTTGTTCGTGGGTGTGCCAAAAACTGCACTGTATCGTCCCTGTATTATTTATGCAGTGTTCTCTCACAAGGGATCACGAATTAGTAATGTTTCAGATATGCCCAACAGCTCAACTATAACCAGGTAAGAAGCCAATGCTGTTCCGGTAACTTAACAACACAGTTTATTGAAAACTCATGATCCATGAGACATGATGAACCGTCCTTAGTTAATGTCATTCTGTCTATTCGTAACATAGTGTTATACTCCTTGACGGTAATACATCGTTGCTTATTAGTCCCAATACTTCTATACATCTCTATGTATTGATTATATCCGTGCCCTTCTCCCGTACCTTCTGTTCAAACTCATATAACTTCATTAACATGAATTTTCCCCAAAAGTCAGTACACAATAGCGACAGAGCAGGTAGGATCTTTAAGACTCCGATTTTTACGGTGTATAGACCTGCCAGTCTAAAAAATGTATAAGCATCACATTATACAGTATTAATAGTACTCATCCTGGTATACATTCCCATTCATGGCACGAATCAATATAACCCTTTTCTACGGGTTTTCAAGCAAACCAGCACACACAAGGCTGTTCGCGTCTTGTTTATTTCTTGGGTCCATTTTTGTTCTCCACGTCATTGTTTCAACACAAAAAAAAACCTACGTCATCATTTTTTACTGCGCGCATGAATAATACACCTAAGTGTACCATTCACATATCTTCAAATATTTTCCCCAAACTCAACTCAGCGCTCTTTGATGCGCAACACCAGAAATGTTGTAAAAAACCATACGCAACAATTACCTCCTACCACCGTTAAGAAAAAAGACACGTAGTTTCTTTTTTCTTCAAAAAAATGTACCACTTAAGGTAATTTTAAAAAAACCCATACCAACATAATACTATCCTACGTCTCAGTAAGTCTACGTCAGCTAATGTCTCATAACATAATTAGTCAGTCGTCGATGAGATGAAATGATGATAAACAAGTCATATAATCTACTGCCATATGAATAAAATCCAAGTAGGAAGTAATAATATTACTAAATTAAAACAAATTACGCGGAATCAACACCGCCCTCTATTACCTCTAGTATCAATAATACTAGAACCAAAACTTATATAATATGGTTATCTCTAATAGGATTACCTACCCATCGGAAAATGATTGCAATAATATGTACCTCCACAATACAGAGTACACTGCAAATCCCATATCTGTTTATTCCTGATCCAACCCCAAAAAATAGCAAATACATGCATAAATTGGTCCCAAATTACCTATTTCAATGCCCCTAGGAACCTCTATAATATACACGCAAAACTTTATAGCTAAAGAATATCATTGCCGTACAGTCATATTATAGTACACTGCATGTGCACTTTACACCATACACATCAAATTGTGTTCCGGAAAAAAACGAATAAAAATTCAATGTCCCAATTACATCACCACTACTGTTGATCATGAACTAACTGTCATTAAAAACGTGTGTACTGTCTTCCTGAGGGCACCTCGACAGTACGACTGCAACCACATTGTCGGACCCTCGAATTGCTTGAATAGTATAATTATACGGCTGCATCAGAATCGAATAACGGGCTGCTCGGGCGCATTTATGGTTCTTCGTCTTTAAATACACTAAAACCTTCTGATCTGATTGTATTACGAAAGATACACCTAACAGATACTTCTCTAATTTGGTCACTGCCCAGACCACCGCGAGAAGTTCCTTTTCCAACACCGAATAATTCATTTCCGCCTTGTTTAACTTTCTCGAAATGTACGTGATCGGATGCAGATGTCCATCAAATTGTTGAAGCAACACAGCACCAACGCCCTTGGACGAAGCGTCTGTTCGAAGAGTATAAAGATTATTAAGCCTGGGTAGTTTTAAAATCGGTGGGGATGAAAACAAATCTTTAATTTTAAGAAAAGCAGCATTGCATTCTGGAGTCCACCTAATTACATTAGGAGCCCCTTTCCTAAGTAAAGTGGACAGATCTGACGTAATTGAAGATAAGTTAGGAATAAATTTACCATAATATGGCACTAGTCCTAACACACTCCTGACTTGTTTTTTTTGTCCTAGGAATGGAAAGATTTAGAATCTTGGAAACATTCTGCTCCAAAGTTTGAAGATTCCCATGACAATCCTATGACCTAGAAAAGTAATCTCAGAGAATCCAATATATACCTTAGATGGTCTAGCAGATAACCCAGCAGATCTGAGCGTGGATAATAGATAGTGTAAACCGTGAAAGTGTTCTTCCCAAGTGTTGCTAAATAAACAAATATCATCTATGTACGAGATTATATCTTGTCTATGCGAGAAGAGAATTCTCATCATTCTAGTGAACGTAGCAGGTGCGTTCATCAGTCCAAAACACATAAAATTGAACTGGAACAACCCTCTGGGAGTAGCAAAAGCCGTAAAATGTTTACATCTTTCCTCCAACGGAACCTGCCAATAACCTTTTGACAGATCGAACTTACTGAAATATACTGCATCTGCTAATTTTGGTAAAAGATCATCCAATAATGGTAACGGTTCGGCGTCAAAAATTGTGACCTGATTTAATTTTCTAAAATCAATGCAGAGCCGAATGTTATTGTCTTTTTTTCTTATTACAACCATGGGAAAAGCAAAATTACTTTGAGAAGAACTGATTATACCTAATTGCAGCATGTCATCTATTTCTTTGTTTACTTTGTCTTGAAAGTGTAATGGTATCGGGTATGGACGCACTCTAATAGCCTTTTCATCATTTAAAATGATGTCATGTGTGATGACATTTGTTTTGCCTGGTATATCTGTAAGTACATCATGAAACGAATGTAATAATTCGGATACATGTGTTTTGTTCTCAAGTGTAAGATTCGGACAGATTGTCACATCCTCCCAAGTTTCGGTAGATTGAACCGGTAGACTAGGAAACGTCATTGATACAGCTGGGAAAGAAGATTCTTCTTCCTGAATCACTGATAAAGACGCCCAGCTCATTGGATGTGAACCTACATTATCAACCGCGTGAAAGACTGCCTGAAGATGTTCAGGTCGTGAGTGAAACTCTTTCAACATGTTAATGTGAAAAATCTTTCTTTGTCCCTTAACATCAAGGACATAATCGACATCTGAAATACGTGACAGAATCTTGAATGGACCACACCAAGTTATCAGTAGTCGATTCTGTTTGCTCGGTAAAAGCACGAACGCTTCGTCGCCTGGTACAAGAAGACGAAGACGTCTTGAGTGATTCTGTAACATACGAGCTTTTTCTTTAGCTCTCTCAGATGCATCTGTTGCCAGCTGGCATGCATCCATGATTTTTTTCCTAAGATTTACAACATACTCGTAAGACGATTGAGTTTCTTGCGACAAGGAAGAATCAATCAACAAGTCTTTGATCAAGGACAATGGACCTCTAGGCTGAGCACCAAATACAAGTTAAAATGGACTGAAACCTGTATGCTCATTCGGTATTTCACGATATGCAAAAAGTACCGCTGGTAAAACTCGGTCCCACTCTTTAGGAAAATCGATTGTAATTTTTCCTAACATCTGTTTTATTGATCGATTTAGACGCTCCACCATCCCGTTTGAGGCGGCGTGATATACGGAACTCAGTGATCTGTCTATATGAAACATTGCCATAACCTCACTCATTGCACCTGACACAAACTGAGAACCTCTGTCCGACAACAATTTTCTCGGAAATCCGATTCTAGTAAAGATATGAAACAAAGCATCAGCTACATCCTGCGTAGTAATGTTCTTGAGTGGTATGGCCTCTGGCCAACGCGTGCACAAATCTATGCAAGTTAATACATATCTATGTCCTCTCGATGACATTATAGGAAGTGGGCCAATAATGTCCACGGCCATCTTCTCAAATGGACGCACCGGAATATCGGCTGCTTGAATTGGAGCCAAATGACGTGCCCCTCTAGACTTCACCTCCTGACAAGTAACACAAGAACGGCAAAACATCACAATGTCTTTCGACATTCCCGGCCAGAAAAAAGATGCCAGAATTCTAGATCTAGTACGAGAGTATCCCATGTGACCTGCACAACGGGAATCGTGAGCATGACTCAAGATATAGGATCTCATTACCTTAGGCACCATGATCTGAGTAGTAATATGACAAGATTTACTATCTCTGAATCTTCGCACTAATATATCATTTACGATAGTATACCATTGTTTGTGAGAAGTATGACCATTTGTATCATCACATTGGACTAAACTAAAAAATTTCTTTAATGAAACATCACTGTTTTGTAAAGTAGAAAAAACTTCCTTGTTTATGTTACTGTGTAACACATCATCATTAACTAGTGGTACAACATTATGTTGAGACTGCTCCTGTGCTCGAGTAACCACAACATTAGCACTGTGTACGTGTTCTCGTTCCCAATCATTTATTTGCTCAAGAGTACACTCTTTAAAACCGTGAATGCGACCAAGAACTAAATCGCAAACTGGATTCGGCAACAAACATACTTTTATTTGTCCCGTAAAAAATGGCGTCGCGATATGAACCACAGCCGTTTGAAGTTTCTCAATTCTACCACCAAACGTAATGCACTTAACCCATGTGCCTGTACAACAAGAAGGATCAACCAAACATTGTCGCACACCTACCGTCGTGCAACCAGAATCCTTTAATAAAGTTACTGGCATGCCATTATGTAAGCCCTTGTGAAACTCTAAAGACCCGGTTCCCTCATGAGCTGACATAGCAGGTAACGCCGGCAATGGGTGTCCACATCTCAGTCTCGATACCACGTCAGGCTGAAATAGATTCTTGCATTCCAAACATGTTTCAGCATTATTAAAATCAAATGACGCACACGCATTTGCTTGATTGACAGTATTATTGTTATCTGCGACATTATTTTCCGACATTTGAACGGAATTACCATGGTAAGCAGATCGATTATAACTATTTGACCGAAATGCCCTATCATTTTGTTGTCTATTGTTATACAAATGTCTATTATTATTCTGCGAGTAACGTGCTTTATTGTAACTGTAAAAGTTAGGAGTGTTTCGTTGCCAATTCATTCTGTCTCTGTTTCCCAAATCAACCTGTTGACCAGTTCCAAAATGATTGTTATTCCATCTTCTTCCAGCTGGTGAATCTTTTCTATTTCCACCTTCAAAATGAGAAAAATTTCTTTGATAATTATTATTTCGATCTGAACTGGCACTTCTATGACGAAACCTATCTCTGTCACCACTATTCGATCTAAATTTTCCTTGTCTGTTATTTACAGTAGCAACACCCGCTGACTGTAACGATTCATGTAATTTAGTGTTTCTGACATTCAAGTTCGGATGAGCAACTGAAAACTGGCGCCCTAGGGTCTCAACTTCCGATAACGATTTAGGATTCCGCTCCTGCAAAAACGCCAAAAACTTATCACTTACTGAGGATAATACCTTATCCCGTAATATTAAATCGGCAAGATCTTCAAAATTCTGTTGTACCTTTTCAAGTTCGATCCAACGATTAAAAGTTAAACGAATATCCGAAATGAATTGTGAGAACTCTTTTCCTGTTTCCGGCAACAACTCTTTAAAACGCCTTCTATAACCTTCAGCTGTAAGCTGATATTTTTTTAATAGAGTAGCTCTAGCTTCCTCATAGTTTTGACTATCGCCTTCTAACGAAGCGACTGCACTTAACGCCTCTCCTGATAAAAAATTCATCAGTTTGCTACACCACTTACTTTTATCAATTTTATATTCTGTGCATACCAATTGGAATCTTGACAAGAAGAACGTTATATCGTCGACCCCTGGTTTAAACATGGGCAAATGGATTTTAATGTCACCTTTTTGACCATCATTCTGAGTGTGTGATTGACTAGTAGCATTTCCATTTTGCAACTTCTGTCTTTCAATTTCTAACTGCAACATTCTCTCTTCATGGGCTCGTTTTTCTCCCTCAAGTGTAAATTCATATTGTCTCCTTTTCTCATTTTCTTCCATCTCCAAGAGTTTAATTCTCTCTTCGTCTTGCCTCCTTTTCTCTTCGTCTTGCCTCCTTTTCTCTTCGTCTTGCCACCTTTTCTCATTATCTTCCATTTCCAACCGTTTCATACGTTCCTGGTTGGCTAATTCTCTATCTTTTAATTCTAACTGACGTTTCTCTCTTTCCTGCGCCTCTTTATATTCTGTTTGAGCAAACTCTTGTAATTTGTCTCCTGATAAACCAAGAATTTTACCCTGTTTAATGAAGTATTCCGCCGTCGACATTTCAAATTCTGAATTCTAATATTTACCTCATCAAATAAACTGTAGTATTATAAGTAATATCTTATAATCGAAACCTTATCGATACTCATTATTGGAGATTAATCATCTTTTATTTAATAAAATATGCAGCTATAAATCAATCAACTAAGAAATTATACAAGATAATAGTACTACTGAAAACATAATGATCCATGAAGAGAATCAATTACATAGAAATATACATGTTAGCAATGACAATCCCCGAACCTCAACAATTAAAGAAGAGATCATATCGTAAAGAACCACGGCGTCAACACAAAAATCTATGACATTTCAGCAACCCCAAAGAAACTGGCTATAAGCCTTTGCGATTCATCGACCTGAAATCAACCTAGGAAAACACCCCAGGACACCTATGATGAAGAACAAGCCTCTTACGAGTTAAAATGACAAAGAAAGGTGCTCACTAATAATAACCAGGGTACTGACACCATAATAACAATGTCTACTTATCTGCGGGAATCCCAATACTACTCGTACATATTTCGATCCAACACAGGTTATGAAATTCATACAGCTGAATTCAAGGTGAGCAATTCTCCAAAACCAACAGTAATTTGCTCTGGTTGAAAGTATCTGTTACCGAATGACGTCACTCAATGTAACCTCCACAGGTACACAGCAGGACTTGAAAATGTAAATCGAAAACTGTAGCATCATTTCCCCGGTACAACTATGATACTTCTCTGGAGACTTGAATATGTACATCACACGAACGTTGACCTTCCAAGTCAAGGTTAGGACTTTTACATAATGATCTATTTATTGAGCATGCAACAAGTGTCATTGTTCCAATATACGTGGCAATCAATTGAGCTCAAAATATCTGAATTTTATAGAACGGGAAGGTACATTTTATTGGCCACCATGTTAAAGTACTGTCCGCCCGTTCGTTTATTATAATAATAATAATAAATTCTTTAAGCGCCAAACACGGCGCATAAGGCAGAAACCAGTGCTCTCCAGGTTGTTCGTTGTGACGCCACTCCTCTTAGCTCTTGCACATTATTTAGGCCCAACGTTCTTCCTTCTCTTATTATTGTTCTTCTGAGTGTTTCTTTTGGTCTTCCTTTTTTCCGCTTACCCTCAGGAACCCAAGTGAGCGCCTGTAGTGGTATTCTGTTGTTTTGCATTCGTAGGACATGACCGATATATGACCATCGTCTTTTCCTTATATAGTCGGAGACATATTTCTGCCTAGAGTCTTCTCTTATTTGTCGATTAGTCTTGAATTCTTTCCAACTGATGTTCATGAGTTTTCTAAGACATTTGTTCTCGAATGTATTCAGCTTGTTCTCCAATGATTTTGTTATTTTCCAACTCTCACAGCCGTATGTTAACACTGAGATAACATTTGAATTAAACAGACGAAGCTTGGTATGTATATTCAATGATCGTAATTTCCAAATGTTAGATAATCTATTGAAGGCGCTAGCTGCCAAAGCAATTCTAGTATGGATTTCTCTTGTTGTGTCACCATCCTGAGTCATTTTACTGCCTAAATAATTGAAACTTTCAACTTTCTGTAGTTTTTCCCCGTTCAAGATGATATATCAAAGGTCTCGTTAGAAAAGTTCATAGCTTTAGTTTTAGAGGCATTTATTTGGAGACCAATTTATTCGTTTATTCCTGTGTATTAAAAGAGTTTGTCTGCATTTGATATATGTATACCATCATTATTCCCATATGTGTCTATATGAATGTTAGATCATTTGTATATAACAAAGGTGTCACGCGAATGCTTTGTTCGTGGGTGTGCCAAAAACTGCACTGTATCGTCCCTGTATTATTTATGCAGTGTTCTCTCACAAGGGATCACGAATTAGTAATGTCTCAGATATGCCCAACAGCTCAACTATAACCAGGTAAGAAGCCAATGCTGTTCCGGTAACTTAACAACACAGTTTATTGAAAACTCATGATCCATGAGACATGATGAACCGTCCTTAGTTAATGTCATTCTGTCTATTCGTAACATAGTGTTATACTCCTTGACGGTAATACATTGTTGCTTATTAGTCCCAATACTTCTATACATCTCTATGTATTGATTATATCCGTGCCCTTCTCCCGTACCTTCTGTTCAAACTCATATAACTTCATTAACATGAATTTTCCCCAAAAGTCAGTACACAATAGCGACAGAGCAGGCAGGATCTTTAAGACTCCGATTTTTACGGTGTATAGACCTGCCAGTCTAAAAAATGTATAAGCATCACATTATACAGTATTAATAGTACTCATCCTGGTATACATTCCCATTCATGGCACGAATCAATATAACCCTTTTCTACGGGTTTTCAAGCAAACCAGCACACACAAGGCTGTTCGCGTCTTGTTTATTTCTTGGGTCCATTTTTGTTCTCCACGTCATTGTTTCAACACACAAAAAAAAACCTACGTCATCCTTTTTTACTGCGCGCATGAATAATGCACCTAAGTGTACCATTCACATATCTTCAAATATTTTCCCCAAACTCAACTCAGCGCTCTTTGATGCGCAACACCAGAAATGTTGTAAAAAACCATACGCAACAATTACCTCCTACCACCGTTAAGAAAAAAGACACGTAGTTTCTTTTTTCTTCAAAAAAATGTACCACTTAAGGTAATTTAAAAAAAAAACCCATACCAACATAATACTATCCTACGTCTCAGTAAGTCTACGTCAGCTAATGTCTCATAACATAATTAGTCAGTCGTCGATGAGATGAAATGATGATAAACAAGTCATATAATCTACTGCCATATGAATAAAATCCAAGTAGGAAGTAATAATATTACTAAATTAAAACAAATTACGCGGAATCAACACCGCCCTCTATTACCTCTAGTATCAATAATACTAGAACCAAAACTTATATAATATGGTTATCTCTAATAGGATTACCTACCCATCGGAAAATGATTGCAATAATATGTACCTCCACAATACAGAGTACACTGCAAATCCCATATCTGTTTATTCCTGATCCAACCCCAAAAAATAGCAAATACATGCATAAATTGGTCCCAAATTACCTATTTCAATGCCCCTAGGAACCTCTATAATATACACGCAAAACTTTATAGCTAAAGAATATCATTGCCGTACAGTCATATTATAGTACACTGCATGTGCACTTTACACCATACACATCAAATTGTGTTCCGGAAAAAACGAATAAAAATTCAATGTCCCAATTACATCACCACTACTGTTGATCATGAACTAACTGTCATTAAAAACGTGTGTACTGTCTTCCTGAGGGCACCTCGACAGTACGACTGCAACCACATTGTCGGACCCTCGAATTGCTTGAATAGTATAATTATACGGCTGCATCAGAATCGAATAACGGGCTGCTCGGGCGCATTTATGGTTCTTCGTCTTTAAATACACTAAAGCCTTCTGATCTGATTGTATTACGAAAGATACACCTAACAGATACTTCTCTAATTTGGTCACTGCCCAGACCACCGCGAGAAGTTCCTTTTCCAAGACCGAATAATTCATTTCCGCCTTGTTTAACTTTCTCGAAATGTACGTGATCGGATGCAGATGTCCATCAAATTGTTGAAGCAACACAGCACCAACGCCCTTGGACGAAGCGTCTGTTCGAAGAGTATAAAGATTATTAAGCCTGGGTAGTTTTAAAATCGGTGGGGATGAAAACAAATCTTTAATTTTAAGAAAAGCAGCATTGCATTCTGGAGTCCACCTAATTACATTAGGAGCCCCTTTCCTAAGTAAAGTGGACAGATCTGACGTAATTGAAGATAAGTTAGGAATAAATTTACCATAAGATGGCACTAGTCCTAACACACTCCTGACTTGTTTTTTTGTCCTAGGAATGGAAAGATTTAGAATCTTGGAAACATTCTGCTCCAAAGTTTGAAGATTCCCATGACAATCCTATGACCTAGAAAAGTAATCTCAGAGAATCCAATATATACCTTAGATGGTCTAGCAGATAACCCAGCAGATCTGAGCGTGGATAATAGATAGTGTAAACCGTGAAAGTGTTCTTCCCAAGTGTTGCTAAATAAACAAATATCATCTATGTACGAGATTATATCTTGTCTATGCGAGAAGAGAATTCTCATCATTCTAGTGAACGTAGCAGGTGCGTTCATCAGTCCAAAACACATAAAATTGAACTGGAACAACCCTCTGGGAGTAGCAAAAGCCGTAAAATGTTTACATCTTTCCTCCAACGGAACCTGCCAATAACCTTTTGACAGATCGAACTTACTGAAATATACTGCATCTGCTAATTTTGGTAAAAGATCATCCAATAATGGTAACGGTTCGGCGTCAAAAATTGTGACCTGATTTAATTTTCTAAAATCAATGCAGAGCCGAATGTTATTGTCTTTTTTTCTTATTACAACCATGGGAAAAGCAAAATTACTTTGAGAAGAACTGATTATACCTAATTGCAGCATGTCATCTATTTCTTTGTTTACTTTGTCTTGAAAGTGTAATGGTATCGGGTATGGACGCACTCTAATAGCCTTTTCATCATTTAAAATGATGTCATGTGTGATGACATTTGTTTTGCCTGGTATATCTGTAAGTACATCATGAAACGAATGTAATAATTCGGATACATGTGTTTTGTTCTCAAGTGTAAGATTCGGACAGATTGTCACATCCTCCCAAGTTTCGGTAGATTGAACCGGTAGACTAGGAAACGTCATTGATACAGCTGGGAAAGAAGATTCTTCTTCCTGAATCACTGATAAAGACGCCCAGCTCATTGGATGTGAACCTACATTATCAACCGCGTGAAAGACTGCCTGAAGATGTTCAGGTCGTGAGTGAAACTCTTTCAACATGTTAATGTGAAAAATCTTTCTTTGTCCCTTAACATCAAGGACATAATCGACATCTGAAATACGTGACAGAATCTTGAATGGACCACACCAAGTTATCAGTAGTCGATTCTGTTTGCTCGGTAAAAGCACGAACGCTTCGTCGCCTGGTACAAGAAGACGAAGACGTCTTGAGTGATTCTGTAACATACGAGCTTTTTCTTTAGCTCTCTCAGATGCATCTGTTGCCAGCTGGCATGCATCCATGATTTTTTTTCCTAAGATTTACAACATACTCGTAAGACGATTGAGTTTCTTGCGACAAGGAAGAATCAATCAACAAGTCTTTGATCAAGGACAATGGACCTCTAGGCTGAGCACCAAATACAAGTTAAAATGGACTGAAACCTGTATGCTCATTCGGTATTTCACGATATGCAAAAAGTACCGCTGGTAAAACTCGGTCCCACTCTTTAGGAAAATCGATTGTAATTTTTCCTAACATCTGTTTTATTGATCGATTTAGACGCTCCACCATCCCGTTTGAGGCGGCGTGATATACGGAACTCAGTGATCTGTCTATATGAAACATTGCCATAACCTCACTCATTGCACCTGACACAAACTGAGAACCTCTGTCCGACAACAATTTTCTCGGAAATCCGATTCTAGTAAAGATATGAAACAAAGCATCAGCTACATCCTGCGTAGTAATGTTCTTGAGTGGTATGGCCTCTGGCCAACGCGTGCACAAATCTATGCAAGTTAATACATATCTATGTCCTCTCGATGACATTATAGGAAGTGGGCCAATAATGTCCACGGCCATCTTCTCAAATGGACGCACCGGAATATCGGCTGCTTGAATTGGAGCCAAATGACGTGCCCCTCTAGACTTCACCTCCTGACAAGTAACACAAGAACGGCAAAACATCACAATGTCTTTCGACATTCCCGGCCAGAAAAAAGATGCCAGAATTCTAGATCTAGTACGAGAGTATCCCATGTGACCTGCACAACGGGAATCGTGAGCATGACTCAAGATATAGGATCTCATTACCTTAGGCACCATGATCTGAGTAGTAATATGACAAGATTTACTATCTCTGAATCTTCGCACTAATATATCATTTACGATAGTATACCATTGTTTGTGAGAAGTATGACCATTTGTATCATCACATTGGACTAAACTAAAAAATTTCTTTAATGAAACATCACTGTTTTGTAAAGTAGAAAAAACTTCCTTGTTTATGTTACTGTGTAACACATCATCATTAACTAGTGGTACAACATTATGTTGAGACTGCTCCTGTGCTCGAGTAACCACAACATTAGCACTGTGTACGTGTTCTCGTTCCCAATCATTTATTTGCTCAAGAGTACACTCTTTAAAACCGTGAATGCGACCAAGAACTAAATCGCAAACTGGATTCGGCAACAAACATACTTTTATTTGTCCCGTAAAAAATGGCGTCGCGATATGAACCACAGCCGTTTGAAGTTTCTCAATTCTACCACCAAACGTAATGCACTTAACCCATGTGCCTGTACAACAAGAAGGATCAACCAAACATTGTCGCACACCTACCGTCGTGCAACCAGAATCCTTTAATAAAGTTACTGGCATGCCATTATGTAAGCCCTTGTGAAACTCTAAAGACCCGGTTCCCTCATGAGCTGACATAGCAGGTAACGCCGGCAATGGGTGTCCACATCTCAGTCTCGATACCACGTCAGGCTGAAATAGATTCTTGCATTCCAAACATGTTTCAGCATTATTAAAATCAAATGACGCACACGCATTTGCTTGATTGACAGTATTATTGTTATCTGCGACATTATTTTCCGACATTTGAACGGAATTACCATGGTAAGCAGATCGATTATAACTATTTGACCGAAATGCCCTATCATTTTGTTGTCTATTGTTATACAAATGTCTATTATTATTCTGCGAGTAACGTGCTTTATTGTAACTGTAAAAGTTAGGAGTGTTTCGTTGCCAATTCATTCTGTCTCTGTTTCCCAAATCAACCTGTTGACCAGTTCCAAAATGATTGTTATTCCATCTTCTTCCAGCTGGTGAATCTTTTCTATTTCCACCTTCAAAATGAGAAAAATTTCTTTGATAATTATTATTTCGATCTGAACTGGCACTTCTATGACGAAACCTATCTCTGTCACCACTATTCGATCTAAATTTTCCTTGTCTGTTATTTACAGTAGCAACACCCGCTGACTGTAACGATTCATGTAATTTAGTGTTTCTGACATTCAAGTTCGGATGAGCAACTGAAAACTGGCGCCCTAGGGTCTCAACTTCCGATAACGATTTAGGATTCCGCTCCTGCAAAAACGCCAAAAACTTATCACTTACTGAGGATAATACCTTATCCCGTAATATTAAATCGGCAAGATCTTCAAAATTCCGTTGTACCTTTTCAAGTTCGATCCAACGATTAAAAGTTAAACGAATATCCGAAATGAATTGTGAGAACTCTTTTCCTGTTTCCGGCAACAACTCTTTAAAACGCCTTCTATAACCTTCAGCTGTAAGCTGATATTTTTTTAATAGAGTAGCTCTAGCTTCCTCATAGTTTTGACTATCGCCTTCTAACGAAGCGACTGCACTTAACGCCTCTCCTGATAAAAAATTCATCAGTTTGCTACACCACTTACTTTTATCAATTTTATATTCTGTGCATACCAATTGGAATCTTGACAAGAAGAACGTTATATCGTCGACCCCTGGTTTAAACATGGGCAAATGGATTTTAATGTCACCTTTTTGACCATCATTCTGAGTGTGTGATTGACTAGTAGCATTTCCATTTTGCAACTTCTGTCTTTCAATTTCTAACTGCAACATTCTCTCTTCATGGGCTCGTTTTTCTCCCTCAAGTGTAAATTCATATTGTCTCCTTTTCTCATTTTCTTCCATCTCCAAGAGTTTAATTCTCTCTTCGTCTTGCCTCCTTTTCTCTTCGTCTTGCCTCCTTTTCTCTTCGTCTTGCCACCTTTTCTCATTATCTTCCATTTCCAACCGTTTCATACGTTCCTGGTTGGCTAATTCTCTATCTTTTAATTCTAACTGACGTTTCTCTCTTTCCTGCGCCTCTTTATATTCTGTTTGAGCAAACTCTTGTAATTTGTCTCCTGATAAACCAAGAATTTTACCCTGTTTAATGAAGTATTCCGCCGTCGACATTTCAAATTCTGAATTCTAATATTTACCTCATCAAATAAACTGTAGTATTATAAGTAATATCTTATAATCGAAACCTTATCGATACTCATTATTGGAGATTAATCATCTTTTATTTAATAAAATATGCAGCTATAAATCAATCAACTAAGAAATTATACAAGATAATAGTACTACTGAAAACATAATGATCCATGAAGAGAATCAATTACATAGAAATATACATGTTAGCAATGACAATCCCCGAACCTCAACAATTAAAGAAGAGATCATATCGTAAAGAACCACGGCGTCAACACAAAAATCTATGACATTTCAGCAACCCCAAAGAAACTGGCTATAAGCCTTTGCGATTCATCGACCTGAAATCAACCTAGGAAAACACCCCAGGACACCTATGATGAAGAACAAGCCTCTTACGAGTTAAAATGACAAAGAAAGGTGCTCACTAATAATAACCAGGGTACTGACACCATAATAACAATGTCTACTTATCTGCGGGAATCCCAATACTACTCGTACATATTTCGATCCAACACAGGTTATGAAATTCATACAGCTGAATTCAAGGTGAGCAATTCTCCAAAACCAACAGTAATTTGCTCTGGTTGAAAGTATCTGTTACCGAATGACGTCACTCAATGTAACCTCCACAGGTACACAGCAGGACTTGAAAATGTAAATCGAAAACTGTAGCATCATTTCCCCGGTACAACTATGATACTTCTCTGGAGACTTGAATATGTACATCACACGAACGTTGACCTTCCAAGTCAAGGTTAGGACTTTTACATAATGATCTATTTATTGAGCATGCAACAAGTGTCATTGTTCCAATATACGTGGCAATCAATTGAGCTCAAAATATCTGAATTTTATAGAACGGGAAGGTACATTTTATTGGCCACCATGTTAAAGTACTGTCCGCCCGTTTTTTATTAATAATAATAATAATAAATTCTTTAAGCGCCAAACACGGCGCATAAGGCAGAAACCAGTGCTCTCCAGGTTGTTCGTTGTGACGCCACTCCTCTTAGCTCTTGCACATTATTTAGGCCCAACGTTCTTCCTTCTCTTATTATTGTTCTTCTGAGTGTTTCTTTTGGTCTTCCTTTTTTCCGCTTACCCTCAGGAACCCAAGTGAGCGCCTGTAGTGGTATTCTGTTGTTTTGCATTCGTAGGACATGACCGATATATGACCATCGTCTTTTCCTTATATAGTCGGAGACATATTTCTGCCTAGAGTCTTCTCTTATTTGTCGATTAGTCTTGAATTCTTTCCAACTGATGTTCATGAGTTTTCTAAGACATTTGTTCTCGAATGTATTCAGCTTGTTCTCCAATGATTTTGTTATTTTCCAACTCTCACAGCCGTATGTTAACACTGAGATAACATTTGAATTAAACAGACGAAGCTTGGTATGTATATTCAATGATCGTAATTTCCAAATGTTAGATAATCTATTGAAGGCGCTAGCTGCCAAAGCAATTCTAGTATGGATTTCTCTTGTTGTGTCACCATCCTGAGTCATTTTACTGCCTAAATAATTGAAACTTTCAACTTTCTGTAGTTTTTCCCCGTTCAAGATGATATCAAAGGTCTCGTTAGAAAAGTTCATAGCTTTAGTTTTAGAGGCATTTATTTGGAGACCAATTTATTCGTTTATTCCTGTGTATTAAAAGAGTTTGTCTGCATTTGATATATGTATACCATCATTATTCCCATATGTGTCTATATGAATGTTAGATCATTTGTATATAACAAAGGTGTCACGCGAATGCTTTGTTCGTGGGTGTGCCAAAAACTGCACTGTATCGTCCCTGTATTATTTATGCAGTGTTCTCTCACAAGGGATCACGAATTAGTAATGTCTCAGATATGCCCAACAGCTCAACTATAACCAGGTAAGAAGCCAATGCTGTTCCGGTAACTTAACAACACAGTTTATTGAAAACTCATGATCCATGAGACATGATGAACCGTCCTTAGTTAATGTCATTCTGTCTATTCGTAACATAGTGTTATACTCCTTGACGGTAATACATTGTTGCTTATTAGTCCCAATACTTCTATACATCTCTATGTATTGATTATATCCGTGCCCTTCTCCCGTACCTTCTGTTCAAACTCATATAACTTCATTAACATGAATTTTCCCCAAAAGTCAGTACACAATAGCGACAGAGCAGGCAGGATCTTTAAGACTCCGATTTTTACGGTGTATAGACCTGCCAGTCTAAAAAATGTATAAGCATCACATTATACAGTATTAATAGTACTCATCCTGGTATACATTCCCATTCATGGCACGAATCAATATAACCCTTTTCTACGGGTTTTCAAGCAAACCAGCACACACAAGGCTGTTCGCGTCTTGTTTATTTCTTGGGTCCATTTTTGTTCTCCACGTCATTGTTTCAACACACAAAAAAAACCTACGTCATCCTTTTTTACTGCGCGCATGAATAATGCACCTAAGTGTACCATTCACATATCTTCAAATATTTTCCCCAAACTCAACTCAGCGCTCTTTGATGCGCAACACCAGAAATGTTGTAAAAAACCATACGCAACAATTACCTCCTACCACCGTTAAGAAAAAAGACACGTAGTTTCTTTTTTCTTCAAAAAAATGTACCACTTAAGGTAATTTAAAAAAAAAACCCATACCAACATAATACTATCCTACGTCTCAGTAAGTCTACGTCAGCTAATGTCTCATAACATAATTAGTCAGTCGTCGATGAGATGAAATGATGATAAACAAGTCATATAATCTACTGCCATATGAATAAAATCCAAGTAGGAAGTAATAATATTACTAAATTAAAACAAATTACGCGGAATCAACACCGCCCTCTATTACCTCTAGTATCAATAATACTAGAACCAAAACTTATATAATATGGTTATCTCTAATAGGATTACCTACCCATCGGAAAATGATTGCAATAATATGTACCTCCACAATACAGAGTACACTGCAAATCCCATATCTGTTTATTCCTGATCCAACCCCAAAAAATAGCAAATACATGCATAAATTGGTCCCAAATTACCTATTTCAATGCCCCTAGGAACCTCTATAATATACACGCAAAACTTTATAGCTAAAGAATATCATTGCCGTACAGTCATATTATAGTACACTGCATGTGCACTTTACACCATACACATCAAATTGTGTTCCGGAAAAAACGAATAAAAATTCAATGTCCCAATTACATCACCACTACTGTTGATCATGAACTAACTGTCATTAAAAACGTGTGTACTGTCTTCCTGAGGGCACCTCGACAGTACGACTGCAACCACATTGTCGGACCCTCGAATTGCTTGAATAGTATAATTATACGGCTGCATCAGAATCGAATAACGGGCTGCTCGGGCGCATTTATGGTTCTTCGTCTTTAAATACACTAAAGCCTTCTGATCTGATTGTATTACGAAAGATACACCTAACAGATACTTCTCTAATTTGGTCACTGCCCAGACCACCGCGAGAAGTTCCTTTTCCAACACCGAATAATTCATTTCCGCCTTGTTTAACTTTCTCGAAATGTACGTGATCGGATGCAGATGTCCATCAAATTGTTGAAGCAACACAGCACCAACGCCCTTGGACGAAGCGTCTGTTCGAAGAGTATAAAGATTATTAAGCCTGGTAGTTTTTTAAAATCGGTGGGGATGAAAACAAATCTTTAATTTTAAGAAAAGCAGCATTGCATTCTGGAGTCCACCTAATTACATTAGGAGCCCCTTTCCTAAGTAAAGTGGACAGATCTGACGTAATTGAAGATAAGTTAGGAATAAATTTACCATAATATGGCACTAGTCCTAACACACTCCTGACTTGTTTTTTTGTCCTAGGAATGGAAAGATTTAGAATCTTGGAAACATTCTGCTCCAAAGTTTGAAGATTCCCATGACAATCCTATGACCTAGAAAAGTAATCTCAGAGAATCCAATATATACCTTAGATGGTCTAGCAGATAACCCAGCAGATCTGAGCGTGGATAATAGATAGTGTAAACCGTGAAAGTGTTCTTCCCAAGTGTTGCTAAATAAACAAATATCATCTATGTACGAGATTATATCTTGTCTATGCGAGAAGAGAATTCTCATCATTCTAGTGAACGTAGCAGGTGCGTTCATCAGTCCAAAACACATAAAATTGAACTGGAACAACCCTCTGGGAGTAGCAAAAGCCGTAAAATGTTTACATCTTTCCTCCAACGGAACCTGCCAATAACCTTTTGACAGATCGAACTTACTGAAATATACTGCATCTGCTAATTTTGGTAAAAGATCATCCAATAATGGTAACGTTTCGGCGTCAAAAATTGTGACCTGATTTAATTTTCTAAAATCAATGCAGAGCCGAATGTTATTGTCTTTTTTTTCTTATTACAACCATGGGAAAAGCAAAATTACTTTGAGAAGAACTGATTATACCTAATTGCAGCATGTCATCTATTTCTTTGTTTACTTTGTCTTGAAAGTGTAATGGTATCGGGTATGGACGCACTCTAATAGCCTTTTCATCATTTAAAATGATGTCATGTGTGATGACATTTGTTTTGCCTGGTATATCTGTAAGTACATCATGAAACGAATGTAATAATTCGGATACATGTGTTTTGTTCTCAAGTGTAAGATTCGGACAGATTGTCACATCCTCCCAAGTTTCGGTAGATTGAACCGGTAGACTAGGAAACGTCATTGATACAGCTGGGAAAGAAGATTCTTCTTCCTGAATCACTGATAAAGACGCCCAGCTCATTGGATGTGAACCTACATTATCAACCGCGTGAAAGACTGCCTGAAGATGTTCAGGTCGTGAGTGAAACTCTTTCAACATGTTAATGTGAAAAATCTTTCTTTGTCCCTTAACATCAAGGACATAATCGACATCTGAAATACGTGACAGAATCTTGAATGGACCACACCAAGTTATCAGTAGTCGATTCTGTTTGCTCGGTAAAAGCACGAACGCTTCGTCGCCTGGTACAAGAAGACGAAGACGTCTTGAGTGATTCTGTAACATACGAGCTTTTTCTTTAGCTCTCTCAGATGCATCTGTTGCCAGCTGGCATGCATCCATGATTTTTTTCCTAAGATTTACAACATACTCGTAAGACGATTGAGTTTCTTGCTATAAGGAAGAATCAATCAACAAGTCTTTGATCAAGGACAATGGACCTCTAGGCTGAGCACCAAATACAAGTTAAAATGGACTGAAACCTGTATGCTCATTCGGTATTTCACGATATGCAAAAAGTACCGCTGGTAAAACTCGGTCCCACTCTTTAGGAAAATCGATTGTAATTTTTCCTAACATCTGTTTTATTGATCGATTTAGACGCTCCACCATCCCGTTTGAGGCGGCGTGATATACGGAACTCAGTGATCTGTCTATATGAAACATTGCCATAACCTCACTCATTGCACCTGACACAAACTGAGAACCTCTGTCCGACAACAATTTTCTCGGAAATCCGATTCTAGTAAAGATATGAAACAAAGCATCAGCTACATCCTGCGTAGTAATGTTCTTGAGTGGTATGGCCTCTGGCCAACGCGTGCACAAATCTATGCAAGTTAATACATATCTATGTCCTCTCGATGACATTATAGGAAGTGGGCCAATAATGTCCACGGCCATCTTCTCAAATGGACGCACCGGAATATCGGCTGCTTGAATTGGAGCCAAATGACGTGCCCCTCTAGACTTCACCTCCTGACAAGTAACACAAGAACGGCAAAACATCACAATGTCTTTCGACATTCCCGGCCAGAAAAAAGATGCCAGAATTCTAGATCTAGTACGAGAGTATCCCATGTGACCTGCACAACGGGAATCGTGAGCATGACTCAAGATATAGGATCTCATTACCTTAGGCACCATGATCTGAGTAGTAATATGACAAGATTTACTATCTCTGAATCTTCGCACTAATATATCATTTACGATAGTATACCATTGTTTGTGAGAAGTATGACCATTTGTATCATCACATTGGACTAAACTAAAAAATTTCTTTAATGAAACATCACTGTTTTGTAAAGTAGAAAAAACTTCCTTGTTTATGTTACTGTGTAACACATCATCATTAACTAGTGGTACAACATTATGTTGAGACTGCTCCTGTGCTCGAGTAACCACAACATTAGCACTGTGTACGTGTTCTCGTTCCCAATCATTTATTTGCTCAAGAGTACACTCTTTAAAACCGTGAATGCGACCAAGAACTAAATCGCAAACTGGATTCGGCAACAAACATACTTTTATTTGTCCCGTAAAAAATGGCGTCGCGATATGAACCACAGCCGTTTGAAGTTTCTCAATTCTACCACCAAACGTAATGCACATAACCCATGTGCTTGTACAACAAGAAGGATCAACCAAACATTGTCGCACACCTACCGTCGTGCAACCAGAATCCTTTAATAAAGTTACTGGCATGCCATTATGTAAGCCCTTGTGAAACTCTAAAGACCCGGTTCCTTCATGAGCTGACATAGCAGGTAACGCCGGCAATGGGTGTCCACATCTCAGTCTCGATACCACGTCAGGCTGAAATAGATTCTTGCATTCCAAACATGTTTCAGCATTATTAAAATCAAATGACGCACACGCATTTGCTTGATTGACAGTATTATTGTTATCTGCGACATTATTTTCCGACATTTGAACGGAATTACCATGGTAAGCAGATCGATTATAACTATTTGACCGAAATGCCCTGTCATTTTGTTGTCTATTGTTATACAAATGTCTATTATTATTCTGCGAGTAACGTGCTTTATTGTAACTGTAAAAGTTAGGAGTGTTTCGTTGCCAATTCATTCTGTCTCTGTTTCCCAAATCAACCTGTTGACCAGTTCCAAAATGATTGTTATTCCATCTTCTGCCAGCTGGTGAATCTTTTCTATTTCCACCTTCAAAATGAGAAAAATTTCTTTGATAATTATTATTTCGATCTGAACTGGCACTTCTATGACGAAACCTATCTCTGTCACCACTATTCGATCTAAATTTTCCTTGTCTGTTATTTACAGTAGCAACACCCGCTGACTGTAACGATTCATGTAATTTAGTGTTTCTGACATTCAAGTTCGGATGAGCAACTGAAAACTGGCGCCCTAGGGTCTCAACTTCCGATAACGATTTAGGATTCCGCTCCTGCAAAAACGCCAAAAACTTATCACTTACTGAGGATAATACCTTATCCCGTAATATTAAATCGGCAAGATCTTCAAAATTCCGTTGTACCTTTTCAAGTTCGATCCAACGATTAAAAGTTAAACGAATATCCGAAATGAATTGTGAGAACTCTTTTCCTGTTTCTGCAACAACTCTTTAAAACGCCTTCTATAACCTTCAGCTGTAAGCTGATATTTTTTTAATAGAGTAGCTCTAGCTTCCTCATAGTTTTGACTATCGCCTTCTAACGAAGCGACTGCACTTAACGCCTCTCCTGATAAAAAATTCATCAGTTTGCTACACCACTTACTTTTATCAATTTTATATTCTGTGCATACCAATTGGAATCTTGACAAGAAGAACGTTATATCGTCGACCCCTGGTTTAAACATGGGCAAATGGATTTTAATGTCACCTTTTTGACCATCATTCTGAGTGTGTGATTGACTAGTAGCATTTCCATTTTGCAACTTCTGTCTTTCAATTTCTAACTGCAACATTCTCTCTTCATGGGCTCGTTTTTCTCCCTCAAGTGTAAATTCATATTGTCTCCTTTTCTCATTTTCTTCCATCTCCAAGAGTTTAATTCTCTCTTCGTCTTGCCTCCTTTTCTCTTCGTCTTGCCTCCTTTTCTCTTCGTCTTGCCACCTTTTCTCATTAACTTCCATTTCCAACCGTTTCATACGTTCCTGGTTGGCTAATTCTCTATCTTTTAATTCTAACTGACGTTTCTCTCCTTCCTGCGCCTCTTTATATTCTGTTTGAGCAAACTCTTGTAATTTGTCTCCTGATAAACCAAGAATTTTACCCTGTTTAATGAAGTATTCCGCCGTCGACATTTCAAATTCTGAATTCTAATATTTACCTCATCAAATAAACTGTAGTATTATAAGTAATATCTTATAATCGAAACCTTATCGATACTCATTATTGGAGATTAATCATCTTTTATTTAATAAAATATGCAGCTATAAATCAATCAACTAAGAAATTATACAAGATAATAGTACTACTGAAAACATAATGATCCATGAAGAGAATCAATTACATAGAAATATACATGTTAGCAATGACAATCCCCGAACCTCAACAATTAAAGAAGAGATCATATCGTAAAGAACCACGGCGTCAACACAAAAATCTATGACATTTCAGCAACCCCAAAGAAACTGGCTATAAGCCTTTGCGATTCATCGACCTGAAATCAACCTAGGAAAACACCCCAGGACACCTATGATGAAGAACAAGCCTCTTACGAGTTAAAATGACAAAGAAAGGTGCTCACTAATAATAACCAGGGTACTGACACCATAATAACAATGTCTACTTATCTGCGGGAATCCCAATACTACTCGTACATATTTCGATCCAACACAGGTTATGAAATTCATACAGCTGAATTCAAGGTGAGCAATTCTCCAAAACCAACAGTAATTTGCTCTGGTTGAAAGTATCTGTTACCGAATGACGTCACTCAATGTAACCTCCACAGGTACACAGCAGGACTTGAAAATGTAAATCGAAAACTGTAGCATCATTTCCCCGGTACAACTATGATACTTCTCTGGAGACTTGAATATGTACATCACACGAACGTTGACCTTCCAAGTCAAGGTTACGACTTTTACATAATGATCTATTTATTGAGCATGCAACAAGTGTCATTGTTCCAATATACGTGGCAATCAATTGAGCTCAAAATATCTGAATTTTATAGAACGGGAAGGTACATTTTATTGGCCACCATGTTAAAGTACTGTCCGCCTGTTCGTTTATTCCTGTGTATTAAAAGAGTTTGTCTGCATTTGATATATGTATACCATCATTATTCCCATATGTGTCTATATGAATGTTAGATCATTTGTATATAACAAAGGTGTCACGCGAATGCTTTGTTCGTGGGTGTGCCAAAAACTGCACTGTATCGTCCCTGTATTATTTATGCAGTGTTCTCTCACAAGGGATCATCATCATCATCTCAACCCATAACCCGTCATGGGTCGTAGGGGTGCCATGGTGGAAGCATCAACAGACAGGGTCCTCCACTGCTCTCTATTCTCAGCAATGCGTACAAGTGTGGAGAAACCGTGTCCTGCCCATTCTTTGATGTTATCAGCCCAGGATTTTCTTTGCCTTCCTCTTCTCCGTTTACCTTCGACTGTTCCCTGGAGGATCGTTTTCGAAAGGGAGTCATGACGAGTTACATGCCCAAACCAGGCAAGCTTTCGACGTTTCACTATTGACAAAAGTGGTTCTTGATGGCCTGCATAGGTGTTTATCTTCTCTCTAACATAGACATTTGTTTTGTGCTCTTTATCACGAATTAGTAATGTCTCAGATATGCCCAACAGCTCAACTATAACCAGGTAAGAAGCCAATGCTGTTCCGGTAACTTAACAACACAGTTTATTGAAAACTCATGATCCATGAGACATGATGAACCGTCCTTAGTTAATGTCATTCTGTCTATTCGTAACATAGTGTTATACTCCTTGACGGTAATACATTGTTGCTTATTAGTCCCAATACTTCTATACATCTCTATGTATTGATTATATCCGTGCCCTTCTCCCGTACCTTCTGTTCAAACTCATATAACTTCATTAACATGAATTTTCCCCAAACGTCAGTACACAATAGCGACAGAGCAGGCAGGATCTTTAAGACTCCGATTTTTACGGTGTATAGACCTGCCAGTCTAAAAAATGTATAAGCATCACATTATACAGTATTAATAGTACTCATCCTGGTATACATTCCCATTCATGGCACGAATCAATATAACCCTTTTCTACGGGTTTTCAAGCAAACCAGCACACACAAGGCTGTTCGCGTCTTGTTTATTTCTTGGGTCCATTTTTGTTCTCCACGTCATTGTTTCAACACACAAAAAAAACCTACGTCATCCTTTTTTACTGCGCGCATGAATAATGCACCTAAGTGTACCATTCACATATCTTCAAATATTTTCCCCAAACTCAACTCAGCGCTCTTTGATGCGCAACACCAGAAATGTTGTAAAAAACCATACGCAACAGTGCTTTGTCACCTGGACAAAGTTGTCGTAGATATGTGTTCTTATTTGCAAATAGCCTTGCCTTTTCTTTCGCAAATTCGGATGAAGAAGTTGCTAGTTTGCATGCCTCGATGATCTTTTGCCTAAGAGAAATGACATACTCATAAGACGACTGAGTGTCATCGCTAATATTATCGGCAGTGATAAGATCGTGAAGTAAAGACATAGGGCCGCGCGGTCGCGCGCCAAAGACAAGTTCAAAAGGAGAGAATCCTGTGTTTTTATTGGGGACATCTCTATAAGCAAATAGAGCCGCGGGTAAAACCCTGTCCCAATCCTGAGGATGATCCTCAGTTATCTTCCCAAAGTAAACTTTTGAGTGTTCTATTCAAACGCTCAACTAACCCATTAGACATTGGGTGATAGATACTGCTGAGAGACCTTTTAATATGTAAGATAGACATGACCTGCCCAATGGGCTGATCACCCGTTGGCTTGTCACACCGGTTACGGAAACAACGGCAGATGGATCTATTTGTTGTTGCCCTAAAGACGCCGCTAGGCGTGATGGGAAACTACAACAGAGAAAATCAATCTGCTGTTGCCCTTAAGACGCCACAAGGCGTGATGGCCTCTGACTGCTTGGTCGGTCTTTGGCTAAGGACGGAAGAAGAAGAAGAGAATAGACATGACCTGTGACATAGTGTCAGATATAAGTTGAGTGCCATGGTCTTACAATATTTCTCTGGGGAATCCCAAGCGAGAAAATATCAGCCAAAGAGCGTCTACGATATCGGCAGTGGAGATGCTCTTAAGAGGTATAGCCTCTGGCCAACGTGTGCACATATCGACACATGTAAGGATAAACTGATGTCCTCTGGCCGACTTGACCTTAAAAGGGCCAATAATATCTATGGCCATTTTCGGAAACGGCCGAATAGGAATGTCAGCAGCCTGGATAGGCGCAGCATGTCGTGGTCCTTTAGATTTGACCTCCTGACATACTTTGCAAGATCGACAGTAAATACCTATGTCCTTGCTCACAAATGGCCAAAAGAAAGCCGCAAGAACCCTCGACTTTGTACGGGAAAAACCCATATGTCCAGCACATTGCGAGTCATGAGCATGTTGCAATATTTGCAATCTCATACTCTCAGGCACAAGAATTTGAGAATGTGTAGACGTAGTCGAGTCTTGTACCATACGCACAAGTACGCCGTTCTTCATAGAAATCCAAGACTTTCTATTTGTATTTTGATTCGGATAACTTTTTTTTTGCTAGAATGAAGAATTTTTGTAAAGAAGGATCTTCTTCTTGCAATTTTATGAATGAGTCAGGTGAAATAATGCAGTGACTACCTTGACTATTTACTTCATTATTACTAGTCAATGAAGTTTGTGGTGTCTCTAGAGCTTGTGCTCTGACATCTCCCGTAAAGAAGGGAGTAGCAATATGTATTATGGCAGTAGGATACTTTTCCAAAGTGCCACCAAATGTTACACATTTGATGACCTTTCCTGTAGCACAGGATGGATTTACAAGAGATTGCCTAGCACCAATAGTAGTACATCCGGAATCAAATAGAACTGAGACTGAATTACTATTTACAAGACCCTTATGTAGTATAAGAGAACCTCTCCCGTCATGCGCAACAGCAGCAGGAAGAGCGGGAAGAAGATGACCACAGCTTAAATTAGTTACGGTAGTCGGTTCGAACAAAGTACTGCATTGGGGACATTTAGTTGCCCTACTAAAGTCAAAGGCAGAACATGTGATAGCACTAGAGTTTTTATCATCATCACCTTGTTTACATGCTCCCTGAGACTCCTGCTGTACAGAGTTTGCCTGTTGATATCTCTTTCTTTTATGTTGCGATCTACCGCGACCATTATTGCCTCTGCAATTATCATTAAACTCCCTACTGTAATTGTTATCCTGGTTTGAATTCCAGTTTCCATAACTGTCATTACCATTTCTATACTGTTGAGAACCTCTATTATATTGGTTTTGAGGTCTCCGCGAAAAATAGTTTCCTCTATACTGACTACCGTTGCGAAAATGTCTAAAATTATTGGGAGTAGTATACCGTGGAGTATCAGCTTGTCTCCAGTTCTGCGAAGAAGAATCACCCTGAAATTGATTGCTATGATTCTGAGCATAATTACGGTTACTCTTCTTATTAAAATTTTGTTGTCTACCCTGAAATTTACGCATGAAATTTGGGCCATAAGGTGCTACCGAAGCAACTGGCAGACCTTCTTTTACTTTAGAGTTGCTAATGGTTACGTGAGGATGCGGAGTGACATACTGGCAACAGTATTCTTCCATTTCTTTTATGTTTTTAGGCTTACTCTCATGAAGAAAAGAAAGAAAAGATTCATTGACAGAAGACATAACCTTGTCTCTAAGTAGTAAGTCCATAAGTGCTTCATATGTATGTTCTGTCTTAGACAGCTCAACCCATCGTGAAAAAGTAAGACGTATCTTTGAAATGAATTCAGAGAATTCAACTCCAGTATCTGGCAACATATTTTTAAATTGAAGACGATAGCCGTCTTCGTTAAGTTGGTACTTCTTTAACAAGACTGCCCTGATAACTTCATAATTGTTCTTGTCAGGCTCATCTACCATACTTAACATACTCAAAGTATCACCTCTAAGTAAATTGGACAACTGATAAACATACAGTGATTTATCTATGTTATGTGTTTTACATGCACGTTCGAATCTATCCAGTAAAACGTTATATCGTCACTGGAAGCATTGAATACAGGTAGTTTAATCTTAAATGTACTTGCATTGAACTTATCTGACACCTTATTTGCATCATTAGCATTACCAGTGTTCAACAATTTCAACTTTTTTAACTCCAAAGCTAACAGTTTTTCTTCATGCTCTATTATTGCTTTTCTCTCATCAGCTTCTCTTTGTAACTTTTTCTCTTCAGCCTCTCTTTGTAACTTTTTCTCTTCAGCCTCAGCCTCTATCTCTAGTCTTTTATTTTCAGCCTCTTTTTCAAGTCTTTTATTTTCAGCCTCTTTTTCAAGTCTTTTTTTTCAGCCTCTTTTTCAAGACTTTTATTTTCAGCCTCTTTTTCAAGTCTTTTATTTTCAGCATCCAATTGTAGCTGAATTTTTCTTTCCTCAGCTTCTTTGTCCAATCTTCTCTCCTCAGATTCAGCTTCTCTTTTCTGTTTTTCCATTTCCATTAGGAATCTCCTTTCATCCACCTGCATCTGCAATTTCTTTTGTTCAGCTTCCATTTTTTCTCTTCCACCTTTAATGCTTTATCATATTGAGTAGTCGCATATTCTTCCAACTTATCACCAGTCTTACCAAGGGATTTCCCTTGCTCAATAAAGTACTCAAGTGTAGACATGATGTCTAATATTATGAGTACAAAACCTGAAATAATTAATTATCTTATTTCAACCTTAATAGTAACAAGACTTAAATAAAGTACTTGTATAATCACAATGTTTATCCCAATCTCTGTGAGAAACAAGTCTTTGACAAAGAACTTGTATTATCAAATGTATAATAATATCACCAGTCACTTCTTAATCATAAGGGCACTACACATCTAATAGTGCATAACCATATATCCATCAGTTATTTATCATAACTGCACTACACAGTTAATAGTGCATAAGCAAAAACCACCAGATAGTTATGATAAGTGCACTACACAGCTAATAGTGCATAAGAAAATATTTAACAATAGTGAATGCTAACTAAGAACTGTGTAAACAATAACAAAGATCCAAGACAATGTAAACAATAACAAAGATCAAAGACAATACGAAAACATTCGCACAAGTCAAATAAATAAACAGCGAAAAATAAAAATAAAATATCACAAAGAATGTGATGACAAATGCGAAAAGGCAAACAACAAATGACGTCACAGTGTATAAACGAAAATGGTGTATAAAACTAAATAATAGGAAAGAGGAGACCTACAAAATACAAACAAATCACAACAAAACTAAAGAACAGAAAAATAACGAAAACAACACTAACACATGTCGTCACAAGTAAACGTAAATAGCAATAGATATTGCTAACAATTTCCAATTAAGGAAATTGCTCTGTCCCTAACGACACGCTCTCAATAGATACCTCTATGACGTGGTATTATCTATGAGAGTCACCTACCCAACCGACCCGCTGAAATATAAATATATAAATATAACAAATAACATATAACATATAACATGTAACATGTAACAAAAAACAGCAAGAATGTGAAGAAATACAGAAGGCTCAGTTAGAGTATAAGGGCACAGTTCACAAACAAAACAGGCCACTTAACTTCTATATGTCCAAACGTCAGCACGGTGCAGAACAGGTGATGATCAGCATTCTAAGGATGGTGATCCAACATTGATCGACCTCTGAACTTACTTCCATAAACAGTAATGACGCAGGAAAACGAGCTTCTGATTCAGGAATGAAGTTTCGGAACTTGTCACAGCAATGCAGCAAAATTGATTCAAACGGCACTTGACCTTCTGAATGCAGCAACAACGGGTACTTTCAAAATATTGCATGAAGATGTAGAATCTTGACATTCTGAATGCAGCAACGCCAGGTACTTTCAAAATATTGCATGAAGATGTAGAATCTTGAAGGTAGTGCAGTTCAAACTTGATTAATTTTAGCTGTATGGGTTTGTTTACCCCCGTGAGTGCTGGTAACAGACGAACCAGTTATTGGCCACCACGATGATAAGGGTGGATTTAGGCTGACTACTGGCCACTAAAGATGATAGACCACAAATCTGGCCACTATGGACGTTAGAGGTATCAGTTCGAGGTCGTTGATAATCAGCAGCCCAGTAGAGTACCACCCCTATAAACACCAGGGATATAATAGGTTGCAGTGTGAGGTGTCTTGTCTGGTCTGTTGTTGGTTGCTGTAAGTGTGGATGATGTGGTTCACAAGTTCACAACATATGAGGTATGACATGGAAAGTCATATAAAGGTGTAAACTTCTATTGACGTTTTTCCATCGTTTATTTTAGGACGCCACAAGACAGGTAACTGTACATCCATTTCACAGTTCACGAAAATCAGCATAAGTTATGTTCATCAATGCATCTGGCATATACTCAAAAAATGATATGGCGCCAAGGGGATTATACTGTTGGCTCCAATATTACAAAAGTGCATCAATACTCCTCTCACTGATCAGATGTGCTAAATGAGTCTAATCATAAGTCACACGAGGATGGTGTTCCAGGAGTATAGGTCAAGCTGACCTTTACAGGCATTCCTAAGTCTAACCTCGACGTAGGTGCAAACGCTGACATAGCGACGTTCATAGAACATAGAACTGTCCTTCGGGCTAAGTATGACCCGTGTACATATTAATCTCAGGTATGAAGATACCTGGGGCGTGACTTCTAGTAGAAGAACCTCTATTTCTGTAATTCGTAAGTGAGCAGAGATCGACCATTGTCAACATAAAGTTAGATTACAGATTTGAAAAATAAATGAGGTATTATCTTGTTTCGAAATCAACACCACAAAACACACGCCTCCAGGCGTTTTTAATCATCAAGAGAAGGACCTTGTAAGCTAAACTAACTCACAATAGGGCTCCTAATTCCCTATCAAAGAATCACAGAGACGCAAGAAGCGTCCTCTCTGCTTCACAACTTTTCATAGACTCCCCGACAGGAAAGCTTCTCAAGCACACCTAACGTCCGGACATGCGCAGAACGCATACACCTGAGTAAGAATCAAACGAGACGATGTAGGGAACATTCCAGATAAAGATTTGTAATAAATCGCGCCTTATATGGACAGGAATAAAAACCTCAACACTGGTTTCAATCATTCCAGGAAACAGTTGACCGATACTACCATATAAGGAGAATGACCACACATCGTTAAAAAAAAAAATGGACCGACGCGTCCCGTCACAAGAGAAGGTAACCATCATTGAAAATGGTAATCACAGTCAAACTAGGGTTATCTAGCTTTGACCGAAAAAAAATAAAGTGTACAATTCAGACAAGCTAATTATACAATGTCTTTAGAAAAAATTCTGTGCGTAACAATATTCCTCTTCTTACTGCAGGTATTGGTTTGGGATAATTTTCTATGTGGTGACACCGGCAAAAATATATATATATATATATATATATATATATATATATATATATATATATATATATATATATATATATATATATATATATATATATATATATATATATATATATATATATATATATATATATGTGTGTGCTACGGTGCGCGATAAATCTGCCTAGAAACAGGTAGGGGGCGGGCGTCTCCTTTTCGGCCCCATCACATATCTCCCTCCTGATTTTGTTGTCGTCCCGACAACATCACTACCTCTGGCGCTTCACTTGTAACCTCTCATCTCGTTGATGCTGCGCAGGACTCTTTCTGAGCGGCGATGCTTTGAGCTCAGATTCTGTTTTCGGTACAACCCGGCTGGGGACACTCTTGGTCGTCATGTCTCCAGTTGTACGTTGTCGGGCTGTCAGCCGCTGTGGTCTTGAAGACTCGCTCACCGGTGCCGCGTCGCTGCCTGCCCGTGACATCTGCTTGTCAGTGCTTGCAGCTGTCGACTTTGAAGGGAGATCGCTCTTGCTGTGTTTTCCACTCATTTTGTGTGGACGGTGGCTTACGTTCCCCACAATCTGCCTTTGATGAGTCTCCTCTGCTGAACCTTGATTTGCACTCACTCCTATCTGCTTAGGACGGGTTTCCTCCCCTAGACGACGGCCAATTCTCTCGGCGCCCTTAGTGTGACAGTTGTCGTGGCCATCTCTTGGCTTGCGCCCTAAAGGCAACCTGGTTGTGACAGTCCGTCTAGGAAAAGAGCTCCTTGAGGGACAGGCGGCTATCAAATGTTCTGGGGATTTGCATCCAAAACATCTCTTCGGAAGCGGGCCTTGAGGGCACTTGGCTGCTATGTGGTCTGACAGGTCTCCACAATTGTAGCATCTTATCTTTCTGGGCTTCCTCTGTGCCATGGGTCGCTTCCTGTTGCCCTTACACTCTTGACCGCCAATGCCGCATACAATGACTGCTTCCATGTCCTGGACCGATGGTTTGCTGTTAAATTCTACTCGTTCATTCTTCGCCAGACTCCGGAATCCCTTTCTGTAGATCTTGGTCTGATGTACGAATACATCAATACCTCCATCATCTGGCGTGATTAACCCCCATCCCCTGTGGACACTATACCCATTGCACATTCCTTTTCGCCTTGTCGGTACCACTGCGTTTATTGGTGCTGTCAGCTCACAGCTTTCCTTGACGACAGCCTGACTCTCACATACAAGAAGGGCTAGTTGCGGTTCCTGCGGACACACCTCCTCGTCTTGCGTTGCCTGTTCCCGCGGCTGGCGTGGTACTCTCTTTCTCTGCACCTCCTCTTGTGCTGGCGAACTGGACTGTGACATCTGTGCTAGCTGGGCCTTTAGGAGAGATAATTCTGCTTTAAGTGCCTCCTTTTCCTTCTGAACTTCTGCACTTGCTATCTGGACCAGTGTCTCAGGCTTGTTACTTTAACCATAAACAGCATATTCCAAAGGGAAATTCCTGGTCATCTCACTGACTGGTGGTTGCTCGCTGTAGGCTTCATTGACAATTTGCAGTAATTTCTCAGGGCTGGCCTTGGCTCCACCACGTATCCGTAATTCTCTAGATACCACTGGTGTAACGTTGTTCCAGATCACGTCTACCTTGTCTTCTGCGCAAAAGGGCGCCATCTTCCACACGGCCTCTACATCTTCCACGAACTCTTGCCAAGTGGGGCTTCCCTTTCCACCAAATTGCCTTACCTCTGGAACCTCCACGTACACTACCTTCATATGCGCATTAGCCATCTTTCTGTAGAATGCACTGCTTGGTGTTTACACTATTATATTTGCTCGTTTGCTGTTTGCCCAGTGTCACTGTCTGCCTATCCTGCCGACGACGCCAATTGTGCTAGGGTGGGCGATAAATCTGCCTAGAAACAGGTAGGGGGCGGGCGTCTCCTTTTCGGCCCCATCACATATATATATGGCTGTGACGTTCTCTGACGTGATGAAATGTTTTAAAAAAGAATGTTACTCCTCGGCTGTTCTCTGAGGGAATTAGCCGAGTATGACTAGTGAGTTCTCTCACGTATATTTCCGTGGTAAGAAACTTTACTGTCAAATGTTTAGAAATAGTGATATAAATTCTGCCACAGTAGGCCAGTTATATATATATATATATATATATATATATATATATATATATATATATATATATATATATATATATATATATATATATATATATATATACACGCACGCACGCACGCACGCACGCACACACAGATATATATATATACGAGTATATATATATATATATATATATATATATATATATATATATATATATATATATATATATATATATATATATATATACGGAAATTCTTCTGGTATAGTTCTGTTCCAGTTAAAATTTAAATTTTATATTGTTAGTGTACTGGTTTTTGACCACTCTCATGGATGGAGAAAGTGGACCGCACAGGGTCACAACAAGAGATTGCACAAATAATGTCTGGATGTTTAAGAACATAAGACCGTCATACCATAAGGCACGAGACCGCTAGATTGCAAGGGTATGACCAGCCTAGGTATGGAAAAATAGATAAACATGTAATCATCATATAAATCATATCCTAACACACGCGTTTTAGGTAAGACCTTTTTAACCACTCCGGTATTAAATTACATTTAAAAACCACAAGCGTCTAACCTATCCTATTGCTTTTAACACTTGATATAGACACTTAGTCATTTACAAAATGGCACAGGAAGTATAAGGAATAATTATACTTGGACATTTATTAAATAATTTAAGCCTCCCTTACTGGGGAAATAGCTAGTAATTAAATTTTCGTTACAGCTGGAAAAATTTAGCTATAAGTTTATTTAATACGTTATTCAATTTAACACAAAATCATAGTGAAATATAATGAAGAACTTTAACACGATAAAACACTTGAATGCTAATAATATTTTTTCCGCAACACAAGAAAAAGATTTATCTCCACGTATTTTTAGGAAATCCAATTCTGTATGGTTCTACATATACGAGCAAGATGTATTTCAGAAATCTATCTTGGAGCAACTGGTAACTGATTTAGGGAGGCGATGTATATATTTAGAACTGCCATTATTTCCCTCCTTAGTGCGAAAATTCGCAGCTAGGGCACATTCTGCAGTCAATTCCTGAATGAAGGGTTTTTTACGCCTCTTTGCCGACCACAGACACTTTTGCTCGTGAGCAGCCGTCTTTTGATCCCGGTTCTCTGTCCGCTCCGTTGCATCTTCTGAGAACACGGAAAGATAGATGTGGACGGTAAATGTGATTATCGCCCCCTGATTCTACAATTAACTTACTTCCCGCTGTAAAATGTAAACGATCAAAGGTACGCCTACTGTCTTATCGCCCTTGATTCACTATTAACGACTCGTTCTCTCTTAGGGACTTCAAAAACCCCTTTGCCTCGCCCCTTTTCGAAGGAAGGACAGTTAGCGATCTAGTAGCTGTCTTGATAGCGCTTGAAAAAAAACAAGTAGGCGTGGCTACAACGACAAGTAAAATCAGGTAGCGAGAAAGGCATGGCTTATGCGTAACTTAACTTGCATGCTTAATTAGGAAGCGAGAGAAGCGAGTTGGTTGAATGAAAAATGAATGAAAATGAGGGCCCCCTGTGGGAATCAAGGGAACAAGTCTAGGTGCTCCATTCTCATAACCTGTCACACTAGGCTGTCAGCGTATATCTCCACATGTTATTATTTCACATCGAATGTTGGCAGCACTATGGGCCAGTGAGGAGCTTGTCAATTGCCACTGACAACTAAATAATTAAACATTTTAACAACACTAGAAAGAGCCACACGTTTACACAAAAATTTACTGCACATGAGAGAAGTCTGCCGTTAAACTTTATTTTTAAAGTAAAACATAATTGCTTAAAAAAAGATTTAAATAACAAGATATAATAACCTTTTAGGGAATGTAAGCTTTAATATAATTATACAAAGTAATGTTGATTCATAAAGTAACAAACAAATTATAATACCCTAAACATAATTTAAATAAGAACGCGTTATCTCCCTAATTATATTCACATATTTTCTTCCGGGAGATTTTTCTCATACTAGTCCATCTTAACTCACATCTCAGATTCTTTTTATTTCAGTATAAATTGAGTCTCGTTTTTGCGAGGTACGCCCCGTTTAACGCAGAAAGAAAGACCATCGGTTATACTGGGACGAATGTCCAAATATAACAGACCTTGTGGTCTATTAATTTATAGGAATGTGTCTTAAAGAACGTCTCTCATGTCATATTTAAGTCGAATCTTGTTTTTGTTTTTTTTCGCTTTATTCATTATCATCATCATCCTTCAAATCATGAAGGAGCATAGACCATTTGGAAAAAACATTTGTCAGGGTCTCCCGTTCTGTCCTAACATCTCAAGATCTTTCCATCTCTACTTTATGTTTCCAGCTCTATTTCCTGTCTTATTCTAACATCTCAAGATCTTTCCATCTCTACTTTTTGTCTCCAGCTATACTTTCCGTCTTCTCCTAGCTTCTCAAGATCTTTCCACCTCATCTTTATGTCTCCAGCTCTATTCCCTGTCTTGTCCTAACATCTCAAAAACTTTCCATCTCTACTTTATGTCTCCAGCTCTATTTCCTGTCTTGTCCTAACATCTCAAGATCTTTCCATCTCTACTTTATATCTCCAGCTCTATTTCCTGTATTGTTCTAACATCTCAAGATCTTTCCACCTCATCTTTATATCTCCAGCTCTATTTCTCTCTTGTCCTAACATCTCAAGATCTTTCCATCTCTACTTTATGTCTCTAGCTCTGTTTCCTGTATTCTCCTAACATCTCAATATCTTTCTATTTCTACTTTATGTCTCCAGCTCTATTTTCTGTCTTGTCCTAACATCTTAAGATCTTTCCATCTCTGCTTTATGTCTCCAGCTGTATTTTTTCTGTTTCCAACTTCTTATCTTCTCTTTCTATATACTTGTTACATTCAGTAGTGACATTTTGAATAAGAGCCTCCCCACTTACCCCAAACTCTTTTGCCGCCTGCACTGTAGCAGACCTAAACTTTGCCACGTCTGCCATACTAATAGTTGCAGATACTCAATCACTACTATTAACAGACCAAACACACACTTAAGTAATACAAGGCTAATTAATTACCAGACCACTGTCAGCTTATCCAGTCACCAAAATTTTGTTTAGTACTCAATAGTACTTCACTGTGCTTTATTTAGCTTAAGTTTATTCTAACTTTTAATTTATTTTTAATTTTTACTCCTACTGCTAACTCAGAGGATGTAAGTAACTATTAAAAGACTGCATGTCTCAAAGAAAAGACCGCAGGGTAGTAAATAAATCCCGGACGAGCCCCCAGATGTCGCGAGAGGTTTAGAAGGTATTAAAGAATAAGATATCCTGGACATAAAGGTGTATCAGGTGGTACCAGGATAGTGCCAGATAAGAGTCTGGTCTTATCAGTAATACTACCTTCTCTGAAGAGAGTAAGGGTGTATAGACACAAAGGAAGAGTCAAGCTATGTAAGTTCACAGAGAAGATGGTGATGTAGTACTCTGAGTCCCTTACTGCTACCTCTCCTGATCCGCCTCTGTGATTATGGTATTTAATATGTTTCTGACTCTACTACGGGTAATTTATATCACTATATTCACCAACAAGTACTGCAATTCAACTTAAAGAATTTAAGAAAGTCTTCTGGTGAATATTTACAATTTAATTAAACAGTTTCTCTTTTCTGTTTGAAAAGTGTTTAACTCAAATATTTTACAACATTAAATAAATAATAATAGTTAACAAATGTTTTTTACTTGGGTCAAAATGTCTATCATCTTGTATACAACTTTCGCTTGCTTGATCATTCACTTGTAGAATTTTTTTTATTATTATTCTTATAAGTTTATAGAAACACTATACTATTTTGGGCATCACAAACTGGATGCGTATTTGTCTTTTGTGAGTATGGATAAGCTGCACAGTTGCCTTAAGCAACTTATCTCAGTCACTGCAGATGGCTCTCTTAGATGCTGGATAGACTCTTCAGATAAAATCTCCAGCAGTTACAGACATTCTGAGTGTCCTGCTATCACAGACTGGCACTGCATTTGTTGCAACGTTAGTAAGAGAAGCCTCTTCTGATTTGGAGACTTTTGGTTATAGGATTAAACCTGCAATGAATTCAAACGCAATCCCTGTATTTTTCTATCCATATCCCTCTTATGACACAGATGGGGACGATAGACAGTTTCAGATAAGCGTGCTAGCAGATGCACAAGGTATAGTATAGCATCAACAATCATTTTAATTCAAAGTGATCCCAATTTACTTCTACCTTCTTAATTATAAGTATTTTCCCATGATTCGCCTCCATACAATAATTTGGTTGTGGGTAAAACTATTAAGTAATATGTCAAACGATACTGTGAATCAATCCCTTTCATCCTTCTTTATGTTCCTGTTAGGTGTCTCATTTCATTCAAGAAATACTTCTTTAAATACATTTCTCAACTTACAGACACAATTAGCCATCTTTCTTAATATTTAAATATTTCCGAAGGCGGTCTTTGCCTCTAGACGTAAACATGAGCCTGTAAGTTTCATCAGAAGACACAGTTCATTCCTAACACATCTTATGCACGTCGTATCGCACAGTTAGATCAATTAATATAATTACACACAATTATATACATTTATCTGCCATCAATGGTACCTATACCTTGTAGCGGTATGGCAGCTTGTGTACCCTGACAATCCCCAGAGCTATGCCAGTGGGAGATTTACTCCTGTTAGGTTCAACCATGCTGGACTGGTCTGCCTGGGTAGAGGTCAGACAAAAGCTGGTACTCTGGTCCTCCAGGTTGTGGGGTTTTAGCACAGGGCCAACACCCCTATGTAAAAAATCGCACATGTTACGGAAACAACAATAAATTAAAAAGAATGAGCCAAGGTTGACGCACTGTACGAAGGACGGCCGCCGACCAAGCAAAGTGGAGTCAATTTGTTGTTGCCCTACAAGACGCCACCGGGCGTAATGGCCACTGACTGCTTTGACGGTCGGCGGCGCAGGATCAAAGAACAAGAAGATATACATTTATATATACATAGAGTCGTTCTTTCCCTCAGGTACACACACAGACTAGCCCTCAATGGTTGTTTAAGGTCTGCTAACAAGTGCAGAAGGCAAACATTGGCATTAATATATGCTCTGCTTTCCCCGCTCTCTGTGTTTTTCAAATCGTGACTGACAGGAGTTTGTTAGGCAAGTCTATTTATAGTCTGACCTCGGACGTAAGAGATGGAATCCCCTAGGAATGCAATAACTATACGAAAATGTGGGTACCGTTTTGCCTTTTGTACAATGTAGGAAATCTACTTTTTAAAATTATCTTCGTTATTCCTGATGCGATTTTAGTCAATTAAAGCTTACCCTATACTTAGAATTAGGCTTTACATATCTATATAATAATCTTTTTGGTTACTACTTGCATTTTCTTTTATGCATAGTTTAAACAACTAAACTTAGGCCAACCTGAAGCTTCGAATGCATTTAACCTAAGATTTCTCCCGTCCTATAATATTATTAGTAAAAGTATTACTACTTACGGGTAGAGTAACATCCCTAATATTGTTTTGATAACTTCTGCCAAGTGGTACTTCTTCTAAACTTCTGTAGTAAAATTCCGAAGTTAATCATGTTACACAAATAGGGTCTGGCCATCTTTATTTTCCCAGCAGTTATAAACACAGGACCAAAAAAGCGTTTTCATTGGTCGGTGTATCATATCTTTTTACAATGTATGGCGCGCCGTAGGGCCAGAGTTATTAGAATTCGTGATGTGAAACAGACGTCATTTCACGACACCCACGCCCCCTTTAGCTCTTTCAGATGTGGGTACACCACTGTAGAGCAGCGTACCGCCATCAAAATCCATGATTACGTGTCCCTTTTTCTTCCTTTCCGTTATAGCCAGGATTTATAGTTTTGCTTTCCTCATCTCTTCCACCAGCTCCTCTTCTTTCCCATTTATACTTCTTGTGTTCGAGTTCCATGAGTCGTCGTCCGTAGTCCGTTCCAGTTCGTCGCCTTTAGAATCAGTCCGGTTTTCTCTCTTGTCGTTCGCATAATCGTGATTTAAAGCAAACATGTGATTGGCCTGTTGTGCCTTTGCATGGTGGAGGGGCTGCCTCCTTACGGCCTCCATGCAGGCCGCCCTTCGCCTTTTTCAGCTTGAGATCGGCCTAGGCGGAGTTCATCTTATATGCACCAAGTGTATCATATTGCATTTTGAGATATAAGTACCTTGTCGCGCTGTCCAATCACATATTTTACCAGTTTAATACGAAGAAGAATATTGGTGATTTAAAACCATCTTCACTGAGTTACGCTGTGTATACTCAAGACTTTAATTATTCAGAACGGTTAACATTGGTGGGTGCACAGCGAGAAAATGCGCCTGTTAATCTTCATACCCAGTGTTCTTAGTAGAGACATTTGTTCTTTTTATTTTGTGTAAAGTTCGTTGAACGAATCTATCGAACTGTTCGTGGTACGAAATTGCAAGACTAAAGTTTCGACGTCACTAGTTGTGAGTTAAAAGCAAGGAATAAACTCTACCCGCCTACATTGGATGAGTTGTGTTGAAAAGGGCCCTCATCACAGAAGAATTGACGAAACCACGGCTGCAAGACTCACTTATACCAGTTACGTTCTTGTAAAAGGAACCAGCAAAAGGACAATAGTTTTTTTATCAATACTCAAATAAAGTCTTAGAGAAAACAATTGTATTTACATCAAAATTCACCATCATTCCATCGCTATTTGAACCTGTTAAGATTAATTGATTATTAAATTTGTTACATGTTATTTTAAAACAAAACAATCATTGTTGATTCAATTATTATATGTATGAAAGCAAACGTATGAGCAAGACTCTTTAATAAATATATATCTAGACATATATTTACATCTATAGATCAAATACTTTTAACAGAAATTCGCTGGATTTA
Source organism: Oreohelix idahoensis (assembly GCA_024509875.1). NCBI lineage: Eukaryota > Metazoa > Mollusca > Gastropoda > Stylommatophora > Oreohelicidae > Oreohelix > Oreohelix idahoensis. The sequence continues at coordinate 56,175 of JAMPIV010000473.1, forward strand.
CACCAGCTGGGGGCTTGAACATGCTATAACCATTGCTTAATTCTTCATAAAAGGTGACGGATCAGATATACGTTAATAGTGCTCTTGTCGCTGGTAGGAATAGATTGTGAATAAAGTATGTCTGAGTTCCCACAGATTGTAAAGGCAAAGATGTGACAGTAGTTAGAATAAAGTCACCAATGAAATTATGGTGAGAAATATGACTTCTGAAGAGTGGTTGTGCCACGTCTTCAGCCTCCTACGACTAACTTTTATTAAGTCAATCTCTCGCCCCGCCCTCCTGTGCTCAAAGATAACACTAAGGCAGTAAGGGACATAAGACACGACATCCTGTGACAGTCATAAGAGAAGAGATCCTGGCCACAATAGGTAAGTTTGTGTTTTATTAAACAAAAAACAACAAAAAAAACAACAATTGGAAAATCAGTATGCATTTAAAATGTATGAAGGCTAAAAGAACAGACAAATTCATCAAGCAAAAATATTGTCCAACACACACGTTACCACACAACTAGGCTCAATCGTACACTCGCCAACGTTCACTCACTACACACCGACACTCAGTAAGTCTTACACAAATTCAGCTGTTTAACGGACAAGGGGCCCATAGTCCTCCGTGATGAAGACTACCTCTCCTGCCTTGTGCAAATTTATTCCAGCGCGAATCCACTTTCAAAAGGCACGAGTGATGGCGACGAATGCTAATGCATTAACTCCAGCATACCTGCGAAATTCCTTTTAGCCGGTCGCTAGAGGCCTCGGCTTACAAACTGGAACAACACATATAAGGAAGGGCTCGCTAGGAGCGCCTCACATGGGTGATAAGTAGCCTAAAAAAACCATAAGTGTTGAGACTGGTAAACCGTTCGCTTCTTCGTCTAGGCTGTAAGCTAGTATAATCCAAGGTATAGGGTGTAAAGTAGTTACACCGATGTTTCCCAAAAAAGTTAATGGCAATTGTAACGGCCCATAGGTACTGCTATGGGCGATATAAAATTACTCTACACAAGAAAAAAACAAAATCCGTTAGAATGGTCGGCTGACAAGCCGTGTTGTTGGAATGACTTGTGGCTGCGAACATGGAGCAACTTACTTACTTACTTAGTCGTTCCCCTTCTACCGTGAGGTGTAGAGGTTTGGAAGAGAGAGCGCCAGACTATCCTATCGGCTGTCTTCCTCCTGGCCTGGTTCCATTCTAGTGATCGGTCCTTTAAAGATTGTCTAATGTTGTTCTCACAGCAAACTCTGGGTCGTCCTGGAGGTCTGGATCCCTGGCTCTTTGTTTCCCATGATTGTCGTGGTAGCCGATCTTCTCCCATTCTGCAGACATGGCCAAACCATCTGAGTTGGGACTGAACATGGAGTAAAGTAAATATAATCCAAAGGCACTTTCTGCTATGTGCACAAATCTTATCCTGAAGCCATGTTTTGGCATCGTGATAGAGCACAGACAGCTTCAGTCTTGACCAGTTCTGGAAAATAAAGACAATCAAGAAAATATACATATCTACGCCACCATAGAACACCCAAGACTAAATATTTACAAACAAAATTGACTGCACAGTCTTTCCTCTCCATCACGAAAACGAATACACTCCAGGTCAAAACATACACCATACAATCCCCTGATACAGAATTTATATAACGCACGTCTCTTATTCCCCCCCCCTCTCTCTCTCTCTCTCTAGTGGCTGGACGGCGCTATAGCGCTTGTCCATAACACATGTAGCCAGTCTTGCGTGAAACGCTTTGCTTGCGTTCTCTTTGCACACACGCAATCTGACTCAGGCCAAAAACAAGGTCAATTTTAGCCACCCAAAACAATAAACATCTTATTAAATTAACGGGCGGGGCCAACACCCTTGTAGCAAGTTAGTAGCGGAACTCTATACAGAACTAAATTATACACATGTGAAAAAGAAGACACATTGGTCAAATAAAATGATATACATGTCTCTTCTGTCTTTGAACAAAATATATCTATCTTTTTCTGTTTGATAACCTATTTCTTTCTGTCTTATTTTCATCTTCTGTCGGGCCGTGCTTCTTTAGCAGAGCTAAAATTGGGAGCGCACTTAATACATTATGTCTCCCAGATCCCACATAAATTACATGTCTATAAGAATTAAATATCTATGATGAAATTAAAATAACCGGAAATAAGAATATATATATATATATATATATATATATATATATATATATATATATATATATATTTTTATATATATATATAAATATATATATATAACTTTACATATATGTATAAATAAGCTACGCCCCAATATTCGACTATAAGAAAAGTACGGTGTCCTTACCAAATCAAGGAATTATCTTCGCACAAATACAGTTACAAAACGGCTTTCAACCGCAGTACAGACTGGCAGCAAAATCCAAGACGAAGAAACTGGTAACAGGTGTTAGAGACCAGCCCTATTATAGTAAGAGAAATGTCAGATGTTTGGTTCGCATTCGCAGACCGTTCAAGATGAAAAGAGAACACAAGCCGTAATACCACGCAAGAGCTTCTGTGGTTGCCTTTAGCCAAAGGAAAATAGCGTAATGTTAACCGACTCGCCCGTTTCTGCGAGCGACTTACGCTCGCCTGGCAAACACAAAGACGGCAAGAATAAAAGACAGATAGTTTCCTCGGTGTTCAGGGTACTCACTGAAACTGAGATATTTGCCGCTTCCTCCATGAGTCTACATAACAGATTCTTTTGCAAAGTGCCGCGTTGCACGTGCAAGGAGGTGGGCTTAGCTGGGCTCTAGCAAGACTGACAGAATCAGAGAGAGAATTAGCGCTGTTAAGATAAAAAAATGACAGAAACGTGGGCGTAGACAAAATTAAAAAGAAAACAGCGCAGACCACTCGGAGAAAAGAGACAGACATTTCTATCAATGCGTCACCGCTCTGCCCTCTGCAGCATTGTGCTTGACTTCTGAAAACATCTTGTGAAAACTACCTTAAGATAGAAGCGTCCTTATCCTTCTATAAACAACTCTGCCAAGAGTAATCTTATGCGAAGGTAGAAACCTTCGAAGACCCATATTAGATACTCTTGAGTGTTGGCCACTGGTGGACCACTACTGAAGATCTAAGGTGAGGCAATCCGTTACAGCCATAAAGATTTGTTGCAAAAAAGTTGTCTGTTTCATTTCAGTATAACTAGGACATTATTTTGGCAACACCTGTGACGTGGCTGGTACCAAACTGTACAAGAAAACGCAGCCGAGAGGTATCACCTCATGGTCGCAGTGACGTAATCAATTATGGCTGAAAAGGGGGGGGGGGGGGCTACTGAACAATCAACTGCCGTGTCTTTATGAAAAACAAAACACAGACACACAGACACAGAGAGGAATGTTTTAAGTGTAAATAACAAAAGTGGCCTACCGTTTAATTAGAAGATAAGGCATGCATATATATGTATATATACTAGCAATAACCCGTCAACATTGACAGGTTATTAATTGTAGTGTGTTGTTTCTGTTACATGTATACGAGAAGGTATTATTACTATTGTGGTCATTTCATTTCAGGCGACAGTCATTAAATATTTGTAGTTAAAATTATATGGATGTATTAAATATGTTTATCAATCGTGTTGTTGGCTTCTTTCCATAATCAAACTGTTCATTCACACCTTCATTTGCGCACTTTTCTATTTTCGAGAGAGTACATATAAGGGGAAACAATACAATTATTGTCTAACTTTCAACCACAGTTGCACCCCCTTAGCTGTGGTCGAAAGTTAATGTACTATCTCGAAAAAAGAAAAAGTGCGCAAATGACGGTGTGCAAAGTGTGATACACCGATAGACCGAAGTACCTTACGGCGGGAATTATGGTATTGGAAATATACATATTTATATATTACAGTTTGCCAATCAATTATATAAACCTTGTCTAAACTGAATGGCGGCCCTTAACTTTTGTCCAGTAGTATATATATATATATATATATATATATATATATATATATATATATATATATATATATATATATATATATATATATATATATATATATATATATATATATGACTCTCTTTTATAAATAAACAGGGTGATTGAAAAAGCCTACTTTTAACTTGTTATTTCTTGATTCTTTTAAAAGTAACTTTTAAAAGTAACTAAAATTAACATTACAGTTCAACGTGAGAGCTGCTGGGTTTAACACATGACGTTATATTGGGCCGCCATTTTTTTGGCCTCATGTAACGACATACTATTTCCACTTTTGATTTTAAAAAAATTTTTCATTTTATGTTGCTTCTCAAAATAAAACAATAATTAAAATGTATTACGCAAATGGCAGTTATTGCCCCTTGTTTTGACCTAGTGTAACATGAATATCCGATAGATACACGTGTGGATTTATTCATTTAAAGGGAAGTTACGTTTATATCTGTACGCTAGAAGCATTGGCACTTTTGTTATTGTCTCCCTTCATCAGCCACAGTCACAAACTGGAGACCAAGATGACAAGTGTAGATAGGTTAAGAGACAAAGTTGACTAGTGTAGATAGGTTATGAGACAAAGTTGACAAGTGTAGATATGTTATGAGACAAAGTTGACAAGTGTAGATATGTTATGAGACAAAGTTGACAAGTGTAGATATGTTATGACACTAAGTTGACAAGTGTAGATAGGTTATGAGACAAAGTTGACAAGTGTATATAGGTTATGAGACAAAGTTGACAAGTGTAGATATGTTATGAGACAAAGTTGACAAGTGTATATAGGTTATGAGACAAAGTTGACAAGTGTAGATATGTTATGACACTAAGTTGACAAGTGTAGATAGGTTATGAGACAAAGTTGACAAGTGTATATAGGTCATGAGACAAAGTTGACAAGTGTATATAGGTTATGAGACAAAGTTGACAAGTGTAGATATGTTATGAGAGAAAGTTGAGACGATGATGCAGGGCTTAGATAGGAAACCTGTTGGTAGCATTATAAAACCGTCCATGTTCTGGAATGACCAGAGTAAGAGATGTAAAGAGAGACCAGACAACATACGGAGACATTAACATAAATAAAAGTGATAAAGTAAAGATGGAAAGATCTTGAGAGGATGGAACAAGACGGGATAACCTGACTGTTAAGTTATTTTATATTTATAGAGGGGGAGTTAAATGTTTGAGATCCTCATGTGCACGTCTAGTATTTTGTAGACGCACATTTGAGCGCATCTAGGTTAATTGTATGTTATATTATTTGCGTACGACCGTGAACCATTATTAAACAGGTATGGCGCGGTATGTTGCGGTGATTTGTTGCTGTACGGGCAACGTACTTGAGGCAGATCCAGATAACTAGCGTCGTGTATAGACGTGATTGATTATCGTATTCTTACACAAGTCAAGAGAAGACACGAATGTGTAGCAATTATGATCATCTGAAAGATGAATACACTCTTCTTGAGGGAGCTATGTCAAGAAGCTTGTAATTTGAATATTTAGCCAAAAAACGGCTCGTTTTAAGTATCGTGTCTCCGATTCTTGGTCTTCTGTAACGTCATGGCAGAGCTTCAACTTGACCAGATATGTCAAGTTGCTAGTGCGTCCCACTAACGCTAGGAGCTTATTGAAGCGTAAAGGAATATAGATAACTACGTAAAGAATATTAACATGGTCACTTCGTCACAACCATGTATACTACCAATCCGTTACCTTGATATGGTAACGGTTAGGGCAGTTGGTCAACGTCTTTGGTGAATTGTAATTAAGCTATGTACATTTTCCTACTATGACCATTGCTGATGAAGAATATATGTAAACTACTGATGTAAAGTTTCGTCGTGAATAAATATGTTGTTAACACTAACTCTTTCAACGAGTATTGTGTTTATCCGTGCCAACTGGTCATCATGTATTGACCCATCTTGCTTAGTTACCGGGTCTTATTATCATTAACCAGATCATCATCATACGCCAAAGAAACGGCCCACATTATATTCGCGTTACTAAGAAATACGTCGGCCACATCTTGTAAGCTCGACATCCCTGACAACATCAGTGACAGTCCAGTAAAGAAAAACCACCAGTAACACTGACAGACATTTTGAGTAGGTCTATGCTCCTTCAGGAATTGAACGATAATGGCAATAATGAGTAAAGAGAAAACGGCAAAAAAGAGTGGGGAAATATAGGTGAAATAAAAACCCAAACGTCAGTAGTAGTGAATGTTGGAAACAGGTATCATTCTGGTGGGGCCATGGTGGAGCGCTGGTGGAGCGCATGACTTTTATATAGCAAAAAAATGGCGGCGCGCTGGTGGAGCGCATGACTTTTATATAAGGGAAATGTGGTGGGGCAAGAAGGCGGACTTGAGATAACAAGAAGAGGGGTATATGGCGCAAGATGGCGGACTTGAGATAACAAGAAGAGGTTATATTGCGCAAGATGGCGGGATGACTTTTTATATAGGGAAAATGTGCAGGGGCAAGATGGCGGGGTGATTTTTTTATTAGGGGATTGAGGAGGAGGAGAGGAGGAGGCGCATGACTTTTTTATATAAGGAAAATGCGCAGGTGGAGCAGCAGGTGTTGGTACATGACTTTTTATATAAGGAAAATGTGCGGGTGGAGCATCAGGTGTTGGTACATGGCTTTTTATATAACGAAATACTCAGTGTGCAGGTGGAGCATCAGGCGTTGGTACATGACTTTTTATATAAGGAAATACTCAGTGGGCAGGTGGAGCATCAGGCGGAATAATAGTTAGAGTTGAGATAACAAGAAGACTTTGAGACAACAAGAAGACGATAACAAGAAGATAATAGGAAGACGATATTTTTTTTAGATAACAAGAAGACGATAATAGGAAGACGATAATAGTTAGAGGTATATTTAGACAACAAGAAAACGATAACAAGAAGACTTTGAGACAGCAAGAAGAGGATATATTTAGACAATAGGCTGAGGTTAATAGTTATACGATATATATTTTACAACAGTTATACGAACAGTTATACGAATAGTTAGACGATATATTTAGACATATGAACAGTTATACGAACAGTTAGACGATATATTTAGACAAACAGTTAGACATACAACAGACGATATAGGTAACAAAAAGCGTATTAGTTAATATAGTTTTTATTTTATATTCAATAGTGTTTTTGTAGTAACAAAACATATATGGTAATATATAGGAGTACATATATAGTATTGTTTAACATTATACGAGTATACATTGTGCAGTAATTTTTTTATCAAATGAATATATAATTGAAAAATAACACATAGTGACAAGGTACAATATATCTTATATTGGAAGATGGGAGGTGTTCAAAATAACATTATCAAACATTGCTATTGTCAAATAATACATATGAATATACAATTGGTAAATAATACATATTTATATTGGAAAGCTAGTGTTTTCAAAATATTTCACAGTTTTTTATACAATATCACCAGGGTACAGTTCCAGACCAGACCTTGAGGGAGGGGTGGGGGTTGTCACGTCGTAAGAAATAGAGAGATGTTGTGTGTGTGTGGTATGGTGTTTGGGGTAATGACTCATGGGTGTGGTTGTGTACAGAGAGTTTAGATGTTGAGGGGTGATGTGGTGACGTTGTCGGGATGTACCTGTCGTTTGATGTAGAAGTAAGATACGGCGTTGCGGTGTTGTTCGTAGGTGTAGGTGGAGGGTTTGTGTGCTCTGAACCCGATATTTTTCCCACCCTGTGCTTTTTGTGTGTTGAGGACGTCTAAGAAAGTGTGTTTGCCTACTTTGTTGTGGTGTTTGTTGAGTCCTTTTGTGGTTGTTTTGTCATAGTCGCCAAAACAGTGATTCGTCTAGCTGCACAGCGAAATCATCCCGCTGCCTTCATACTCTAATTTAAAAAGGCCCGGTGTCCGTTTGTCGAATAATTTTTGAGCGCGGCATTTTTGACAAACGGCGCGCGTTTTACCCTCGCTAGCTACAAAGTCGGCTCTATGGTCGGGACATACTTCGGCGGGGAACCACTGGTGGTAGGAGCTATAAAATTCTCGTCGCATAGCGACAAGCCCACAGAAACCAACAACATCAGACTGTCCCTACACCAGAACCATGCCCCACAACAGATGTCACCCCAGACTCAGCAACAACATGCCCCACACCACCATCAGTGAACCCACAGATATCACCAGCAGGGACCACAACAACAACATCGGTGCACCAACAGACTGCCTCATTATCGACGCACCAATCAACATTATCTGATGCAGCGCACCAACAGGCACCGGGTGCCGCACCAACAACTTCCACACTTCCTTCAGGACACACTTCAAATCCCATCCCAAGCTCTTCAACAATTCTCCCACAAAATGCAGGCCAGACCAAGAAACGCCCCATGACCAGTACCCACCAAACCCATATAAAAAACCCGTCTGCCCACTGAAGAAGACAGTTTACAAGACCTACCAGCTGACATAAGACAAATCTACACTGACAACTGGGACGCGATAAAAACACACTCCAACAAACATAAATATATGTCCACTTTTACTTTCTTCCACAATAATGAAAATATCGACTGGGCCCGTCTCTTGCTCCCTGTATTCACACAACAAACAAAACGCTTCAAAATAAACTACAGTTTCCACATCATCTTACGCCACAGAGAAACAAATGACCTCCGTTTCTTTCACTCTTCGCATAACAACGCGGTCGTTTTAGATCAACCCCACCTAGTCAACAACATTACAGATTTCAAATCTTTTCTCTCACAATTACACGACAGCGATATTGTCACACAAGCACAATTAAACAGACCAAACACAAAATATTTTTTCGAAGCGATTCCCGCGACTTCTTTCTAACTATACCACATTCAAGACTTTCCCATTGGCTGCTGCTTACATGACATCCCCTCTTTCATCACGGACAATCACCACATCCATACACTACAACACGATTCACATTCAAAACCATACAGTGATAACTTTTGCTTTTTTAGATGTCTAGCCGTTTTTAGGGGTGGTGCCGTTAAGAACGTTAGAAAACCGACGCGCCGGCTAGTCGAACAGTGGCAAACACAGCAGGGACTTATGTCCTTCATCGATTTCCCCGGGGTTAGTTGAATCGATATGCCCCAATTAGAAAAATGTTTCAACGTAAATATTGACATTTTCGAGTTTGACGACGCGCAGACCCTGACCCCCAAACATAGAGGTAGTGACACTTTTCAGGATACATTGCGTCTTTTAATGTTTAAGAATCATTTTATGTACATTGCAGATATCGATAGGGCCAGTAACTCTTTTTCGTGTCCCGAGTGCGGTAAGTTGTGGAAGATTTTTAGGGATATGGAGCGCCATGAAATGAATTGTGCCGGTTCTAAGCGAAGAGAAACATTTAAAGGTGGTGTGTATAATCCCCCAGAGACCATTTGGGAATTAATCGATGAGCAGGGCATAGATGTAGACACAAAATTCGTCTTCCCGTATCGAACCACATTTGACTATGAGTGTTATTTTGAGAACACTGTAGTGCCCAGTGGTAATGCCACTACCTACACGGCCAAACACGTGCCCCTGTCGTGTTCGGTGGCTTCTAACGTCCCCGGTTTTGAAGCCTCCGTGTGTTTTATCACAAAGGGTGATCCAAAAGAATTGGTCAATAGGATGGCTGACCATCTGCTCAAAATTGCCGCGGCCTCTTACGAGATTCTGCGTGCGTATTTTGACGGTGTTTGCATGCAACTCGAGGCTTTAGAGACGATCGGTAATTCAGACGGGCTCCTTGCTAGATTAGAGGGTTATTTAGGGCAGCTACCCGTATTAGGTTTCAATTCGGGCAAGTACGACGTTAACGTAATCAAACCCGTTCTAATCAAATATTTCATTGGGGAAGACTTCAAATTTTTAGTCAAGAGAAACAATAATTTTATGTGTATTGCCACTAGCGAGTTAAAGTTTTTAGATATAGTCAACTACCTAGCCCCCGGATTTAGCTATAGCAAATATCTAGCCGCGTACAATGTTAAAGAAACCAAAGGTTTTTTCTGTTTTGAATACATAACAGATTTAGCAAAGTTAGACGAAACGGCGCTACTACCCCATTCGGCATTTTTTTCCGCCCTAAAAAATACTAATATTTCCGTCGACGAGTACGCCGAATGTCAGAAGGTGTGGACCGAGAACCACATGACCACGTTGCGCGATTTTCTGACGTGGTACAATAATAAAGACGTGGTCCTCTTCCTGGCAGCGTTAGACCGACAAGTTAGTTTTTACGCGCACCTAGGTGTAGACATGTTTAAAGATGCGATCTCCGTGCCCGATGTCACGTTAAAGTACCTCTTCAAAATACTCCCGTCCAACGTCTTGTTTTCTTTATGTTCGAAGCGGGAGGCAGATTTGCATAACACCTTGCGCCAAAATATAGTTGGGGGACCCTCAGTTTTTTTTCACAGGTTCCACGAGCAAGGCAAAACCCGCATTAGAGGTGGGAAGATGACCCAATCCATTAAAGGTTTTGATGCCAACGCCCTTTATTTGTGGGCGATAATGCAGAAAATGCCCACCGACTTTCCCGTTAGACGGTACAGGGAGGATGGTTTCAAGCACCACAAACTTCACAAATATACCGTGCAGTGCCGCGATTATTTGGCTTGGGTCTCACACCAAAATAACGTGACCTTAAAAACCCAGTTTAATGGGTGTGAGAAGGCGTTGGGTGATATATGCATTAGGGTAGACGGTTGGGACAAATACTCTCGTACCGCCTACCAGTTCCATGGGTGCCTATTCCACGGCCATCCTAACTGCCCACTAACCGCCGGTCGTGACGTTAACCCAGTCAACAAAAAACCTTTGACTGAGTTGTACGCAAAGACGGTGGAAATTGGTTCTTATTTGCGGGACGAATGCAACGTCGAATTGGTAGAAATGTGGGAATGCGAGTGGCAGGATTTGAAGAAAACCGACCCATCAATCCGTCGTTTTCTGAACGCCACCTTCCCTACCCAGAAACCATCTTACACCAAATGTCGGTACCCGCTGACAAAAGAAAATATTCTCACCTCGGTGCTAGACGAGACCTTGTTTGGCCTAGTCGAGTGTGACATACATGTCCCCGACTCTTTAAAAGAACATTTCTCGGAAATGACGCCCATTTTCAAAAATGTTGACGTCACGAGGGAAGATATTGGGCCTTTCATTCGGGAATACGCCGACGAACATAAACTCCTGACTACCCCCAGACGGACGTTGATCGGGAGTTATGTGGGCAAGAAAATTCTGTTGGCGACACCTTTGCTTCGATGGTACCTGACCAAAGGCTTAGAAGTCACCTGTATTTACCAGGTGATTGAATATGTACCTGTGACGTGTTTTAAACGGTTTGGGGACACTGTTTCGAACGCGCGTCGACACGGTGATACAGATCCTGCATACGCCATAACCAGCGAGACCATGAAACTGTTGGGTAACGCGGCTTATGGTAAAACATTGACCAATAAGGCAAAGCACGTAGATGTCTCGTACACGATGGGAGAGGATGCGTCTGACCTAATAAACTCACCCCGATTTAGGAAATAGACGTTAGTGACGGGCGACATATTCGAAGTAGAAAAACGTAAACAGACAATTAGTTGGGACCTCCCCGTCCAGATAGGTTTTTTCGTCTACCAATACGCTAAATTACGCATGTTAGAATTTTACTACGACTGTCTAGATAAATTTGTAGATAGGTCAGATTTTCAGTTGTGCGAGACAGACACCGACAGTCTTTACTTGGCCCTTAGCGCAAATAACTTAGCGGACGTTGTTACGTCCGCTATGCGACGCGAATTTTATAGCTCCTACCACCAGTGGTTCCCCGCCGAGATATGTCCCGACCATAGACCCGTTTTTGTCGCTAGCGAGGGTAAAACGCGCGCCGTTTGTCAAAAATGCCGCGCTCAAAAATTATTCGACAAACGGACACCGGGCCTTTTTAAATTAGAGTACGAAGGCAGCGGGATGATTTCGCTGTGCAGCAAGACGTATCACTGTTTTGGGGAATGTGATAAAACAACCACCAAAGGACTCAACAAACACCACAACAAAGTAGACAAACACACTTTCTTAGACGTCCTCAACACACAGCAAGCGCAGGGTGGGAAAAATATCGGGTTCCGTGCACACAAATCCTCCATCTACACCTACGAACAACACCGCAACGCCCTGTCTTACTTTTACATCAAACGACAGGTACATCCCGACAACGTCACCACATCACCCCTCAACATCTAAAATCTCTGTACACAACCACACCCATGAGTCATTACCCCAAACACCATATCACACACACAACATCTCTCTATTTCTTACGACGTGACGACAATGTGACAACCTCCCTCAAGGTCTGGCCTGGAGCTGTGATATTTTTATTGTATATAAAAATATTTTGAACATACTAGCTTTCCAATACCCCTATATGTATTATTTACCAATATCAATGTTTGATAATGTTACCATATACAAACTGTCTTTCCTATATAAAATATAATTATTTTTCAATTGTACATTCATATGTGATTTGATAAAAAAATTACTGCACAATGTATACTCGTATAATGTTAAACAATACTATATATGTACTAATATATATTACTATATATGTTTTGTTACTACAAAAACACTATTGAATATAAAATAAAAATATATTAACTAAAATTCATTTTTGTTACCTATATCGTCTGTTGTCTATCGTCTAATTGTTTGTCTAAATATATCGTCTAACTGTTCGTATAACTGTTCATATGTCTAAATATATCGTCTAACTATTCGTATAGCTGTTCGTATAACTATTGTAAAATATATATCGTATAACTATTAACCTCGGCCTATTGTCTAAATATATCCTCTTCTTGCTGTCTCAAAGTCTTCTTGTTATCGTCTTATATTTGTCTAAATATACCTCTAATTATTATCGTCTTCTTGTTATCTAAAAATATATCCTCTTCCTATTATCTCAAGTCTTCTTGTTATCGTCTTCTTGTTGTCTCAAAGTCTTCTTGTTATCTCAACTCTAACTATTATTCCGCCTGATGCTCCACCTGCGCAATGAGTATTTTCTTATATAAAAAGTCATCACCATCCGCCTGATGCTCCACCTGCACACTGAGTATTTCCTTATATAAAAAGTCATCCGCATCCGCCTGATGCTCCACCTGCACACTGAGTATTTTCTTATATAAAAAGTCATCACCCTCCGCCTGATGCTCCACCTGCACAATGAGTATTTCCTTATATAAAATGTCATCACCCTCCGCCTGATGCTCCACTTGCGCAATGAGTATTTTCTTATATAAAAAGTCATGCGCATCCGCCTGATGCTCCATCTGCACACTGAGTATTTTCTTATATAAAAAGTCATCCCGCCATCTTGCGCCATATACCCCTCTTCTTGTTATCTCAAGTCCACCATCTTGCTCCACCACATTTCCCTTATATAAAAGTCATGCGCTCCACCAGCGCGCCGCCATTTTTTTGCTATATAAAAGTCATGCGCTCCACCAGCGCTCCACCATGGCCCCACCAGAATACTACCTGTTTTGCGCATTCCCTACTACTAACGACAGAAAAAAATAATTACGAAAAAGACAGATAACACAAGGTCAAACGAAAACTAAATAAGCACGTAAAGTAGAGAGATTTGGATTATTGTGTTCAGTTATACTAACTACTTTCTTAGCCAGTCTCTGACAGTACCAATACGAAGATTTGTATTATTGTGTTCAGTTATACTAACTAGTTTCTTAGCCAGTCTCTGACAGTACCAGTACATAGATTTGTATTATTGTGTTTAGTTGTACTAATTAGTTTCTTCGCTGGTCTCTGACAGTACCAATACAAAGATTTGTATTATTGTGTTCAGTTATATACTGAAGCACATTAAAAACGCACCACCTGTATAATCCAGGAACAGAGTGTGAAATGTAAATATAAGTGTGTACAAGTTTACATATTTGGAATCTTTATTCATTTTCCTATGAATCCATGCTGGTCATTAATTTGTACATTTGATTGTTATGAAATTCATTGCATTCTGTGCAGGCAAGGGAGAAAACCAAAAATACAAAAAAATGCACGTGCGTTATCCTGCTGGAGAAGCTGCAAGTCTGGATAAATTGTGAACGCAGGAGCAACCAGTGCATCCAGAACCTCATCTCGATATGTCACAGCATTAACATTTCCACGGAAGACGTGAAGAGGCAAGCGATGGTGAAAACTGAATCCTCCCCAAATGTGAATACTGCCACCTCGAAATCGGTTGACACAGCAATCTGCAAAGCGCTCTTCACACCGTCGCTAAATCCGCATACGTCCATCTGCAAAGGATATGTTGAATCTGTTCTCGTCTGTGAATAGGACAGCATTCAACTGCAGTCTAATCCATCTGATATGTTGCTCTGCCCATTGCAGGCGCTGCTAACGATGTCTGTGAGTCAAGTTTGGCCCAACATAAGGTTGTCTTGCAGTAAGGCCTGTATCTCTGAGTCGTCGTATGACTGTCATTCGAGAGACTTGCCCATGTCTACCCACTATTGCCCTTGCTGTTTGACTTGCCGGGAGAGTCAATTCCTTAGGTGACTCAGCACAATATGACGATCTTGCGCAGGGGTAGTAACTCGTGGTTGGCCACTCCGAAGTCTATCCCGGGCACTGCCAGTGGTTCCGTAACGTTCATTGAGACGTACAATAGTGCTGTGGTGGCAATTCATCCTTCTGGCAATGGCCCGCGAGCTCATTCCGGTCTCCAACATACCAATGGCTCGTTGGCGGTCGTTTTTAGATAGTCGTGGCATTTCAAGCACATGTACTGGGTGTTTTGTCTCAACGGCCTTTTTATAAAGAGTATACTGCCACAACGCGTACACATTTTCAGGGTCATAGCTGTTGAGAATCGTGTTGCACGTGTAACTTTCATCGTTTTCATGTAGTCTGTACACACACCCATGGGTTGAATCTTGCACTTTCCATTCCAGCAGCCATTCGCTCTCTACCGCATGGCAAACACGGGGAAAATCCATTCCCACACTTTTTTTTGCCAGCTTCTCGGCATCAGTATATATAATAGTGGTGCGTTTTTAATGTGCTTCAGTATACTAACTAATTTCTTAGCCAGTCTCTGACAATAGCCAGTAAGTTCATATTACTTACTTCAGCTCTCTGTCACTGACATTTAAAAGTGTAGTATCCTCAGGATAGAACGTATTTCCCCCACCCCTCATCCTTTTCCTACTGAAAACTCTCACTAAAATTATAAACTGTGTGAGATAGGAACGTGATCTTTTCTTTAAAGCAAAGTTGACATTTCGGTAAAATATCATTTAGTTTGAATGTTCTAACATTCTGATGATGGGGCTGTAAAAAACAGAATATCTGACAGAGATAAAATTTACATACAGGCTGTACGCTTTCTAAATTAAAAATATTCGGAAATCTGAAATCAAACATGGTTTTATCAAGGTAGATCTTACGAGACCTCAGTGTTTCTTAAGTAGATCTCTACAGCTCTTGAGTTACGTTCCTCTACAATAGTGCCTTACTAGCAAACAACAGTCATTATTACATTCACCATTTCTCACTCCTTTCCCTTATTTTAGATTTTATTTTATCACTGTTCGTGACGTTTTGAACTGGTGTGAAGACTTACATATATTGTCATCGTAACATTGTATATAGATTTGGATTACTGTGTCCAGTTGTATTAATCAGTTTCCAGTCAAGTCTCTGACAAAACCAGTAAGTTCAAAATACGTTCTACTTATGTGTGAAGTCTAACTTGAATTATTATATTGTCTGAATATATAGTACCAGTAAGAAGGGATGTTGACAACTAGTTCTTCAACACTCTGGATTTAATTTTAATTCAACTCATTAATCATAATTACAGAAGATGTCATATCATAGAACTAATTTTAGACATATCTCTAGATGGGTTAGTGTTGTGTTTAGAGACTGGAATGAAACTCTGAATTCTGTGAACCATATAAACATGTAGCATAATATATGTAAGGGAGGTAATTGTCTTGCAAGGGAAACAACAAAGTTTTTAGCAATTATAATAGTTAAGTGTTATGCATATTTTAATGCGAAAAAAACCAACATTATTTTTTTAAAGATATACCAAACCATACAAAGCAATATCAGATTATCATAATAGTGTTCCTTTCGTGTGTGGTTTTGTTTTTAGAGATTCTTGTGGTTTATTAAAACAATAAATTAACACACTTGATTCTTTACTTGGGAAGTCTGTATTTGTCATAACATGCATTTCTACATGAAATAATTTAGTTCTCCGTTCAATTCTCATCGACAAATAAATCCTCTCAGGTACATAGTGCCGACAACACTATAACACTGGTTTGGTGTGTTCACATTGTAAATGGTCATAGGTGTACTAAGCGTACGGTAGATCTAAGGTGAATGAGAATTGTCGAGAATGTAATGTTTGACAGCCAAATCTTCTAATAATAATAAATTCTTTAAACACCAAATACGGCGCATAAGGCAGAAACCAGTGCTCTCCAGGTTGTTCGTTGTGACGCCACTCCTCTTAGCTCTTGCACATTATTTAGGCCCAACGTTCTTCCTTGTCTTATTATTGTTCTTCTGAGTGTTTCTTTTGGTCTTCCTTTTTTCCTCTTACCCTCAGGAACCCAAGTGAGCGCCTCTAGTGGTATTCTGTTGTTTTGCATTCGTAGGACATGACCGATATATGACCATCTTCTAAGGGATTATAAAATGTACATAAAAGGGGTAGACATGAGTGACCAACTTATTATCTAGTACATTACTTGGAGAAAGACCAATAAATATTGAAAAACTTTACTTTTTATTTCAAGAAGTCAGAAAAAAAACACCTAAATTTAGAAGAAATAAAAAGCCCAGCTATATGTAGGATCATGTCGGAACACCAAGAACAGATCTTACCAACTGAGGTTTACAACAGAATATGAAAGTCCTAGCAATAGACCATGGAACGTTCAGGATAGGACAACAATCAAGAGACAGCACAATACGCAGAGACGAATGGTTAGTGTTGGTACGCAAACAGAAAACAAGGAGAGACGTCGGCAGACAAAAGGAAGTACCGGGTAAAAGCGAGAAGTGCACATCACAGGAAAACGCTCCCAGCGGAGAACATAGACACCCACCAAGGAGTAGTCAGATCGCAACAACGACAGGAATGTATGAACAACCCGGGATAAAATCAAGTTGCTTAACCCCACCCCCACAAAACACATATCAAGTTCGTTAACCCCACCCCCACAAAACACATACCAAGTTGGTTAACCCCACCCCCACAAAACACATATCAAGTTGGTTAACCCCACCCCCACAAAACACATACCAAGTTGGTTAACCCCACCCCCACAAAACACATACCAAGTTGGTTAACCCCACCCCCTTAAAACACATACCAAGAACAAGAAGAAAAAAGGCCAGATACGCCGGAGGAAGACAGGATAGTGACTACGCAGGATGCAAAGGACAATATGCAGGATAATGATATTTCGGAGCAGATACAAAGATTGAGAACCGAGTGGGATAACTCGGAGAATGAGGCAGACATGCCAGTGATGGAATATAAGCACAGATTACAGGATAGAGAAGAGAGATTACCAGAACACGACAGTTCACACGGAGACTCTCAGGAGGGTGAAGAAATCGCAGCAGAAGATACAAAAGCACAGGAAAAGATGGAGCAAAGGATTAGACGAGGGACTAAGAGGTATTGGACATCATCAGACTATTCGTCTGATAATGATAGGCGCCTGGCAAAGTTGAGAAATACGACACAGTTAGAAATGAGACCAAAGAGAAAGAGTTGGGCAAGAGAAGTAGACAAAGTCGATCATAGACATAAAAGGAGAAGTAAACAAAGTCGCTCATAGACATAACAGGCGAAGACAACAAGATTTAGGCATGTCCATATCAGGGTACTCAGACTGGTCAGAGTCTGACGAAGATTGCGATGGTAGTCGTAGGGACAAGGATAGAAGGTCCCATGGACGAATAAATAGTGGTGAAAGGGAGGACGAGACAGATATAGCTGAACTTTGCAGATATATCGATAGAAAATACAAAGAATCGAAGAACAAGGAGAACAGAAGGAGAAGTAGAGATCAAAGAGAGTACCGATCTCAGAGCCGATATATATATATATATATATATATATATATATATATATATATATATATATATATATATATAGAGAGAGAGAGAGAGAGAGAGAGAGAGAGAGAGAGAGAGATAAGAGAAGTAGTAGTGGAAGAGATGCGGATCGACGTGATTACCGATACATGAGTCCAGATGGAGAGAAAAATACAAGAAATAACGGTAAATGCAGAGAAAAGGAGCGGCATGGAAAGGCAATGATTATGAGATACCTCGTATCTCATAAACCAAGGGAAACGATGGAAGAAGTAAGGAGTACGAACGAACGAACTTTATTTTCGAAGGGTTAATAATTTGGTGCGCAGGCCCGTCTAACATTCTGCCCTTTCACTCTCATTTATCTTTCATTCCCACATGTTACTTTAAGCATTAATTTAAAGGTATGCAACATTATACAGTTAACATAACAGCATTCATTTACAGTATGCAATCATAATAACAAATGAGTAGGTATTTTCTTTAAACAAACAAGATAGTAATTGGGGAAAAAAATTATAAAATAAAATAAACACAACAATAAATAAATAACAATAAAAAAGTTATGTATACCGACACTCACTCATGCGTACAAAACGTCTACAATTAATCTGTTTTTTTTAATGTGTCATCAATCATCAATACAAAAATTACATAAACACATGTGACCGCTTGGCCTTTCACGCTAGCTTTGTCCCTCCTACTTTATCGCTAAGCGTTTATATGTGCTAGAAGATGATACATGTAAGAATGACAGACCTTAAATGCAAATAAGACTTTGTTACACAAAACGCAGCATTCATTCAAAGTTCAGTTGCCGTTACTGCTCTGACAGGGCAAACGTAGGTCAGTCCCAGATAATAATGAATGGGTTTTATAGGCTCGAAAGTGGGAAATGAATGTTTGTGTGATCTGGTTTTTTTTTAGTCCTATTGTTAAGTTGGAAAAGATCACACATGTGAAAATAAAGTCGAAATAACAGAATGTCGTGTGCAAAAAGGTCGAAAAGCTGAGGAGAGGAGTGCAAATGTTAATTATTGTGTCGTGTGAAAAAAGGACGGGTCGTGTGGAAAAAGGCGGTAAAA
Source organism: Oreohelix idahoensis (assembly GCA_024509875.1). Lineage (NCBI taxonomy): Eukaryota > Metazoa > Mollusca > Gastropoda > Stylommatophora > Oreohelicidae > Oreohelix > Oreohelix idahoensis. The sequence continues at coordinate 75,416 of JAMPIV010000473.1, forward strand.
AAGAAGAAATAGTATAAATAGAAGAGTTGCGTGCGATAGGCGGAGATTTTAGGATTTATAATTCTAAGGATACCATGATTTTAGACTAGAGGATTTTTACAAATAGCGTTAGGAGAACTTCGTCTTTGAGGATACCAAGACAAGTTTTTCTCTTTAGTAGACAAGTGCATATATTATTCGTTTGGATTATAGATTGTTCATTTTGGATAAACAACCATCATTTTGTGAAATTTACAGTGTTTGTCTAATGTCATCAATAAACTCTAATATAATTTTCTACATTTGCTGTTTGTGGAAATTTACTGTAATTTCTTTCGGATATTAGTTGTTGTGCTGAAACTGTTTTACTTATCACCAAACTCAAAGGGAAGAACGTTCCTGGGTTGAAAAAAATAACAAAAGGTCAAGTATTACGATCTCTGGCGGAACGCCAGTTAGCACTTGAACAACAACAACATATGAAGGATTAACTCTGACTAAATAACAATCAATATAACTACTTGAACATTTACCTGACGCGGGCACATATTTCACAAATTGGCGCCGTGACCTGCCCTTTTTTCTTGGTGAAAGCAGACAGGCATAATCACTACAATGGATCAAAGTCAAGAACAATTGCAGCAACAACAGGCGTTGTATACACTACAGCAACAACAACATACGTTATATGCACAGCAACAACAGCAGCAGCAACAACATATTAGAACATTGGAAAGAGAAACTGTCAAAACAAGAGCAGATTGGAGTAGTCTAAATAGAAGACACCATTGCATAGCTGTTAGAAATTTTATCAACGGAATCACACAACGAAAGATATGGGCAGTACAAAATGTTTCAACCATTGACAAACAAACTTGCTTAATAACAACAGAAGATTGAATGAGGGTACATATCAGACCTCTAAAACAATGGAGAACACCACTTAACAGCCATAACCAGGTCGGTTTTATGAGATCAAATGAGACGCAATGGGCCCCCATGATCAATAGTCAACCTAAAGAAATACACGAACTACAAGTGAAGAAAACAATGATGATCAGTGTAGCAACACAAACAGAGAATAGAGCTACAGTGTCCGTGTTACGTGCAGTTTTTATTAACTGATAATGTAGTCTGTCTGTATGCTTGTTATATTTTGAATAAGATTTTTGGGTCTAATGTATTCCTCATTCTGCCATCAATGGTACCTATACCTTGTAGCGGTATGGCAGCTTGCGTACCCTGACAATCCCCAGAGCTATGCCAGTGGGAGTTTTACTCCTGGTAGGTTCAACCAAGCTGGACTGGTCTGTATGGGTAGGGATCAGACAAAAGCTGGTACCCTGGTCCTCCAGGTTGGGGGTTTTAGCATAGGGCTGACACCCCTGTCTATGTAAAAAAAATAATGAAGTTACGGAAACAACATCAAATGAACAAACTTTGCTGCGGGATGGACATTCGGAGTCTGTGGCTCGTATGACTGTCAGTGGTGAAAGCTGAAAGGAAGCCACTGACATGAAAATGGATGTCCTGACCGCAAAACAGGATACAAGAATAGGATTTTGGAATGTCAGGACAATGTACGAGACAGGTAAACTAAGACAGGTCACGGCAGAAATGAGAAACTATAGGTTACACATCCTGGGGATAAGTGAGAGCAGATGGACAGGGGCAGGAAAAGTTAAAACAGCAACAGGAGAAACAGTACTTTACTCTGGAAGAGAGGATGGACAGCACAGTGAAGGCGTAGCCATTATTCTACAGAAAGGGATAGAAAGGACATTACTGGAATGGAAACCCATCAACAACAGACTGATAAGATTAAGATTGAGAGGGAGATTCACGAACACTACAATAATACAATGCTACGCACCAACGAATGATAGCGATGAGGAGGTCAAGGATGAATTCTATCAACAACTGCAGAAAGAAATGGAAGACACACCTAGATATGATCTTGTTATAGTAATGGGAGACCTCAATGCGAAAGTTGGTACACACAATACATATAATGAAAGAACAATGGGGAAATGCGGCAGCGGAACAGCAAACGAAAATGGGGATAAGCTAATAAGTTTCTGTAGCATTAACAACCTGGTCATTGGAGGAACACTTGTCCCACATAAGGAAATTCACAAGTTAACATGGGAATCACCAAATGGTCGGGACAGAAACCAGATAGACCACATCATGGTTAAAGGTAGATGGAGACATGCATTACAAGATGTGAAGGTAAGAAGAGGTGCAGATGTGGGAAGTGATCACCATTTAGTAGTAGCAAAACTGAAAGTGAAACTAAGAAGGGCTGGACCAACTGTAACTACACAAAAAAGGTTTGACATCAGCAAATTGAAGGACCCCCTTACCAGAAAAGCTTTTGCGGCCGACATTAACTCTTCAAGTCCCAATCGACTTTATATATCCTCAGGGGTTAGACGCGCTTGGCCCAATCAACTTTATAAAGCGTTTAGTATATGTGCCTCTGTTTGAGACTATTTCTAATTATAACTACACACAAACCACCCAAAACATCATTTCTGACTGCAAGTACATTCTTTTAAATACCGCATGTGTTTAAGAGTGAACGGGTTTTTGTTTTGAGATATTTATTTAAAAATGCACCGGGGTGGCCATTTTTGCTTGGGCCAAACCAACTTTTTTGCTTGGGACTGAAAGAGTTAAGAAACGATATCAATTTGCCAAAAGCCAGGAAAAGACATTGACTGATGATATAGACCAGAATTTCAACACCATTTCAACAGTATATAAGGAAAGTAGCAAATCATGCTTAGGATTCCAGGAAAGGAAGAAGCAAGACTGGATAACACCAGAAACACTAAACACCATAAAGATGAGAAAGGAAATGAAAAGAAAGAAAACAGAAGCGAAGTCCCCCAGGTTAAAGCAACTATATAGCGAACAGTACAGCCAGCTGGACAGGGAAGTTATACGCCAAACCCGAGCCAACAAAAGGAATTTCCTAGACGATCTTGCAAAAGAGGCAGAAGAGGCAGCACTGAGAAATGAACAAAGCACAGTATACAAAATAACTAAATTCATCAGCGGAAAACAAGGTGCAAACAATATTACATTAGTAAGAGATAAGCAAGGAAATCTCATCAAGACAGCAGAGGGACAGGAAACAAGATGGGCAGAGCACTTCAGAGAAACTCTGAACAAGGAAATACCAGAGACACAATTGAATTTTCCTGAGGCTGAAAACGATCTAGATGTAAATACAGACATTCCACGAAAAGAAGAAATCATCACAGCAATCAAAGGGTTAAAGAACGGTAAAGCTCCGGGCCATGATAACTTAAATGCAGAGCTATTTAAGACAGACCCTGAGCTAGCAGCAGAACTATTAGAACCACTATTTGCACAAGTGTGGAAAACGGGGACAACACCATCAGAGTGGAACAAAGGAATAATTGTCAAATTGCCCAAGAAGGGAGATCTTGCAGACTGCAATAATTGGAGAGGAATCACTCTTCTCTCAGTTCCCAGCAAAATACTAGGCAGGATAATTATGCAGAGAATTTCAAAGGCAGTAGACTACAAACTGAGGAAAGAACAAGCAGGATTTAGAAAGAACAGAAGATGTGTAGATCATATATTCACTCTTAGGAACATTATAGAGCAGTGCTCAGAATGGCAAAGACAGCTTTACATAAATTTTGTTGATTTTGAAAAGGCTTTTGACAGCATACATAGGGACAGTTTATGGAAAATACTGAGGGCTTATGGAATTCCAAGCTGCATAGTGTCAATCATAAAAAGCCTCTATGCCAACTTTACGTGTAGTGTTGGGCAGAGCAACCTAACCTTCGAGGTGAAGACAGGAGTACGACAGGGATGCCCCTTATCAACCACTCTTTTTTTAACAGTCATAGACTGGGTGATGCGCCAGACAACAGAGGGCAGACCAAGAGGAATAAGATGGACTACATTTTCTACATTGGAAGATCTGGAATATGCAGATGACATTGCACTGCTGGCACATTCACATCAACACATCCAGGAAAAAACGGATAGACTTAATAAATTTAGCCAGCAGGTGGGCTTGAACATCAATTTAAAGAAGTCTGAGGTCATGACGCTCAATGTGAGCAACCCTGAGCCCATATCAGTAAGGAATCAGCAATTGGTACAGACAGATACCTTCACATACCTAGGAAGCATAGTAACACCAGACGGTGGGGCAGGCAAAGACATCAACATCAGAATGAATAAGTGTTAAATGATAGTATACCAGTGTTAAATATACTTCTTTGAATTCCACCAGAGTTAAATACTGTTTCTATATATACTGTTGAATGGTGTATAGATATGAAGTTGTATTGTTCCTTGTTCACACTGACATCAACTATTCACAGGACCACAGTGTTAAGAGGTATGGTGGTCTGTGGAAGCTCCAATGTTAAAGACTTGTTGTTGGCCCCAGCGTTGCTCGTCAGAGTGGTTGTTAGGAATAGGAATATCAACTCGACCTACGCAGTGGTGTGTAGACATAGAGTGAGAGTATAATACGCGAATGATGAAAGAGTTCGAAGAGTTGATAAATGTTCTTTTTCTCACTCATGTATGGCTGGAAGTCATCGACGCCAACTGCTGTGTATTTTTTGTTACAGTTTAATTGGACGTACACATTCGACAGCACGGATACAGTGACAAATCACAGGTTGGCATAATACATCATGGTACAATTGATAAATGGTCTTGCAATGATACATGGGCACTCATTTAGAATAATAGCACAATGGACTGTCAGTAGACAAGCACTCGGTATTGCCCATATATATATCATCTGAGTTTACTGACAAAGCACGTCAGTTTATAAACAATGTTCAAGATGGCTTCTAGACCTAACCTCGTCTAGCGAAGATTCCTTTAAATAATGTTCAGCACATATTTTCATGTAATCATATTGAACCGCTAGTAATGGGTTCTCATCTGTAGCAGTGATCTCTGGACTCATCAAGCGATAGTACGGGGCATCCCTTTTATCTTCTTGAAAGTCACAACATATTAGGATACAAGATGGCTTCTGGTGAGCTGTCACTCACGTTTGGATACAGACAATGAATCTGTATTAAAGTTAGTCATTCATTAAAAGTTCTCATTGCTCTGTAGATTCTATCATGATACAATTGACTTCATCATACAAGATATAGTGCTGCTAGAAATGAATGTCTTCTTCATCTAGTTAAATATTCTCTCAGACGTACAAATCGTGCGTCTGCTTATCGAAAACGATGGCTTCGTAAGAGAGTTCATAAGAAGTGCTTTTGTTACCTTGGTGTCAGAAATATGATTCTGCCATTCCTTGGCAATAAGAATAAACACTGGGGTAAAGCATACACGATAGGTCTAAACGTCTATCACTTTCCCCATCAATCTTGAGATCACTTTTCCCGGCGACAAGCCGATACAGAAAAACACGACAGCCCCCCATCATCAGGGCGAAGCCAAATCACAACTCACTAGCGACACATCCGCTGAACAGCCTTTGACCTTTCTAGCGACAAAGAACATATAGTTCGACTTAGATATGTAAAGATATACAGATATAAGACAGACTCGTCCTACCTAGACAAACACTACACATAAATTCAGGCCATAGATATTCTGAAGCAAGAACAATCTATTTCTACCCAAACAAAGAATAAATCGCAGTAAAACTGGATTCGTCCGCGGAGTTCGATCTGAGACTCCTTTCAAGGGGAAGTAACTCAATATTGACTTTTCCTTAAGCAAAAAAGTTTCTATTTTGTTTACAAAATATTTCCGAACATAACAAGCATACAAATGTATAATATTGCAAGATATCAAAGACTGCACGTAACAATAAGGCAAGAACAGCCTTCTTTAGCCTAAATAACATCTGGAAGTCCTCCCAATACAGCACAAGCACAAAATTAAGATTATACCAGAGTTGCGTGCTTTCTGTGCTTCTCTATGGTGCGGAATGCTGGAGAGTCACAGAGAAGGAAATGTCGAAATTGTCCTCTTTTCACACAACATGCCTAAGAAAAATTCACCGCATCTTTTGGCCGAATACCATCACCAACCAAGATCTGCTTACTCGTAGCAAGCAAGAGGACATGCACACCATCATAGCTGGCAGACGCTGGAGCTGGGTTGGTCATGTCCTCAGAAGAGACCCCGATGCCATCACAAGAACAGCTATGCTTTGGACCCCTGAAGGAAAGCGAAAGAGAGGCCGACCAAAAACAACTTGGCGGAGGACTGTGGAGGCTGAGATGCAAAGAATGAACCAGAGTTGGGGCACTGTACGAAGGATGGCCACCGACCGTTCAAAGTGGAATCAATTTGTTGTTGCCCTACAAGACGCCACTAGGCGTGATGGCCACTGACTGCTTTGACGGTCGGTGGTTAAGGATCGAAGAAGAAGAAGAAGAAGTATTCCTCATTGGAACTGTCGCGCCGTTATCCCGAACTGGACATCAATTGTCACAGCACAGTTGGATAAGAAAGTTGTAAATTGAGAAATGTAAGAAAGATATATAGGATCTCAGAAGTGGCTCGTTAATTGTTAGATTCCTATACAAGTAAGGGGTGAAAGGAAGGCGAATATTCTCACAAAGAGATAATTTCTCAGAAGGGCACATAAGAATGGATTCTGTTTCCTTGCGACAAATCTCCCCTGTTATTCTTACTGAATATTATAATTGTTATTAAGCCCCCATCCTCTCATACTGAGGAAATGACACATATATGGATTTAAGAGACAGTACATGTAAGAAACTCACTCGACCACTTGGTAGATGATATAACTTATGTACAGATATTTAATCCCTAAACCACATATATGACACAAAGAAAATGAAAAGATAAACGAAAATAATAATATGGACATAAACACTGAATGACTAAAAGTCCTAGTATGTCCTACTAATCATCATTTGCACTGGTGTGACTATCATGAGAGTTGCCTAACATTGTTGAATGTAATGTTCACTTTGTAATACACTGGAAGGCACTTTAAATATAGTTCCGTTAGTATTTAGGTGAAAGTTCTGGTTGGAATTTGAATAAGATCTCTGAGATTTCTTGAGGAAAATAATCCTTATGCTTTTGGACTTATCTGTAATCCGATGTTGTCAGCCCTCGCGCAGGTTGTTAGGTGCTGTCATCCTGCAGCGATATGACATTACACGTGCGAGCGTTGATCTATGCTCCTTTATGCTTAGGAGTTGACGAGATCTCTGGCTTTTGGTTCTGCTGCTCGGTCAAAAGACTGGCTGTCTGTTACCGTCAGGCGCCGGACACTGAATTCTGCAACTGCGAATGTTGTCCGCTCAGAAACCTAAAAGTCTGAAGACACAAATGTGGCTTCATGAGTCTTCCTGTCATATGGGAACAGCTATCATTCCCATTCAAACCGCATACACCAGGCATATCAGAATTATTATCCTCTTTCATTCAATAAGAGGACTATTATGACATACAATCTAAAGATTACAGGCAAACTTTCCATGTTATATAAGATATTTATACTTCACTTTCATACAGTCACACATCAGGCATATCAATGTTATATTCATCTGACTTCCTTTCTCACAGTCAAGACATGGTAGGTAAACTTAGACCTATGTAACTTCAGGAGTTAATTAGTTTAGTCAGTCTTCTTTCCCAAGAACTGTGTTCTACAATCATAGTCCGTTCCTTCACACAATGATGAATAGCAATAACATATAATACATTTATATTACACAAATAGATAAAGTGAATGACCGACTGGCCAAGCGATCAGGTTGCTTTCTTCTGTAGCACAACTACATAGTTTTGGAACTGAAACCTGGCTGTGGAACACTCCAGTTTACCAGCTGTAAATGGGCACTCAGTTGTGCTCTCGAGCTAGGGAAGGAAAAGGCAGCGAGGAAGGGAACTGGTCACCTAACCTCGTAAAAGCGGGATCTTTCATGATGAAGCTTCTAACACTTCATTTCCCTATGACAATCTCTGCCATGGGATTGCCTTTATCTTCGTAAGGGATAAAGCAATTAATATGATAGATGTTATCTTCTATTGGCTGTGGGGCTAGTTGTGATAAGTTTTTGTACAAGCAACAATCATCCACATAGCACATGTTTAGAACATATTAAGAATAACAATACATTTATACCAATGAATATTCTACATGCATATTTTGCAGTCTATACGAACCCGCACAGAGTGAAATTATACAACACCGCTTGGTTAATACCAAAGTGCTTGTAGTGTAGGATTCCCCGCCATGTAGATGCACTCGGCCCAGAAGTCGGGCGTGTAAGTGAAGTTTTCGTCTAAGCTTCTAGATTTTATGAATCTCTTCTCACGTGTTCTAAATCATTCCGACGTAATAACACGTAAATTCTCTCCCTGAACCTGAGATCGTGTGACGCAGTTGCGAACCGTCTTGCGTGAGAAAGCTTCCCCGCCCCGTAATTACTGGTTACTCCTAGAAGGCATACACGTGCTGGCTGATGCAAGGAAATTTGACACTGGGGCGTTTTCCGTCAGGTCCCTCAAATAAGGTGCAATAAAGCAATGGATCTCTAGACTTTAAGACGCCTTTTACTCTTAATTAAGGTATCTCCTCTGGCCATGTGTTATAACCTGGTGTTGATGCGTTTGCGATATTTGCTCAGTAACCATTAGTAAGCGCCGTGATGTCTGAGAGAGAAACGCTGACTACAGCGCCGAAAATACCGTAGTGTAACGTGAAAATTAATGAGAATAAAGGAGAGAGAGAAAGAAGGGAAGAGAAGGGAGACAAAGATGGAGAGAAGAATAGACCGTGTTACGACAGGAACCATAATCTAAAGGCGAATACTCATCTTTTGCTTTGAGGGAAAGTAAATATGTAGTTACTCCTCTTTAAAAGGTGACACCAGCTGACTGGATAGATCAGAGGGGATGCGAACTACGCATGTCCAAACTAAGGGAGTTTTTGAAGAAGATTTCCGGCTGGAGGCCGTGTTTTTGTTCTGGGTCTGTCAGACGGAATATCTGATTATTTCTCTGCATTGCCTTTTGGGGATGGAAACTCTTCCACTGTATTTAGAGTCCCCTGTGTTATTTTCTGTTCGTCAGGAAGACGACAGTTGCTTCTAAGTGGTGTTAGGAATTCGTATCAAGGTAATATTACGAAACTTTCACACTTCCTTTGTAAGGATCATATTTTTGAGTCAACCAGTGACAAGAGCTCACAAATGGTTGGAAGGCAGAGCATTCCTCTTGTTACGCTCGTTGGAGCCATCTAAGACTGGTTTTCTAGATTTACACACAGAGACCCATGAGAATAGATAATCTTCTACAACCCGCATGATTGGCGGTATATTTTGAACTCAGACACTTATGTCTACATAAGAGGAATCCACAGTGTGTACTGTTTGATAGAGGCCTAATATATATAACTATCTGGAGTGGAAGAACAGATGGGTTATTAGTTATTATAACTTTGAAAATGAAAACTCGCCTGATGTACAAGGGAGTTGTATAAGCCTATCTTCGAAAGGACAGCCTATCTTCGATACGTCCGATTAGAGGGATGGACTATGCTAATTTCGTCGCCCGCCATGTTTGGGAGGTCGACTTAAGAAGAATGACTTTGATGAGTCAGAAAGAAACTGTTGGATGTTTAGACAGTATTTACCCATTGTGTAATACGGTGTTTTTCCGCTAGTTGTAAACTGAGAAATATCTTGGAGGCTGCAACACTTTGCTAATCATATAATTTTATGGAACTTATGTACATGCCATTGTTGTGAACTGTTTTCATATCCGCCATGTTCCTGTGTCATACTTACATGGAGTTGTCTTCGTCTTGTTGCTGTGACCATAATAAATGATCAAAACGTACACAGCTGTTTACCTATATTTTGACTCCTTCAACTTCACATCTACATCTTTCAAGGTGATGAATGCCACACACACTCTTGTACATTACGTATGGGGATACCAGTCTGCACTGATACATGGACGTCCACCTCGACGAACTACCATGTTACACATTCGCGATTAGTCATATTACAGCACGATACATCACCAGCCACGACCACCATAGCAGTATATATATATATATATATATATATATATATATATATATATATATATATATATATATATATATATATATATATATATATATATATATATATATATATATATCAGCCTTACTGCATCAGTTGAACACACACCTGCATCATATTGGTAACAGTGGTGATCAAATACGTGAGTTTACGAGGTGAGACTCTACATAGACGTTACCTTCGTCAAATTGCAAAGTACTCGGCGTTGATGGTCAAAACTGCTCTTTGGAAGGCCATGTGTCATGAACGTTGTCATTACAGTTTTGAAGAACAGAAATCCGATTTACCATCGCCACAGTTTCTGAACCAGAATCAGTAGTACATTTTTCATCGGTGGAGCTTCCTGTACTGCTCTATATTGAACTTTGTAATAGTTTAATTTAGAAGTAATTATTTATTAAAGTGGCAGTGCTATTGTATTAGAATAACATCTGAGCCTTCTGTGCAGCACATTGCATTACATTACATTATATGAAATATATTTATTTATGTTTAAGTGTTACATGTAATATTTTGTGTATATGTTTTGTGGGAGGTTGGGTGTGTGACTAATATAAGATATACCACGTGATAAAGCTGTATTCTCTTCATCGTAACTGGGTATATATCAGAGCACGTTGTAAAGGTGTATTGGTCTAATACCCACAATGAACAATTGGGTATAAAATGGACAAATGGAAAATTCCTGGGGGACCTGGATTTCGCAGATGATGTAGCATTCTTAAGTTCAACACCAAGACAATCCCAAGAAGCAATAAATAATTTGTGTCATCTCTCGGTTAAAATTGGTCTCCAAATAAATGCCTCTAAAACTAAAGCTATGAACTTTTCTAACGAGACCTTTGATATCATCTTCAACGGGGAAAAACTACAGAAAGTTGAAAGTTTCAATTATTTAGGCAGTAAAATGACTCAGGATGGTGACACAACAAGAGAAATCCATACTAGAATTGCTTTGGCAGCTAGCGCCTTCAATAGATTATCTAACATTTGGAAATTACGATCATTGAATATACATACCAAGCTTCGTCTGTTTAATTCAAATGTTATCTCAGTGTTAACATACGGCTGTGAGAGTTGGAAAATAACAAAATCATTGGAGAACAAGCTGAATACATTCGAGAACAAATGTCTTAGAAAACTCATGAACATCAGTTGGAAAGAATTCAAGACTAATCGACAAATAAGAGAAGACTCTAGGCAGAAATATGTCTCCGACTATATAAGGAAAAGACGATGGTCATATATCGGTCATGTCCTACGAATGCAAAACAACAGAATACCACTACAGGCGCTCACTTGGGTTCCTGAGGGTAAGCGGAAAAAAAGGAAGACCAAAAGAAACACTCAGAAGAACAATAATAAGAGAAGGAAGAACGTTGGGCCTAAATAATGTGCAAGAGCTAAGAGGAGTGGCGTCACAACGAACAACCTGGAGAGCACTGGTTTCTGCCTTATGCGCCGTGTTTGGCGCTTAAAGAATTTATTATTATTATTATTATTATTATTGGTGTAACTAGTCAACTCTAATAACCGGGCAAAGTGTCAGGTATATAGGTCACCTTGTCCTGGGACACAATGAGGCCCCGACAAGAATACAATGTTGACAATGAGTGTTGCAATAAATGCCAATACGCGAATGTGTAGATTGTTCTGTGGAGTTGACTGAAGGTTCAAACACTCATTCATGCGTATCTAGAAGTTACTGATGCAGACCACTGTGGACGTTTCAATAGTTTAATTTGACGCACACACTTGACAGAACGGGTACAGTTACAGGAACACAGGTCGACATCAATAGCATATTGTTGACCCACGGTGTACAATAATAAATTGGCATTCATGTTGAGGAAAATCACAATGGAACATCAGTATACAAGCGTTCAGAGTTCCATATCTTATATAAATATCCATCAGGCCTTACTGACTGATCATGTCAGTTAATATACAAGGCTCCAACCTGATTCCTAGACCGAACCTCTTTAGCATAAACGTAACTTGCCCTCTAGCGAAGATTCCGTTAAATACAGTTCAGCCAATATTTTTCTGAGAAAACCCTAAACTACCAATAGTAGGTTTTCCTTTCATAAGTATGATCTCTTTAACATCTCCTGATAATAAGGGCGTCCGTGTTCTCTGGTAAATGATCAACAATAAATAGCATTCCAAAATGGCTTCTAGTGTTGTGAGCCTCGCTCACGGTAATAATGCACAATGAAGCTTCAATAAAGATTCAATTCATGAATATCAAAGTTTCCACAAGCATCAGCATAATCTGTCCTCATAATTGCTGTATAGAAACATAATCAGTGCTGCTAGATAATATGTCGTTCTGACATACTGACATAGGTAGATTCATGTAAACGTCTGCCCATCTTAAGCCTAGGAATGAACGAAGTCAGCAAAAGTACGTTTACCTTGATATAGGAAAAAAACCACTAGCAAACACAGAAACACTCTTCTCCTCGCGTTATGGAATGAGCACTAGGGAACTCATGGATTTAACCATCTCAGAAGAAAATATCTTCGTTCCCATAATCAAAAGAGATCACAAACTCTGGGCAGGTCTAAGACATGACTTCCCGCCATAGGCTTCTACAACACCGAACAACTCCCTAACGTATCTTCATGCGCCGAAAAGCACCTGACCCCTAAAGTACAGTACAAGAAAAATAGTTCCACTTAAACATACTAAGATATCAAGATATAAGACATACTCGTCCTACATAGACAAGAACTACACATAGATTCGGGCCATAGACATTCTGAAGCAAGAACAATCTATTTCTAACCAAAAACCGAATAGATTAAACTAAGTCTAGATTCCTCCGCCGAGTTCGATTTTCAGGAACGATACAAGGAGCGATAACTCACAGAATGAATACCCATCGCCTAATCTGAGTTCTGTCCCTTAAGACCGAAAAACGTGCATTCAAAGATAAATATATTTTTATCAGACAAATAAATACATTTTACGTTTGTATGCGTAATCCGTGCCACCAAAGAATATGTGCGCAACACCACGTCATAGAGGTCTTGTATTAGTGTTCCATAGGTGCAGTTTTCGTGATTGAAAATCTGCTAGCGACAACTGTTGCTATTTTGTGTTAGTTGTGACGAGGTGTGTTTTTTCTTCGTTGTTTTTGTAACATTTTTTATTCTTTAGTTTTGATTAAATTTGTTTGTATTTGTAGATCTACTCTTTTCTGTCATTCAGTTCTATACACCTTTCTGTTTTTACACTGTGACGTCATTTGTTTTGTTTACATTTTCGCAGTTATCACCACATCCTTTGTGAGATTTCCTTCATTTTAGTTTTTTAGTTGACTTCTGCGAATGTTATCGTAGTGTTTTGAATATTTGTCTTCGTATTATTGTTATTGTTTTGTTTGCTATTGGTACACATACTTAGACATACACTATTGACATTTTCTTCAAAAGACATTGAAATTAAGGGAGCCGATTATACAAGTTTTTGTTAAAAACTTGCTCCTGTTTGGTTGAAATAAATTAATTTGTTATATCAGGGATATTAGTCACATATTGTTAGACATTATGTCGACTTTAGATTACTTTATTGAGCAAGGGAAATCCCTGGGCAAAACTGGTGATAAGTTTGAGGAGTATGCTACCAGTCAAAATGAAAAAGCACAAAAATTGGAAATTGATAAACTGAAAGCTGAGGATAGAAGATTGGAATTAGAATTTGAACAAAAGAAACTGCAGATGCAGGTGGAAGAAAAGAGATTCCAAATGGAAATGGAAAAACAAAATAGAGAAGCTGAACAAAAGAGATTAGACAGAGAAGCTGAACAAAAGTGATTAGAGAAGCTGAGGCTGAACAAAAGAGTTTAGACAGAGAAGCTGAACAAAAGAGATTAGACAGAGAAGCTGAACAAAAGAGTTTAGACAGAGAAGCTGAACAAAAGAGATTAGACAGAGAAGCTGAACAAAAGAGATTAGATAGAGAAGCTGAACAAAAGAGATTAGACAAAGAAGCTGAAGCCGAGGAGAGAAAGGCAAAAAGGGAACATGAGGAAAAACTGTTAGCATTTGAGTTAGAAAAATTGAAATTGACAAACATGAGTAATGTTAATCAGTCATCTGGTGGTAATGTTAAACCTTTTATTTACAAGATCAAGCTACCAGCATTTAATCCATCCAGTGACGATATAACAGTTTGGCTAGATAGATTTGAACGTTCTTGTCGAAATCATAATGTGGATAGATCACAATATGCTAATCAGTTATCAGAGATACTGAAAGGTGACATTCTGACTAGTTTAAGCTTGGTAGAAGAGGCTGACCAGAATAATTATGATGTTATCAGAGCAGCCTTGTTAAAAAATATCAATTAACAGAGGAAGGTTACCGTCTTTTGTTTAAGAAAATGGTACCTGAATCAGAGGTAGAATTCTCAGAATTCATTGCAAGGACACGTCTTACATTTAATCGTTGGATTGAATTGTCCAAAACTGAAAAGACATGTGAAGCCCTTATGGACTTGTTGCTCAGAGACAAGATTATGTCAAGTGTAAATAAACCATTCCTTGAATTCCTACATGAGCGGAAACCCAAGACACTAAAAGAAATGGAAGAATATTGTACCCAATACGTCACTGCACATCCGGACGTAGCTTTTAGCAATGCTAAGGTTAAGGAAAGTATGCCAGTTGCTTCAGCAACACCATACAACCCTAATTACTCACACAAATTTCAGGGACCACAAAACAGGGTTGATAAAAAGGGTAACCATAATAGTTATCAAAACCAAGGTAACCAATCATTTCAGGGTTCTTCTGCGAAGAACTGGAGACGAGCCGACAGCCCTCGATTCAGGGGGGGGGGTCATAATTATATGAATTTCCGCAGAGGAAGTCATTATAGAAACTATCCAAGTTATGCGTCATGGAGACAACAAGATCATAATTATAGAGATACTCATTATAATGAGCATGATAATGGTAACCATGAGAACTATGACTCAAACCCAAATAGGGGTTACAATAGAGGAAACAATAATGATTACAGAGGCAATAATAATCGAGGTAGATCACAATACAAAAAACATAAATCACATTATCAGGCAAACTCTGCACAGCAAGAGTCACATGAAGCCTATAAACAGACTAAAGATAATAATGACGCTAATAATATGGCATGTTCCGCTTTTGATTTTGGGAGAGCATCTCAGTGCCCCCAATGCAAAACATTATTTGAACCAACTACGGTGTCCATTTTAAGTTGTGGCCATCCTCTTCCCGCTCTTCCTGCGTCAGTCGCGCATGACGGAAGAGGTTCTCTTGTCTTGCATAAAGGTTTAGTAAATGATAATCCAGTCTCAGTTCTTTTTGATTCTGGATGCACCACAATTGGTGTTAGACAGTCACTCGTGGTTCCTTCTCGTGCCACAGGAAAAGTAGTCAAATGTGTAACATTTGACGGCACCTTAGAGAAATACTCTACTGCTATCATTAGGATTGCTACTCCTTTCTTTACAGGAGATGTACACGCATGTCTTCTGCCGAATCCGATCGCTGATCTTATCATTGGTCGTAGTCACGGAGTCAAAGAATGCACTCCGCAACAAATTTCCTTTTGGGAAAAACAAAATATGCAAACTGCTAATGCTGTAGTCACTAGAGCTCAAGCTCTTAATATGCCTCAAACTTCATCTACTGAAGATAATGAAGTGCATAACCAAGATGATCCCTTGGTACTTTCTCGTGACTCGTTTATAAAACAGCAAGAAGATGATCCGTCTCTAAAAAAATTCTTCACTCTTGCAACAAAAGGTGATCCGAATAAAGATACAAAGCGTAAATCTTGGATTACAATGAAGAATGGCATACTTGTACGTATGGTGCAAGACTCCACTAAGTCAAGTCATTCTCAGATTCTTGTGCCCAAGAATTTGAGATTTAAAATTTTGCAGCACGCTCACGACTGTCAGTGTGCTGGACATATGGGTTTTTCCCGTACGAAGTCAAGAATTCTTGCGGCTTTCTTTTGGCCATTAGTAAACAAGGACATACGGATTTATTGTCGATCTTGTAAAGTATGTCAAGAGGTCACGTCCAAAGATCCACGCCATGCTGCACCTATTCAGGCTGCAGACATTCCTATTCGGCCGTTTCAGAAAATGGCAATAGACATTATTGGTCCGTTTAAGATCAAATCTGCCAGAGGACATCAGTTTATCTTAACGTGTGTGGACATGTGCACACGTTGGCCAGAGGCTATACCTCTGAAGAGCATTTCCACTGCCGATGTTGCAGACGTTCTTTGGCTAATATTTTCTCGTCTGGGATTCCCCGGAGAAATATTATCAGAACATGGAACCCAACTAATATCGGATACCATGTCTCAAGTAATGTCTACTCTGCAGATAGAGAGATCTTTGAGTAGCATCTATCATCCAATGTCTAATGGGATGGTCGAACGCCTAAATAGAAAACTCAAAAACTTATTAGGGAAAATAACTGAGGATCATCCTCAAGATTGGGACAGGGTTTTACCTGCAGCCCTCTTCGCTTACAGAGAGGTCCCCAATGAACATACAGGATTTTCTCCATTTGAACTTGTCTTTGGCGCGCGACCGCGCGGCCCTATGTCTTTGCTTCATGATCTCATAACCGCTGATAATATTACCGATGACACAAAATCCTCTTATGAATATGTCATCGCGCTGAGACAAAAGATTATTGAAGCATGCAAATTGGCAACTTCTTCTTCTAAATTTGCTAAACAGAAGGCAAGACAATTTGCCAATAAGAAAAGAACCTTACGACAACTTTGTCCTGTGACAAAGCATTTGTTTTGCTACCTTGTCGGGAAAACAGACTTCTTATTTCTTGGAAAGGTCCGTACGATATAATCTCGAAAATTTCCGATGTTGACTACATTGTCGATATTGATGGAAAGCATAAAACCTTCCAAATCAATATGCTTACGGAATTCCATGAACGTCCTGATTATTTACAGCCTATTTTCCAGGCGACGGACGATTCTGCAGTCCAACATGGTCATTACTCATCACTGTCCGTAATACCGGCTGAGGAAACAAGTTTTTCGGATGTTAATCTTCCGCTTCCGATGATTCCACTTCATTCTAGTGAATCATGGAAAAATTTTACTGTTTTTCCTGATTTATCTTTAGGAGAACAGCGACAAGTTTCGGGTATGTTACAAACATTTCAGGATGTCCTCACTGACATTCCTGGACAAACTCATGTCATTGAACATGACATTGTTCTAACTGACTATACTCCTATTAGAGTCAGACCTTATCGTATTCCTATACATTTTCAAGCACAGGTTGAGAAGGAGTTGGATGAGATGATAGATTTAAAATTAATTGAACCATCCACTTCTGCATATTCTTCGCCGATGGTTATTGTTAGAAAAAAAGACAATAACATACGTCTTTGCGTTGACTATCGCAAATTGAATCAAGTTACGAAGTTCGATGCTGAACCCATGATTTTACTAGAAGAGCTACTTACTAGGCTTTCTAAATCTCATTTTTTCACTAAACTTGATTTGTCTAAAGGATATTGGCAAGTTCCTTTATCTGAACGCGCCAAACCTTTTACTGCTTTTTCTACACCTAGAGGCCTTTTTCAATGGAGTTTTATGCCTTTCGGCCTTATGAACGCACCAGCTACATTCGTACGCATGATGCGTCGAATACTATCTTATCGGTCAGATGTCATTGCATACCTAGACGACATCTGTCTTTTCAGCGATACTTAGGAAGATCACAATTCGGGGTTAGATGAATTACTGTCTACTTTACGCGAGCACAGCCTGACAGCAAAACGCTCTAAAGCCTGCATTGGTTTTAGCAAAATTTCTTTCCTAGGCCATCGAGTTGGTCATGGTTTCCTAAAGACTGAGGACCATAATATCACTAAGATACTTAACATCTCTATTCCTAAGACTCAAAAGCAAGCGCGAAGTCTCTTAGGTCTTATTCAATTTTATGGACGATTCATTCCGAATCTGTCCTCTATCATGGCACCTCTTTCTACACTACTAAAGAAAGGGTCTCCTATTATGGTTCACTGGTCTCAGGAATGCCAATCCTCGTTGGATAAGATCAAAACTATGTTTTCAACACCACCTATTCTAGTGTTACCTACTAAAGATAAGGCCTTTTTTTCTTCGTAGCGACGCTTCATCCACTGGCATTGGAGCGGCCCTAATGGAAGAGTACTCTGGAACTCTGCATCCTGTAATGTATATCTCCAGAAAACGTAATGCTGCAGAAAGGAATTACTCGGTTTTAGACCGTGAACTGTTAGATATGGTCTGGTCAATTCTCAAACTACAAAGATTCCTTCTAGGCGCACATTTCATAGTAGAAACCGACCAGAAAGCTCTTACGGCTATACAGAGTAAGAATTTGAAGAGCTCGAGGTCTACTCGATATGCAATTGCTCTTCAACCATTTCATTTCTCGGTTCGAGCTATACGTGGATCAGATAATGTGATGGCAGACATTTTGTCTAGATGCCCACATGATTCCACCTAACTATTAGGTCTTGGACTTCCTAATACGTCTAAGACTATAAAAGTTTCTTTCTATATCAATATAGGTACACATTTGTAATTTGTAATATAGTGATTGTATCACTACTTAGCGGTTCATTGATATATATTCACCGCTGTTCTTTGATGATTTTTCTTCTTTGTTAATCATGAACATAAGATATCTAATATGAATTTATTGGATGAAATTATTGTATGCATTGTGTCATTGCCAGCATTGTAGTATAAGTTGGTGACACCTCTCTGAAAACATTTATACTTAGAGAAACGCTTTCTCTGAGATTATGAGATATATTCTCACCAGTCGCTCCATATGTCGACTTAGCCTCACATTTGGCGTTATATTTGTTTTTGATACCTTCATCTGCGCATTATTCATGCGTGGTGAGCCTATTGTATGTTGCTCCTAGATGTATTTCAAAAAAAAAAAGTTTCATTTTTTTTCCCGGGAAGTGTGGTAAGACTGTTACGTGCAGTTTTACATAACTGATAATGTAGTCTGTCTGTATGCTTTTGGGTCTAATTTATTCCTCATTGGAACCATAATCTAAGTGCGAATACTCATCTTTTGCTTTGAGGGAAAGTAAATATGTAGTTACTCCTCTTTAAAAGGTGCCACCAGCTGACTGGATAGATCAGAGGGGATGCGAACTGCGCATGTCCAAACTAAGGGAGTTTTTGAAGAAGATTTCCGTCGGGAGGCCGTGTTTTTGTTCTGGGTCTGTCAGACTGTCTGATTGTTTCTCTGCATTGCCTTTTGGGGATGGAAACTCTTCCACTATAATTAGAGTCCCCTGTGTTATTTTCTGTTCGTCAGGAAGACGACAGTTGCTTCTAAGTGGTGTTAGGAATTCGTATCAAGGTAATATTACGAAACTTTCACACTTCCTTTGTAAGGATCATATTTTTGAGTCAACCAGTGACAAGAGCTCACAAATGGTTGGAAGGCAGAGCATTCCTCTTGTTACGCTCGTTGGAGCCATCTAAGACTGTTTTTCTATATTTACACACAGAGACCCATGAGAATAGATAATCTTCTGCAACCCGCAAGATTGGCGGTATATTTTGAACTCAGACACTTATGTCTACAGAAGAGGAATCCACAGTGTGTACTGTTTGATAGAGGCCTAATATATATAACTATCTGGAGTGGAAGAACAGATGGGTTATTAGTTATTATAACTTTGAAAATGAAAACTCGCCTGATGTACAAGGGAGTTGTATAAGCCTATCTTCGAAAGGACAGCCTATCTTCGATACGTCCGATTAGAGGGATGGACTATGCTAATTTCGTCGCCCGCTATGTTTGGGAGGTCGACTTAAGAAGAATGACTTTGATGAGTCAGAAAGAAACTGTTGGATGTTTAGACAGTATTTACCCGTTGTGTAATACGGGGTTTTTCCGCTAGTTGTAAACTGAGAGATATCTTGGAGGCTGCAACACTTTGCTAATCATATAATTTTATGGAACTTATGTACATGCCATTGTTGTGAACTGTTTTCATATCCGCCATGTTCCTGTGTCATACTTACATGGAGTTGTCTTCGTCTTGTTGCTGTGACCATAATAAATGATCAAAACGTACACAGCTGTTTACCTATATTTTGACTCCATCAACTTCACATCTACATCTTTCAAGGTGATGAATGCCACACACACTCTTGTACATTACGTATGGGGATACCAGTCTGCACTGATACATAGACGTCCACCTCGACGAACTACCATGTCACACATTCGCGATTAGTCATATTACAGCACGATACATCACCAGCCACGACCACCATAGCAGTATATATATATCAGCCTTACTGCATCAGTTGAACACACACCTGCATCATATTGGTAACAGCCAGCAACACAAACAGAGATCTATACTGAAGCGTCACATTTGGGGCCACCACAAAATGATAAAGACGTCATGAGAGGAAAGGAAACATCGTCACATATATTAGACAATAACATAAAATCTAACATACCTCTCGGTGAAAACGGGAAGAACCGACAAACGGCTCATGAAGTAGTTGTACCCCAGTACAGAGATATCGCCGAGGTAAAGAATAAGATGGCCGAACCAAACATAGAGGAGTTAAAGAAGGTGATACAAGCCATCATAGCACGGCCTGAGGTTGCTTGTCAATGTCACAGAGTGCTCGAAGATTTTGTCTAGATTATGTTAAAATTCCTTACTTTTCTATTCCTTCCCATTTTGTTTGTTTTTCTCTACGGAAATATTTGCACCTGCGTTCGTTTCTTTAACTATTTTTCAAGTCCTCACTAATAGTCCTGTCATTCGATCCAAAATTTTATCTTCTTCTTCTAAGGCCCTTAAAAGCAGGCTTTAGGGATGTCTTATACGATTTATTAGCTTGGTAGAAACCAGTGGTTCCCAGAGTATTAAATTTCCGTGTTCAGTGGTCAACTGGAGACCGCCCGATAAATCTTCTGTCATGGCTGAACGAGAAACGGGAAATAATTAACTCTTGGCGTGGGAATCAGGAAATATTTTAACTTCATGCGAACATATGCTGAGTTTTAAGATCACTTGCTGATAACCGCTGAAAGAGAAAACACGCTTATAGAATAGAAGTCTCAAACTACCTCATATCTACAAGTATATTGTGATTGAGAGTAAAAGCTACTAAAGTTCTATTTCTTAAGCTGTGGATAAAGTCCTGAGCGGTAAGCAAACTCTCAGTATTCGCTTAATTAGCTAACTCTAATATCAAGGGATTAGTTAATGGATGTAAAGTGTGAAATACTAAATATTGTGGTTTTATTTCTTTACATTAGATTGATAGCTATTTTGCATTTATGTATTATGAATGTTATTGATGCATCATAATGATGTAAGTACTGGCTGATATGAGAAAGTACTACAAGCTAATTGTATTAGGAAAGTGATGAAGAAAGCTGTTGTGAACGAGAGAAGAACCATGTTGTTCAAGGAACGAGTGAATGAAATAGCATTCCTCCAATGCAGTCACGCATGGATGCACACGGCAAGGCGTCTGCTTATAACAAATGTTGACCTTACTGACCCCGACCAGTGTGAGACTAAAGCTAGACAGGAATTTGTAAACAAATGGACAGTCGCCTTAAAGGAAAAGACTGACGTTGGTTCAGGTAAATATCTTATTAGGCACCATTCTGAGACGAAATGTCCAGAGTGGCTGTAGTCAATATATCTGTAAAACAAACAGAAGATTGATTGCCTGTATTGTCTTCCTCAGCCCAGTTGCAGAATCCTAGCCAGTTTCTGGATTTCGATTGCTGTAAATTGTTGCGAGTAAACCGCCTAGTTGCTCTATGCTACAGAGAGAACTAGTGCTTACGTCTCAAACCCTCTAGCGGTGATCACAAGTCAGCAACCCTGTGCAGTCTATAGCAACCCTGAGCAGTCTACAGCTTTAAGCAGTCAACACATCGTCAGCACCTGAACTTCATAACGCAACTTCACAACCAAGTTAACGGAAAGCCTAGTCATCTCTTGGACTGAAGCAGATAAGTCTACTTAAAACCCAGACCAAAGTCAGAATTCACTTTTCCAAGAAATAGCCATAGGAATAAACGTTCGTCCGTGAGGAAAATAGCCTCTTACTTCTTATCTGAACCAAAGACACTGACAGTTCTAAATTTCCTAGTATTTCTTTGTTTCTAAGTATATGTCAACATTGATTTTATATTTCTACTGTAATTAAAGTAATTATGTACATTCTGTAACTTACCATCTTTCTGAGTTTGACTTAGTAGATTGTATGTTCTGTTCAGAAAAACATTCTCAACCATCCTTGTATTATTACCTGTTACTATTAGTTCATCTTCAAAAAGATTTGAGTAAGAAAGAGTTAGTCGTCGCCAGAAAAATACAAGAGTTGGCAGTCTAAAGGTGAGAGAATCACTGACACCAACCTGTGCCCTTCTGTTAACTCTTTCCCTCAACACTAGCTCACATCTGTGAAAACTAGTGTCTAAAGGTCTATGTGCTTTCTACACATCTTCCTTACTATACAAAACTCTTTATGCGACAATTGGATTCGCATTCAACGTCAATTGGAGTGCACCATCAAATATATCTGCGACAATTTGAGGTCTCAGTCCGGAATCTTACCTTTGGTGACCTATCTGCAGAATAATTATTGAATCTTTAACTAGTAGTCTATCAATACCTTGGAGTAGAATCTATTGTATTTCCCTAGACAACGAGACTTCTTATATTTTCTGAACAGAATTGTGGAATTACACAGTAGAATAAGGAAAGTGAAATCTGAATGGTCCTGGAATAAATAAATTAATTATTTAATTAATTAAGTTACTTAGATTAATTAAGTTCATTAAGTTAATTAGTGGCTTAAGATAACTAAGTGTACAAGTTGATGATTGTGTGTGAAAGACTAGCTGCAATTGTAATACCTTACTTCAGAAGAAAAAAGAGTATACACAGGGTTAAAAATAAATAAATTATATTTGAGTCTGGCTCAAGTTAATAATATCTTAATTCAGTAGAAATAAGTATATTATTAAACTATCAATTATACTAGTCTCCTGAAAAGGGATACATTACGTCAGTAGACTTAATAGTATTACCTCGAGCTTCAGTAAATTGATTAGTGGTTATTATTACAATACTTCATAGAATTATTAGTAATAATCGGAAGCAAGTGTAGCGTCTGTCTAAAGTTAATAATACCTTAATTCAGCAGAAATAAGTATTATTAAAATATCAATTATACTAGCATTTGTAAAGGGATACATTACGTCAGTAGACTTAATAGTATTACCTCGAGCTTCTGTAAATTGATCAGTGGTTTATTATTACAATACTTCATAGAATTATTAGTAATAACTGGAAACTAGTACAGCGTATACTGAGAGATTGAACTACCTGCCCAGCGATCTAAAATGAACGCAGTAGCTGAACTTAGAAGTCAATTTTTTCAATATCTGATAGATCACAAAGTGATTGATTTCATAAAAATTATAAGATGTTTAGATACATGGATAAGTGACTCTTATTTGGAAGGCGAGGAAAGAGGTTACTCGAGAAAGTTAATTGCGAAACATGTCTTAGAACAGGCAGAACTTTTCACGAGAACAGAGATGGAAATGATAGAGAGTGATGAAAAATGGACTCGCGACTGGAACGAGAAGGAAGCCAAGTGGAAAGAAGAGGCCATAAGCAGTGAAGCAGCTTATGAGAAGGCAAAGCTGGAAACTCAACTCAACCTTAAGTTGAAGACGCCGCAACTGAAAACTCAAATCTCGCCAAGAGATTTGAAACCCATGGTTAGTCATGAGGCCACGGAATCCCAGAGCCCCACTCCCAGGTCAGATGAACCATTTTTTCAAGAGGAAGCACCCTCGGCTCCACAGGAAGCGCAACTTAGTACTCAGAGCCCATGTTTAGGCAAAGCAGAGAGGCGGACATCGAACTCGATAAGTCATGACCCCTTTTTGAAGGTACCTAAGCACATAAATGCTGGTAGTATGAGGAAAAGTACACTCTTGTCAGGAACACGTCAGAAAAGGAATTTCCATGACACCCCGAACATCTCTAATGAGCAACAACATGACTTCACTCAATCTCAGAAAGAACACAAAGACCGATTTCATAACCACAACAAAAGCGCCCAGGACTACCAAAACAATATAAACACGGTAACCCTTCAAGAAAGGAAAAACCGAAGGAATGAGGACTGTACAGAAACGTCTAAGCAGACAGATAACTTCAGTAACGGCCCCATCCTGCGATTAATGTCATCTGGGCAACAAAAGGACAGAGAGCTTAATAGTAGCCCACAGGAACCTCTCATTGTTGACACTAACGGAGTGAACGACCAGGGAAATTACATAGTTCTAGGAGAACTGAAACAGCCTTTGATGGTACACGCGGAACCACCAAAAGGGCTGATAAAACATGTGACTCATAGAGACACAATGGGCTCTTTAATTAGGGTCGTTGACCAGGTTCAGGAGGAAACTTTTTTACCTGTGACTTTATCCACTGGAATGTTGGAAAAGTATAAACCGGCAGAACATTGCCATATCACTGGGTTTAACCCAGCACCAAAAACCCCACACCTTCTCTGTGAGAGAGAAGCGAATATGACACCCAGCGAACGTAGTTCACAGGCGCCAGGTGGACAACCCTTCTGTGAAAACATCAAGCAAACGGAAATTTTAGCACCCCTACCAAACAATGGACCACGGGAACATAAAAACACGGATGAAAATGAGAGAGTTCATACTTTTGCTGAGAAGCCATTCTATAACAGCTTCCCTAATCTCAAGGAGACGATTAGTTTTACAGAAGGAGATGAACATTTTCAAATGAGTGGAGATACGTCAGGGTCATTGAAAGATCCAAACCAAAGTTTGCTTGATAAAATCACAACAGTGATAGGAAAAGCCCAGGCTGAGAATCATTCAGCCGAGACTGAGATACAAGACGCGCCTGTGGTTGAGAAGAGTATTGATAATGGGAATGACCAGCGAATAGACAGAAAGTTGGATGGAGGGAATGAGACCCGCATTAAACCACCTGTGAGCACAGCTATAAATTTGACTGTCACCCACCCCAAACTGCTTCGTTCATACCTGAACGCCAGTTACCCTCAATCTTGGTGTGATTTGTCAAGGAACAAGTTATCTGAACCTTTGGGATGTTTCGGAAACTTGAGTATTGGACGTTTTAACCCGCAATGGAAAACTTTCAATCCAGAAAGAAAGACAGGGAACATTAACTGTCTGAGCAGGTCAAACGTAGGAGCGGAGTTAAGGAGATACATGAGAAGTTCCTATTTTTTATGGAAGACACACCGGCAAAGTTTTCATTGTTACCGTGACAAAGGATGTTTTGCACGCCCATTCAAGCGGGCCACAGAACAATGGCAGACTAAGCGCAGCGAACTGACAACAGATAGTGGAAGGTCAGAATTAGTTCATTCTAACCGTAATTTGTGTGAAAAGGTGAATGAGTACAGCATTTTGGCAAGACGAACGGGGCCAGAAGGAATTACGAAAGTTAGCTCTTCGATAACTCAGAACTTCAGGGATTCTCAAAATGTAGAACCATGGCCAAGTGGAGCGTTAGCAAGCGGACAAAGGTCGGGAGAATTGAAAAGTTGGGTGACAGAGGAATTTATAATTTAGACAAAGACCTTCTCTCTTTGAATAGTTTGCAACTATTTTAAAATTGGGGAATATCTGTCACAGAGTGCTCGAAGATTTTGTCTAGATTATGTTAAAATTCCTTACTTTTCTATTCCTTCCCATTTTGTCTGTTTTTCTCTACGGAAATATTTGCACCTGCGTTCGTTTCTTTAACTATTTTTCAAGTCCTCACTAATAGTCCTGTCATTCGATCCAAAATTTTATCTTCTTCTTCTAAGGCCCTTAAAAGCAGGCTTTAGGGATGTCTTATACGATTTATTAGCTTGGTAGAAACCAGTGGTTCCCAGAGTATTAAATTTCCGTGTTCAGTGGTCAACTGGAGACCGCCCGATAAATCTTCTGTCATGGCTGAACGAGAAACGGGAAATAATTAACTCTTGGCGTGGGAATCAGGAAATATTTTAACTTCATGTGAACATATGCTGAGTTTTAAGATCACTTGCTGATAACCGCTGAAAGAGAAAACACGCTTATAGAATAGAAGTCTCAAACTACCTCATATCTACAAGTATATTGTGATTGAGAGTAAAAGCTACTAAAGTTCTATTTCTTAAGCTGTGGATAAAGTCCTGAGCGGTAAGCAAACTCTCAGTATTCGCTTAATTAGCTAACTCTAATATCAAGGGATTAGTTAATGGATGTAAAGTGTGAAATACTAAATATTGTGGTTTTATTTCTTTACATTAGATTGATAGCTATTTTGCATTTATGTATTATGAATGTTATTGATGCATTATAATGATGTAAGTACTGGCTGATATGAGAAAGTACTACAAGCTAATTGTATTAGGAAAGTGATGAAGAAAGCTGTTGTGAACGAGAGAAGAACCATGTTGTTCAAGGAACGAGTGAATGAAATAGCATTCCTCCAATGCAGTCACGCATGGACGCACACGGCAAGGCGTCTGCTTATAACAAATGTTGACCTTACTGACCCCGACCAGTGTGAGACTACCGCTAGACAGGAATTTGTAAACAAATGGACAGTCGCCTTAAAGGAAAAGACTGACGTTGGTTCAGGTAAATATCTTATTAGGCACCATTCTGAGACGAAATGTCCAGAGTGGCTGTAGTCAATATATCTGTAAAACAAACAGAAGATTGATTGCCTGTATTGTCTTCCTCAGCCCAGTTGCAGAATCCTAGCCAGTTTCTGGATTTCGATTGCTGTAAATTGTTGCGAGTAAACCGCCTAGTTGCTCTATGCTACAAAGAGAACTAGTGCTTACGTCTCAAACCCTCTAGCGGTGATCACAAGTCAGCAACCCTGTGCAGTCTATAGCAACCCTGAGCAGTCTACAGCTTTAAGCAGTCAACACATCGTCAGCACCTGAACTTCATAACGCAACTTCACAACCAGGTTAACGGAAAGCCTAGTCATCTCTTGGACTGAAGCAGATAAGTCTACTTAAAACCCAGACCAAAGTCAGAATTCACTTTTCCAAGAAATAGCCATAGGAATAAACGTTCGTCCGTGAGGAAAATAGCCTCTTACTTCTTATCTGAACCAAAGACACTGACAGTTCTAAATTTCCTAGTATTTCTTTGTTTCTAAGTATATGTCAACATTGATTTTATATTTCTACTGTAATTAAAGTAATTATGTACATTCTGTAACTTACCATCTTTCTGAGTTTGACTTAGTAGATTGTATGTTCTGTTCAGAAAAACATTCCCAACCCTCCTTGTATTATTACCTGTTACTATTAGTTCATCTTCAAAAAGATTTGAGTAAGAAAGAGTTAGTCGTCGCCAGAAAAATACAAGAGTTGGCAGTCTAAAGGTGAGAGAATCACTGACACCAACCTGTGCCCTTCTGTTAACTCTTTCCCTCAACACTAGCTCACATCTGTGAAAACTAGTGTCTAAAGGTCTATGTGCTTTCTACACATCTTCCTTACTATACAAAACTCTTTATGCGACAATTGGATTCGCATTCAACGTCAATTGGAGTGCACCATCAAATATATCTGCGACAGTCAAGAAGAATAGTATGCAGCTTGTTAGAGGAAAGGTATCATACACACTTTCCAGAATTAAGAATTGAAATAGATATGGTTCTAACGAAAGTGTTGGATGACGAGAACATGAAGAGACACCAGAGAAGAATAGAGCAAGCAAATCGTGATAGAAGTCAGAGAATGAAGAAAAAAAAGAGGTAAGACAGCTTGTGAACGATATGATGCAAGAGGAGTATGTGGAGGACACAGTTAAGAAGACTCAAAGAAGCCCTACAGAAGAACTTATCACAAGAAAGACATGAAAATCTAGCCGCACTACACAGAAACAACACATCGGTGTTCGCAACGTTATTCACATGATCACAACCATCATTCCCTAACCCTTCATCAGCCCCAGCATACTCCCTACGCGACCCCCGTCGCAACCCTAGTGATTATGTGAAGCGAACATTCGATGACAGAAGATCATAGTCACCAAAGCTCATGCAGCACAAATTAAGAAAGCTACTCATCGCCTGATAGCACCACCAGTTTTATCTAATGGCAGACTCATACATACAGCCACATTGAACCACTATCATTCCACAGATACGTCAAAAACCTCACGCAGAGAATCTGAGAACATAAATACATATTACCGCAGAGAATCAGAGAGCAACAATAGAAATTGCGACGAACACACAGACAACGCTGTTTCACAAGCAGAACGGCACACCTCTGAACAAGATAATGATACTCGACACACAGCACCATCTAATGAAGAAAAAGCAGACAGCGCTACATGCACACTTGAGGAAGATTTTATTCTTCCACCACCTCTACTCAAACACGAATCTGACCTAGATACAGCAGATCTCGAGAGTGACCACGACAGTGTGATCAGTCCACGCAACACTGAATTTCACACAGCAACGAAGCGCCCATATTCTGGAACAACAGATGACTCACCACCGTTAACAAAGTTTGTGAGGTTACCTCAAGAGCACATACGAGTACGTATGAAATTGCGAAGAAAACGCAGACAGCCACACAAAACGCAGCATGAGGTGCACCATTTCAACACTACTTCCTCCTTACCCTCGACAACTACAGCCACCACCCACTCGACAGTGCGAAATACGCCATCCTCTTGTGATCAACGATTGACGAGGAAACAAGTTACCTTGATGGACATCGCCAACTTCCTCATGTCAAATTCGTAAACGTCCAGTTCAACGATTATTGGTTTATTGGAGAATCAATCTTATCTAATTAAAAAAAAGGTAATCACCCAGCTAAAGTACCCAACGAGTACTCTCTCTACAAATAGTACTCTCCCTCGTTCCCCATCATCTAAAGTCACTAGCATCCATTATTTTTTTTTTGGTAAGAAATTTTATTTTTTCAGAAAGATGTCAGCCTCAGTCAAGATCCTGCTGATGATACTGACGATATTGACAGTTACGACGTCTACAACACCCACACATACTAACAAGTTATTATGGAGTCACAACATTGTGTTTTAATTTTATCCAATTATTTCAGATTCTTCGTCGACATGGACTGTCATTAGGACTACATTTTTTACACCGCTATGTCAAGAAATTGAAGAAATTTTGCAAACGTTCTATAACACTATGTTATCCAGGTTAAACAGAACTTTAAATTATCTAAGTTCTCTAGTTATACCAACAACAAAAAACAAAAAAAATTTTTTTTTAAGTGTTAGGTACGAAATCTTTATGATTAGAAGAGTACCCACTGTACAAATTATACCACTTTTGCCTTTGAAAATCTTTATAACAGGACTTATGCTTTACAACAGTTTTTATTTTTTTGTTTTTTCCCCTTCTTGATGAATTTAGTGACAAAAGCAAACATACTATACGCACACACATATTTTTCCTTTGTGACACATGAGAATTTCTTTTTTGAATGTGTTAACTCACCGCTTTCCTTTTGTGTTATGGAAAGACCGTTTTATAATGTTCAATCGCATCAAGAATGTATTTTGGCGATTTTTCTTAATGATGCTGTTACGACAAATACCATGTGTACAAGAAGATGAGATGTCCACAGCGGACATCGGTAAAAGATAATGAGGAAATTGTTACCCCCACTGACACAGCTAACGCTCCTAAGACCCTCGAGTACATTCCCATGACTGACATTCGTTCCCCTCCCATGGTGATATATTTTGCAATTTGGGTACAACTTATATAATGATCAACACAGTTCGCGGATTGGCGAAATACTACATGGTTACATGCAAACCATGACGATTCCATGCGAAATTGGTAACATAGTAACGGATATGTTCACATGTTGATAAACCTTGTATTGAGAAATAAACATCACATATTGATGTACCTGAATTTTTCTGACCATTTTGTCACGTTGTAAGTGGAACGCTACAGTATATTTTCTTGACAAATTGTTGTCCATTATACCTTGTATTGAGAAATAAACATCACATATTGATGTACCTGTATTTTTCTGACGATTTATCACGTTGTAAGCGGAACGCTACAGTATATTTTCTTGAAAAATTGTTCTCCATTATTATGAACTTGCATTTGTATGCAGATTTTATATTTGATGACGAACCTATAAACAGTTTGGTACTTGGTTCAGAGTAACTGAGATAGTTCATACTCCAACACCTGATAGTTATTTGGATCGGTATAGTTGTCCTCCCTCATAGTAACGACCATTACATAAGTTAGAGATTAGAGACACTTTTAAAAAATTACTTTGTAACTCCATGTAACCAGATTAATAATGCTATATTTATATTGTGCGACGAACACATAGACAGTTCACCAAACTTGTCCAGATTTTTGGTGTTTAAGACCCATATACATCCTGGTAAATCACTGACCGCAGTGGCAGGATTGGGGTCGCCTGTATCATATGATTGTATTACATTTACCACGTTCTATATTGACAGTTTCGAGAGCGTACAGCTCCAGTTCATATTTTTTAATAATAAATTTATAGATTGACATTGCCATGTATGTATATTCCCATGTCATAATATATATACGAGCTCGTATATTACATTTTTTTTGCGTCCCACGGTCTGATGTTTGACCATTAGTTCTATGCTGTTAGGCTGATGTTCGTCGCAGCTACTACATTTAAGACTGTTAAATACTTAATGAATATTAGTCAATTCTGTTAAATATTGCAAAAGTATTTTTTGTTTTTGTTTTTATTTGTGTTGTTTGCACAACCCATGAAAATCGTATGCGATTATTATTATTTTTTTTAATTTTTTTATTTTTTTATTTAAATGCTATCATTAAGTATGTTATCATTATGGTGATGACTAACGCACAGCGTTGTTCATATTGATATTGTTAAGAAGTAGTGTACATCAATACTGTTCAATGGCGAAGTGTATTAACAAATTTTATGTATCCCCCGTTTTACGCATTATAAATATACTGGGATCCCTCGTTTTACGACCTTTTTAAAAACTTTTTTTTTCTCTCTAAGAGACTCTACCAATAGGTTAGTCCTTTATAACAGTCACTAGCATGAGGTACTTAGTTGATAGTACGCAAATGTCTCCCTCTGGGATACATTTGTGTGGCCAGGGTCGTATGTGACCGCTTGGCCTTTCACGCTAGCTTTGTCCCTCCTACTTTAACGCTAAGCGTTTATATGTGCTAGAAGATGATACATGTAAGAATGACAGACCTTAAATGCAAATAAGACGTTTTTACACAAAACGCAGCATTCATTCAAAGTTCAGTTGCCGTTACTGCTCTGACAGGGCAAACGTAGGTCAGTCCCAGATAATAATGAATGGGTTTTATAGGCGCGAAAGAGGGAAATGAATGTTTGTGGGATCTGGGTTTTTTTTATCCTATTGTTAAGTTGGAAAAGATCTCACATGTGAAAATAAAGTCGAAATAACAGAATGTCGTGTGCAAAAAGGTCGAAAAGCTGAGGAGAGGAGTGCAAATGTTAATTATTGTGTCGTGTGAAAAAAGGACGGGTCGTGTGGAAAAAGGCGGGAAAAAAGAAGAAATAGTATAAATAGAAGAGTTGTGGGCGATAGGCGGAGATTTTAGGATTTATAATTCCAAGGATACCATGATTTTAGACTAGAGGATTTTTACAAATAGCGTTAGGAGAACTTCGTCTTTGAGGATACCAAGACAAGTTTTTTTCTTTAGTAGACAAGTGCATATATTATTCGTTTGGATTATAGATTGTTCATTTTGGATAAACAACCATCATTTTGTGAAATTTACAGTGTTTGTCTAATGTCATCAATAAACTCTAATATAATTTACTACATTTGCTGTTTGTGGAAATTTACAGTAATTTCTTTCGGATATTAGTTGTTGTGCTGAAACTGTTTTGCTTATCACCAAACCCAAAGGGAAGAACGTTCCTGGGTTGAAAAAAATAACAAAAGGTCAAGTATTACGATCTCTGGCGGAACGCCAGTTAGCACTTGAACCACAACAACATATGAAGGATTAACTCTGACTAAATAACAATCAATTTAACTACTTGAACATTTACCTGACGCGGGCACACACATTCTCGCTTATATCACTACATTCTTGGTGGAAAATGAAATAATAATAATAACACTTTCTTAGCACCTCTGTGGCAGGTAAAGAAAAAAAAAATTTTTTTAATATAATAAAAAGTTATGTAATATCTGCTTATTCTCATACACATCATCCCATTTAAGCAAACGAAAACATTCACATTTCTAACGTACAGTGGTATGCGGGTACATTCTCACATACATTACATTATATAATAATATTTTAAAGTGAATATAATAATATAATAATATTACATGGATATAAAACAAATTATTCACAAAAAACGAGCGGAAGAGGAAACGAAATGTTGACCTATGGATGAGATGTTGACAGGCAAATGTTGTTTCTATAGGGGTAGATAATTATCTACTGATTATAATCAGTGTTGAGGAAGTGTTTGAAAAGTACTTTGTTAAATGAATATTGTGTAGGTAGGCTTTTTAGGTGGTGTGGAAGACTGTTCCATAAGTAGGTCCCAGAGTAGGCTAGACTCTCTTTGAACAGGTCGATGCTAGGTTTCGGCAGACGTAACAGATGCAATTGTTGTCACTATACTTCTACTGGTTTGAAACAATGATCGTAGGTACGGCGGGACATTGTTAGATAGAATTGCGTGAGTCAGCTTGGCTTTGTTGTAGAGAAGACGTTTTTAGGGACAGTATTTTCCTGTCCTTGTGTGTGGTATCATGCGATTATCGGTGATCAGACGTACGGCTCTTTTATGCAGGGAGTGCAGTCTCTTCGAGGGGGAAGCAGGGCAACCATCCCATAGTGTAGAGCAGTAATCTAGATGTGTCTGTACATGTAAGATGTAGAACAATAGTCTAGTGTCTGCGTCTAAGAATAGAACCCTGCGGTACTCCTGTATCTATCTTCAAGAAATTTGATGTCGAGTTGTTGTGAAACACTAACTGTTGTCGATCTGCCAGGAATGATTTGATGATGTTTAGTGGATTATGGCCTATTCTGAGGGTTTCCAACTTTTGAACCAAAATAGTGTAGTCAATCATGTCAAATGCTATTTTAAAATAAACAAAAACAGCACCACATAATTTTCCATAAAAAATATGACAGACTAAATAAGGAAATAGTAATTAAATGCAAAACAGCAAAAGAAGCATGGCTATAACAGAAATGCAGAGAGCTTGAAGTGCGAAACAGAACAGACATAAAATCTATGTACAAGCAAATACACGAATTAACAGGCAGAAGGACACAAACAGTTACTGGCGGTTTGAAATTAAAAGAAAGAGCATTGTTAATGGGTCATGAGCACATGATAGAATGGTGGACATAATACATCAAGGAGCTGTATAACGATGAAAGACCAGATTTGAAGGACCAGGACAGTTGTGAAGGACCAGGACAGTTGTGAAGGACCAGGAAAGTTGTGAAGGACCAGGACAGTTATGAAGGACCTACAATACTTGTGGGAGAGGTAGAGGATGGCATGCGCCACATGAAGAAAGGCTAAGCGCCTGGACCGGATAATATAACTGAAGAGGAAATGGATTCTTTGGGAGAATATGGATTAGAAGTAATAACAAAGCTCTTAAATGACATCTACAACAGTGGTCAAATACCTGATGATCGGCTAAAATCAATATTCATAGCTTTGCCATAGAAACCTGGAGCCATGGAATGTGAAGAACATTACACCATTAGTCTTATGAGTCATGTGACCAAAATATTATTACGAATTATCATGAGAAGAGTGAGAAATAAAATTAAACCAGAAATCAGTGATAAACAGTGTGGATTTGTAGAAGGTAAAGGAACAAACAATGCAATATATATTATAAGAACATTACTAGAAAGAGCCATAGAGGTGAAGACAGATCTGTATTTGTGCTTTATAGATTACACTAAGCCATTTGACAAGGTGAAACATGCGGAAATTATCAAAATGTTAGAAAGCATCAACAATATTGATAAAGACTTGAGGATGATAAAGAACATGTACTGGCAACAAACAGCAGCTGTAAGAATTAACAGCCAAATAGGAACGTATCAGCAAGTAAAAAAGGGTGTCAGGCAGGGATGTGTGCTGTCACCGGATCTGTTATATTTGTACAATGAAAATATAATGAGATCTCTAGAGGACATGCTATGAATAAAAATTTGGCGGACATAATATAAACAACTTGAGTTACGCTGATGATACAGTCTTAATAGCAAAAAGTGAGAAGGGGCTGCAGGCAATGGTGGATACAGTTGTAACAGAAAGAGAAAAATAAAGGTCTCAGCCTAAATAGCAAAAACACAGAAGTAATGGTCGTCTCAAAGAAAAGGGCTTCCCCAGAATGCACTATCAAAGTGAATGGAACAGTTTTAAAACAAGTCAACAGATTGAAATACCTGGGCACATTAATAACAACGGATGGAAGATGCATCTCAGAAGTGAACAGCAGAATCGATCAGATAAAAGCAGCATTCTATAAAATGAAGAGTATTTCATGCAACAATTCCTTGTCACTGGAAGTAAGAAAGAGGGTTCTTCAGTGTTATTTAGAACCAATTCTGACATATGGTAGTGAGTCATGGACAATTGACAAACAAACGGGGAAGGCACTAGAGGCTACAGAGATGTGGTTTTACAGACGAATGTTAAAAATACCATAGACTGCAAAAAGGAGTAATATCTTGAATGAGGCCAATGAACAAAGGAAACTTATATCACAAGTCAGAAAAAGGCAATCCACTTTTTTTTGGGGGGGGGGGGGCATACCATTAGAAGAGGAAAGCTGAAATACATCGTAACAACAGGTAAGGCAATACATCGTAACAACAGGTAAGGGAATATATCGTAACAACAGGTAAGGGAATATATCGTAACAACAGGTAAGGGAATATATCGTAACAACAGGTAAGAATGAAGGAAAAACAGATAGAGGAAGACAAAGAGAACAAATACTGGACAGTTTGACATCGTGGCCTGGAAATAAGTCAACCGCAGAATTGATAAATTGTACTGGAGACAGGAAGTTGTGGAGAGACATGATCTCCTACGCCACTAGGCATGGTACTTGATGATGATGATTTTATATATGTATATATATATATATATATATATATATATATATATATATATATATATATATATATATATATATATATATATATATATATATATATATATATGTTGCTGTCGTTTTTGACGGGTTCATAGGTTGTAAATTTATTTGATATTTTCTGCTGGTCAGGGTTAGGGAACTGGGAATAACTTTACTGTGACAGTTTATGTAGGGTTATCTTCCCTTTCTTTCTTTGATTATGGCTGTCTAGGCATGCGCAGTGGCGGGGCGTGAACGGGATTCTTCCGGCAGGGAGGGTTGATCTGGGTTCTGTCGGACAAGATGTCTGTTTTTTCTCTCTGCATTACCTTGGGGATGGAAACTCTTCCACTTGTGTTTAAGGTTCCCCTGTGTTATTCTGTTCGCCAGGAAGACGACAGTAGTTGTTAAGTTGTGATAGGAATTCGAAGCAAGGTAAAATGAACTTTAACATTTCCTTTATTTGCAGTGTTTGAAGAACATTTTTTGAGTCAACCTGTGAGGAGAGCTCACGGATGGTTGAGATGCAGAGTACTTTATTTGTTATGCTTGATGGAGCCAACTAAGACTGTTAGTCTTATATTTACACAGAAGCCCAGGAGAATAGATATTATTCTGAAACCCGCATGTTAGCGGTATATTTGAACATGGACGATTATGTCTACGTATGAGGAATCTACAGTGTTTACTTTCTCGTAGAGGCCCAATATTACGGCCAATATCTTCGAACAGAAGAATATAACTATCTGGAGTGGAAGACCAGATGAGCTACAGCTTATTGCTATTGTAACTATGTAAATGAAAACTCGCCTGGTGTACGAGGGAGTTATTTAGAGTACCTGACGCGCTGAGTCAGTGGTACCATTAATGTTATAGAACTATGTTCGAAAGGACAGATCATTGTCGATTCGTCCGACTAGATGGATGGGTCATGCTATATGAATTTTAGATGTACTTGCCAGTCATTTATCCATTGATGTAATGTTCCTGATCCTCGTCTATTTGACTGTTGTAGATGTCACTGTGTAACGTAATAAATGGTTGTCATGAAACTGCAGTTACACAATTCATTGACTACTGCATGGGAGTGAGTGGGTGAATCATCTACCTTAAAGTACCATCAAGCATTCGCGTGCATTCATCCACACCTCTTCATCAACATTTATAAACTGTCGGGGACTACACACCTTGAGAGCTGCCTTATGTTGAATGGCAACATGACACCTTCACAGCACCTCAACGCCTGGTGAGCTAATTAGGCTACCAGGCTATTTGGCCCAGGTCAGTCCGACTACATTCTACACAGCACTCCACATCAACACAGAGCAGCGACATTGAGGTAGACGATACAAATACTTTCATATAAACAGATCATAACATTTCACTATGTACACACCAGTAACAGTTCTTCACCAACTTTGACACGCATACGGAACTGATGTGTAACATAAACTGGTGGCCATATAAATTGAAGGCTAACATAAATTGGTAGGCCAGATCTGTGGGTCTAAGATGCACACTGGACAGATCGAGGAATTGACATTTTATGAGAACTACACATTGGAAACTGGACAACACGATTCATATTGTACATCAACACACCGTCAACAGTTTGGAACTCGACGTGAACATCCAAGATTCAGCTGTTGTAACCTTCAACGGTGGGGCTTCATGCCATTATTGTTTCTATGTACAACATTGTTGACTAAGGCCAGGAGTGTATTTAAGATAAGTGGTGATTGTTGTTTGGAAACTTTGAACCATTGTATTATGTATGACTGAGCCTTCTTACAACACACCCTATTTTGCTTTTGTGTTACATATTATTTTGTGTGTGTGTTTCGCGGGCTGGTTGGGAAGGTGACTCCTGTAGATAATACCACGTAACAGAGGTATCTGCTAAGAGCGTGTCTTTAGTGACTGAGCAATTTTCCTTAATTGGAAATTGCTAGCGACATTCGTTGCTATTTTTTGTTAGTTGTGACGAAGTGTACCTTTTCGTTATTGTTATCATATTTTTTCTGTTCTTTAGTTCGATTTGATTTGTTTGTATTTGTCTGCCTACTCTTTTCTATTGTTCATTTCTATACACCCTTATGTTTATACACTGTGGTGTCATTTGTTTTGTTGATTGTTTGCAGTTATCATCACATATTTTGTGATTATTTTTTCCTTAGTTTCGCCTTATAATTTTTTGACTTCTGCGAATGTTTTCGTTTGTTGATATGTTTGTCTTTGTTAAGTGATATATATATTGTTGTCATACAGTCTGTATTTAAATACTTGGTCAGGGATTGTTATTATTATTATTATGCACTTTTCAGATATGGTAATATTATTATACAGAATCAAGGTAATTATAAAAGGTCATTGACTAAGACTGGTCACTCACAAAGGTTAAAGTATAGTGAGGTGATTATACAAGTCCAGTATTACAGACTTGTCTCCCATTGAGATTGGGATAATATATCGTATTATTTCAGGTAACGGATCTCATTAGAGAGAAGGTCTACACTAGACTTCTTTATTGAACAAGGGAAATCCCTTGGTAAGACTGGTGAGAAATTTAATAATTCGCGACTACTCAGTTTGCCAAGGCATTGAAGTCTGAAGAAAAGAGACAGAAAGAGGAAAATAAAAGATTAGACAGAGAGGCTGAGAATTTAAGATTGCAGATGCAGTCAGATGAAAGGAAATTCCAAATTGAATTGGAAAAACAAAAAAGAGAAGCAGAAGCTGAAGAGAGGAAACAGCAGAGTGAATTGGAAAAACAAAAAAGAGAAGCTGAGGCTGAGGAGAGAAAAATCCAGCTACAAATGGAAAATGAAAACAAAAGATTGGACAGAGAAGCCGAGGAGAGGAAACTTCAAGCTGCTGCTGAAGACAGGAAACTTCAAGCTGCTGCTGAAGAGAGAAAATTTCAAGCCGAAGAGAGGAAACTTCAAGCTGCTGCTGAAGAGAGAAGAGCAAAAATGGAACATGAGGAAAAACTCTTAGCTTTAGAGTTAGAGAAATTAAAATTGACAAATATGGGGGCTTCTCACGCAACTTCGGGTAAAACAAACGAGCGAGCTAATGATGTCAAATTACCTCCTTTCAACCTTCTAAAGGATGACATAACGTTTTATCTGGATAGATTCCAACTTACATGCGTAACGCAGAAGGTAGAGAAGGAAAAATATGCTGGACAACTGATGCGATTACTTTCAGGTGATCCATTAAATACTTTAATGGCGATAGAAGAACAGGAAAGGACTAACTATGAGGTTGTGAGAGCAACATTATTAAAAAAATATCAATTAAAAGAAGAAGATTATCGTCTTCGTTTTAAAACAATGTTGCCAGAAACTGGAGTGAGTTTCTCTGATTTTATTACACAAATACGTCTCACATTCACACGATGGATTGAGCTGTCTAAAACAGAGAAAACATATGAAGCCCTTATGGACTTATTGCTTCGGGACAAAGTTCTGTCATCGGTTAATGAGTCTTTCCTTGCATTTCTTCATGAGCGTAAACCTAGTAATATAAAAGACATTGATGAATATTGTTGCCAGTATGTCACGGCACATCCCCATGCTACGGTTAGCAATTCGAAGGTGAAGGAAGGGTTGCCTGTTGCTTTTGCAGCACAATATGGCCCTAACTTCAATCGTAATTTTCAAGGTGCGCAACAAAACTTGAATAGGAAGACTAATCAAAATTACACTCAATATCAAAACAATCCATCACACAAGGGGTTTTCTTCAAAGAATTGTAGACGTGCTGATAGCCCTGGTAATTATGGGTCTAACAATTATAGACACTTTCGCAAAGGTGGTTATGGTAGACACTATCCGGGCTATTCTTCTTGGGATAATAATTATCGCGGTCAAGAATATGACAATGGTGATTTTGGAAACCGAGATTCAAACAGGTATAATGATTACAGTAGACAACATAATGACAATTACAGGGGTAATGATAATCGCGGCAGAGCTAAATATAATAAAAGAAGACCTTATCAGCAGGCAAACTCTGCACAACAAGAGTCTCAGGGAGCCTGTAGTCAAGGAAACGATAGTAAGAACTCTAATGCTACCGCTTGTTCTGCTTTCGATTTTTAGAGAGCAACTAAGTGCCCCCAATGCTCAACATTGTTCGAGCCGTCTACGGTATCTACTTTAATTTGTGATCACCCTCTTCCCGCTCTTCCTGCTGCAATGGCGCATGACGGGAGAGGATCTCTTATCCTGCATAAAGGTCTTTTGAATAGTAATCCGGTCTCAATTCTTTTTTACTCTGGATGCACTACTATCGGGGTTAAACAATCTCTGATAGATCCTTGCTGTGCTACGGGGAAAGTGGTCAAATGTGTGACATTTAGTGGCACTTTGGAGAAATATCCTACTGCCATCATCCACATTGCTACTCCCTTCTTTACGGGAGATGTCCACGCGTGTCTTCTACCTAATCCAATTGCGGATCTTATAATCGGTCGTATTCATGGGGTTAAGGAATGCACCCCGCAGCAAATTCCTGCTTGGGAAGAAAATAATATCCAAACAGCCAATGCAGTTGTGACAAGAGCACAGGCTCTTATTTCTTCAACTTCATCTACTGATGGTAATGAAGTTCATAGCCAACATGATCACTTGGTGATTTCGCATGACTCGTTTGTGAGACTACAAGGAGAAGATCCTTCTTTAAATAAATACTTTCTTCTCGCTAAAAACGGTGTTCCGAATCA
Source organism: Oreohelix idahoensis (assembly GCA_024509875.1). Taxonomy (NCBI): domain Eukaryota; kingdom Metazoa; phylum Mollusca; class Gastropoda; order Stylommatophora; family Oreohelicidae; genus Oreohelix; species Oreohelix idahoensis. The sequence goes on from JAMPIV010000473.1 coordinate 115,515, forward strand.
GAATACGAATCGCAAGTCGTATATCACTATGAAGAATGGTATACTGGTGCGTATGGTACAACACTCAGACACGTCTATACATTTTCAAATTCTCGTGCCCAAAGGTATGAGAGCCTTAATTCTTCAACATGCACACGATTCTCAGTGTGCTGGACACATGGGTTTTTCTCGCACTAAGTCGAGAGTTCTAGCGGCTTTCTTTTGGCCATTCGTAAACAAAGACATACGAATTTATTGCCGTTCTTGTAAGATTTGTCAAGAAGTCAAATCTAGAGGTCCAAGACATGTTGCACCTATCCAGGCTGCCAACATTCCTATTCGGCCGTTTCAGAAGATGGCAATTGATATTATTGGCCCTTTTAAGATTAAGTCAGCCAGAGGACATCAATTCATCCTAACATGCGTTGACATGTGCACACGTTGGCCAGAGGCTATACCTCTAAAGAGCATATCTACTGCCGATATCGCAGACGCTCTTTGGCTAATATTTTCTCGTTTGGGTTTTCCCAGAGAAATATTGTCAGACCATGGTACCCAACTGATATCTGACACTATGTCGCAGGTGATGTCTATCCTAGATATTAAGAGGCCTCTAAGTAGTATTTATCACCCAATGTCGAATGGGTTAGTTGAACGTCTTAATAGGACACTTAAGAACTTACTGGGCAAGATTACGGAGGATCATCCTCAGGATTGGGACAGGATTTTACCCGCGGCTCTCTTTGCCTATAGAGAGGTCCCCAACGAGCATACAGGATTTTCTCCGTTTGAACTTGTCTTTGGCGCGCAACCGCGCGGTCCTATGTCCTTGCTACACGATTTGATAACTGCCGATAATATTGACAATGACACACAATCTTCATATGAGTATGTCATTGCTCTCAGGCATAAGATTATCGAAGCGTGCAAGCTAGCAACTTCGTCATCAGAATTTGCCAAAGAAAAGGCAAGGCAATTCGCTAATAAGAAGAGACGCTTACGTCAACTTTGTCCGGGGGACAAAGCATTTGTGTTACTTCCTTCTAGGGAGAACAGACTTCTCATTGCATGGAAAGGTCCATATGCAATAGTCTTGAAAATTTCCGATGTAGACTATGTTCTCGATATTGATGGGAGGCATAAAACCTTCCATATAAATATGCTTACGGAATTTCATGAGCGACCAGACTATTTGCAGCCTCTTTTTCAGCGACGGACGATTCTTCAGTCCCACAGGGACAGTACTCATCCTTGTCTGTTATACAGGATGAGGAAACTACTTTTTCGGATGTTAATCTTCCGCTTCCAGTGATTCCACTTCATTCTACGGAATCATGTGAAAGTGTTACTATTTCTCCGAATTTGTCTATGGATGAACAGAAACAGGTATCTTCTTTGCTACAATCATTTCAGGATGTCCTTACCGACATTCCTGGACACACACATGTCATTAAACATGACATCATACTGACTGATCATAATCCGATCAGAGTAAGACCATACCCTAAACCTATCCTTTTTCAAACTCAGGTCGAGAAAGACTTCGATGAGATGATTCAATTGAAAATAATTGAACCATCCACTTCAGCATACTCTTCGTCGCTGGTTATTGTTCGAAAGAAAGACAATAATATACGTCTTTGCGTGGATTATCGCAAATTGAACCAAGTCACGAAGTTCGATGCTGAACCTATGCCTTTGTTAGAGGAGCTACTTATTAAACTTTCTAATTCTCGATTCTTTACTAAACTCGACTTGTCGAAAGGTTATTGGCAAGTTCCGTTGACTGAACACGCCAAACCTCTCACTGCCTTCTCAACACCTAGGGGTTTGATTAAGTGGAATTTTATGCCTTTCGGACTTATGAATGCTCCAGCTACATTCGTACGCATGATGCGTCGAATTCTTGCTGACCGTTCAGATGTCATCGCTTACTTAGACGACATCTGTCTTTTCAGTAATACGTGGAAAGATCACTATTTGGGTTTACAGGAATTACTGTCTACTCTACGCGAGCACAATTTGACTGCAAAACCCTCTAAAGCCTTTGTTGGGTTTGGGGAAATTTCTGTCTTAGGTCATCGCGTTGGTCAGGGTCTCTTGAAGACAGAGGATCAAAACGTTTCTAAGATATTAAATATATCGGTTCCGAAGACAAAAAAGCAAGTACGTAGTCTTTTGGGGTTAATACAATTCTACGGAAGATTCATACATAATCTATCCTCTATTATGGCACCTCTTTCAACCCTATTAAAGAAAGGGTCTCCTAATGCGGTGCGCTGGTCACAAGAATGCCAATCTTCATTGGATCAGATTAAGAATTTGTTCTCATCCCCTCCTATTTTAAAGCTACCTATGACTGATAAGACTTTTGTTCTTCGTAGTGATGCCTCTTCCAATGGGATCGGGGCAGCACTTATGCAAGATTATTCAGGAACTCTGCATCCTGTGATGTATATTTCTAGGAAATTGAATGCGGCAGAAAGGAACTATTCAGTTCTGGACCGTGAATTGTTAGCTATGGTTTGGTCCATCCTTAAGCTACAAAGATTTCTTCTTGGCGCGTATTTCATTGTGGAAACCGACCAAAAAGCTCTTACAGCTATTCAGAATAAGGATTTGAAGGGCTCGAGATCTACTCGATATGCGATAGCTCTTCAACCTTTTCATTTCACGGTTCGAGCTATCCGTGGTTCAGATAATGTGATGGCAGACATATTGTCTAGATGCTCACATGAGTCCACTTAAGTCTGGTGTCCTTGATTTCTTGATACACTTTTAGACTCATGACATTTCTTTAATGTCATAACAACATATTGACATATTTGTTTCCCATTAGAATGGTAAATTAATTGTTTTATTTCTCTATTACCATCGTTGGTGTATAGAGAAGGTTGAGTTGACATAATATAAAGGTCAAGAGAAAAAATTTTTAGTCAACCACGTATAATGTTTACATATATAGTACTTATTATAGTGCATTATAACATTTTACCAATTGTATCATTTGTATTGTTCTCAGAAAACTAGAACCATGATGATGACATATATCTTCGTTACTTACAATGTGGATGCTAATTTTGTTGGGATCCCTGGATACAGCAACCTTTTGTTCCTGGGATCGCGTCCTTGAATGATATATGATATTGATATTGTTAGATGAAGTATAAGGACTTGAATAACGTCATTATGTCCATCCATTATATTATATTGTATAATTAGTATGTTAATATGACTACTCAAGCTAGGTTGTCATTTACTATTGCTATATATTGCATTATTGATATGTATGTGATTTTGTTAGTGTTGCCAGCAATTGTATTTTTTGATGGCATCTTCCGGATTGTTTTCGTTTATATGGTGAGATGATTTTGTGTTCTCACTAATCGCTCTATCGTGTGTCGATTGAGACTGACATTTAGGAATTATGTATGTTGATGCTTGCATCGGCGCATTATTCATGCGTTTTGAGCTTGTTATATTATGCTCATTGATGTATTTAAAAAAAAATGTTTCATTTTTTTTTAATCCGGAGGGTGCGGTAAACTGTTGCTGTCGTTTTTGACGGGTTCATAGGTTGTAAATTTATTTGATATTTTCTGCTGGTCAGGGTTAGGGAACTGGGAATAACTTTACTGTGACAGTTTATGTAGGGTTATCTTCCCTTTCTTTCTTTTATTATGGCTGTCTAGGCATGCGCAGTGGCAGGGCGCGAACGGGATTCTTCCGGCAAGGAGGGTTGATCTGGGTTCTGTCGGATAAGATGTCTGTTTGTTCTCTCTGCATTACCTTGGGGATGGAAACTCTTCCACTTGTGTTTAAGGTTCCCCTGTGTTATTCTGTTCGTCAGGAAGACGACAGTAGTTGTTAAGTTGTGATAGGAATTCGAAGCAAGGTAAAATGAACTTTAACATTACCTTTATTTGCAGTGTTTGCAGAACATATTTTGAGTCAACCTGTGAGGAGAGCTCACGGATGGTTGAGATGCAGAGTACTTTATTTGTTATGCTCGATGGAGCCAACTAAGACTGTTAGTCTTATATTTACACAGAAGCCCAGGAGAATAGATATTATTCTGAAACCCGCATGTTAGCGGTATATTTGAACATGGACGATTATGTCTACGTATGAGGAATCTATAGTGTTTACTTTCTCGTAGAGGCCCAATATTACGGCCGATATCTTCGAACAGAAGAATATAACTATCTGGAGTGGAAGACCAGATGAGCTACAGCTTATTGCTATTGTAACTATGTAAATGAAAACTCGCCTGGTGTACGAGGGGGTTATTTAGAGTACCTGACGCGCTGAGTCAGTGGTACCATTAATGTTATAGAACTATCTTCGAAAGGACAGATCATTGTCGATTCGTCCGACTAGATGGATGGGTCATGCTATATGAACTTTAGATGTACTTGCCAGTCATTTATCCATTGATGTAATGTTCCTGATCCTCGTCTATTTGACTGTTGTAGATGTCACTGTGTAACGTAATAAATGGTTGTCATGAAACTGCAGTTACACAATTCATTGACTACTGCATGGGAGTGAGTGGGTGAATCATCTACCTTAAAGTACCATCAAGCATTCGCGTGCATTCATCCACACCTCTTCATCAACATTTATAAACTGTCGGGGACTACACACATTGAGAGCTGCCTTATGTTGAAAGGCAACATGACACCTTCACAGCACCCCAACGCCTGGTGAGCTAATTAGGCTACCAGGCTATTTGGCCCAGGTCAGTCCGACTACATTCTACACAGCACTCCACATCAACACAGAGCAGCGACATTGATGTAGACGATACAAATACTTTGACAGATCATAACATTTCGCTATGTACACACCAGTAACAGTTCTTCACCAACTTTAACACGCATACGGAACTGGTGTGAAACAATATATATATATATAGATATATATATATATATAAATATATATATATATATATATATATATATATATATATATAATATATACATATACATACATATATATGTACACATATATATATATATATATATATATATATATATATATATATATATATATATATATATATATATATATATATATATATATATATATATATATATATATATATATATATACATATATACATATATACATATATACATATATATATAAATATATATCCGAAGGGCGGTCGAAAAGTTTTGCACTTTTGTATGAAGGAGTCAAGGCACACGTACCTGGAAATTGATGTGAACTTTAGTCCTTCTCTATGTATTCACCCCTCAAGGCAATGCACTTCTCCCATCTTTTCTTCACCTTCCTGATGCCCTGATTGTAAAACATCCCCCGTCTGGGCCCAGAACCACGTTTCCAGTTCAGTAATCAAGTCCTGGTCATTAGAAAAACGACGTCCACGAAGCTTTTTTAGTCTCCGGGTCATAGAAATGCACCCAACATTCGTCCTCAGTAACCAGTATACGAAAAAAATCATCTTCGTCAGCATTGCAAATGTCCAACACCTGTGCGGATGTTTGGGCTCGATGCTCCTTTTGGAATGGCGTGAGAAGGCGGGGAACCCACCTGAACCAGTTTCCCACCAATTTCTCTTTCACATGGCACCCTGCACGCGCCATGTACGCGCGGAAAATGTAAACCAATAGTGTGTCTTTACAATGATACACAGCAATCCCGCCTGTCTTAACACTTTCTTAGTAAAGTGCAAAACTTTTCGACCGCATGTAAAGAGCTATTTGAGCGCCGTAAATGTAAAAGGCTGTTTTACATGTAACAGTCAGAAATGGTCAGTGTTCGTTGAAGCGTAGTAGGTGTCCGTGGCATGAATGTGGCGGGCTCAGTTTGGCCACCGTAAATGTGACGGCCCGTACTGGCCACTATAATGTAGTAGTCAAATGTAATAGGCCCTGGTTTGCCGCGACGATACTGGAATTTGTCTAGTCGACTTGAAAGTGTTGAGGTGGTGCAGTAATAAAGTGTGTGTAGACATCAATGAGTGCGAATGGGTGTATGATGGTTCGTGGAAGACAGGCATCTAACTGACATCACACTTTGGTAGAAATACATGTAGTAATTCATAGAGAGTGGAAACACCTCTGACGTTTGATAGACTTTAATACACCACAACGACAGGTACGCCGACATCAATATAAATAGTCATTTGACAACTCAGGACATAGTATACACAAACAGTTCATCCATAAGCTGTGCATATATATAAATAAAGCTGACCTCGTTCAATTCCCCTTTCGTCAGCTACAGCAGAATACCCCGTATTGGGAACGGGTCTTGATTATGTGAGTTTAAACAAACTCCCTTCTAACACCAGCAAGTCAGGTATGTTCTCGGGTCTTTTCAGCAGGCCGCACAATATGGCGGGCCCCTAGATACAATGGCCTCTGTGGTCTTTCGATAACAAACAGGGTGAGTCAAACCTTGTTTAAATGGTATCACTGCAGATAGCGGGATACAGCACCTGTAAAGTTCTTCAGGCATACACCAGCCCAGTGCATATAATATTAGAATACTTCGTGAGCTCCATTACTGGTATTCTTAGATGGACTCTTTCCCGCCCAGGGAAAAGTCACTAGCTGGCTACAAAAAGTCATATATAATTCTGGCAAAGAGGTAAACTGTTTTAAGGGTAAATTACCTTACTGTCCCTTCAGAATAAACATCACAAATTTCACTCGCCTCCTAGGCGCATTAGAATATAACATGGGGAACAATCTTTAGCCATTTTGGTCGAACACACAGAGGACTTTCCCAAAACCGTCTTGACCCTTTCAAAACTACAGCTCGACTCTTCTAACACAGTCTGTCTTAAAATGCGCCAAAATCTTTGCGCATGCGTCGAGAGACGCTAGACCCTTGAGCTAAGCTCAGTGGGTGAACATGTCAGGAAAAGCTGACATCGAGTCTAAAATTAGACGCTCGGTTAACAGACAAGTGGGACAACCACCAATGTTAACTACAATCCCAGTAAAACATGAGTACCTCCCCTTTGATCAAGAATCTATTAAATAATGTCTCTAAAATTAAACAGGTACATTTTAACATACTATAGACCTAGCAAACTGACTGCAACAGTTTACCGCACCCCCAAGGGAAAAAAATGAAACTTTTTTTTTTAGAAATACATCCAAGAGCAAGATACAACAAGCTCATAACGCACGAATGATGCGCAGATGAGAAGTATCACAAATAAAATACGCCTAATATGAGGCTAACTCGACGCATGGAGCGTCAGGTGAGAATATATCTCAGCCCATTAGAGAAAGCATTCCTCTAAGTATACCCATATCCAGGGAGGTGCCACCAACGTACACTACAATGCTGGCCAAGTTACAAATATATCATTTTATACATCACATCAAGTAACTTATTTCCATGTTTAGCAAAGGAAAAATCATCAAAAAATAGCGGTGTCAATATCTTAGTGTACCGCAGTATAATTATACAATCATTTTAACATATAAAGGTACATCATTCTAACATGCAATATCTGCTTTGATACAATATGATATATAATATAAACTACGTAGCTAATAAATGATGTCCCAGATCATAGTCTAAGCGGGCGCATCTATAGTGTCGTCCGACTGGTAAGTATGGACATCATAATACATCACGGTTGAGAACATGTAAAGATTCTCCCAGCGACAGTAATGATTCTGCTGAGAAAATGCAAATAACACAATTCTATAAGATAACCGTTAGATTTTCTAATTTACAGCAATCAAACATACAATCTTAACTATAAACTGTGGCTTTGCAAACTTTCGTCCCTTATATTGTGGGAACCAAACCTTCCTCCGTTATACCAAAGATGGTAACAGAGAAAGAAATCACCTAATTTACAACTCTAAGGTGAACAGAAATGTGCTAACATATATTGTTATAGTAGAGAACTGTCATAAGTCTAGACGTGTATCAAAAAATTTAGGACACAAGTGTTAAGTGGAGTCATGTGGGCATTTAGACAGTATATCCGCCATGACATTATCCGAACCACGGATAGCTCGTACCGTGAAATGAAAAGGTTGAAGAGCAATGGCATATCGAGTGGATCTCGAGCTCTTCAAATTTTTACTCTGAATAGCTGTAAGAGCTTTTTGGTCGGTTTCCACAATGAAATGCGCACCAAGAAGGAATCTTTGTAACTTAAGGATTGACCAAACCATAGCCAACAATTCACGGTCTAGAACCGAGTAATTCCTTTCTGCCGCATTCAGTTTCCTAGAGATATACATTACAGGATGCAGAGTTTTTGAACACTCCTGCATTAATGCCGCCCCGATCCCAGTGGATGAGGCGTCACTACGAAAAACAAAAGTCTTATCTGTAGTAGGTAGCCTAAAATAGGAGGAGATGAGAATAAATCTTTAATCTGATCCAATAAAGATTGGCATTCATGGGACCAGCTCACCATATTAGGAGACCCTTTCTTTAATAGGATTGAAAGAGGTGCCATAATCGAAGATAGATTCGGAATGAATCTCCCGTAAAATTGTATTAAACCTAAGAGACTACGTACTTGCTTCTTCGTCTTAAAAATAGAAATGTTTAGTATCTTAGATGTGTTGTGGTCCTCTGTCTTCAAGAGACCATGACCAACACGGTGACCCAGGAAAAAAATTTCACTAAACCCAACATAGGCTTTAGAGGGTTTTGCAGTCAAATTATGCTCGCGTAGAGTAGACAGTAACTCATATAAACCCAAATAGTGATCTTCCCAAGAATCACTGAAAAGACAAATATCGTCCAAGTATGCAATGACATCTGAACGATATGAGAGAATTCGACGCATCATGCGTACGAAAGTAGCTGGGGCGTTCATAAGGCCGAAAGGCATGAAATTCCATTGAAATAAACCCCTAGGTGTTGAGAAAGCAGTGAGAGGTTTGGCTCGTTCAGTTAAAGGAACTTGCCAATAACCTTTTGACAAGTCGAGTTTGGTAAAGAATCGAGAATTAGAAAGTCTAATAAGTAGATCTTCTAACAAAGGCATAGGTTCAGCATCGAATTTCGTAACTTGGTTTAATTTGCGATAATCGACGCAAAGGCGTATGTTATTGTCTTTCTTTCGAACAATAACCATGGACGAAGAGTATGCTGAAGTGGATGGTTCAATTATTTTCAATTGTATCATTTCATCCAATTCTTTCTCGACTTGTGTTTGAAAATGAATAGGGATAGGGTAAGGTCTGACCCTGATAGGATTATGGTCGGTAAGTATTATGTCATGTTCAATGACATGTGTGTGTCCAGGAATGTCGGTAAGGACATCCTGAAAAGTTTGTAACATAGAAGAAACCTGTCGCTGTTCCTCAGTTGATAAATTAGGAGAAACAGTAACGTTTTTCCATGATTCTATAGAATGAAGTGGAATCACTGGAAGAGGAAGATTAACATCTGAGAAAATAGTTTCCTCATCCTGTATTACCGACAGGGATGAGTAATGACCATGTGGGACAAGAGAATCGTCCGTAGCCTGGAAAATAGGCTGCAAATAGTCTGGTTGTTCATGAAATTCCGTAAGCATATTTATATAAAAAGTTTTATGAATTCCGTCTATATCGACAACATAGTCGACATCGGAAATTCTTGAGACTATTGTATATGGACCTTTCCATGCAATAAGAAGTCTGTTTTCCCTACAAGGGAGCAAAACAAGTGCTTTGTCGCCAGGACAAAGTTGTCGTAGGCATCTATTCTTATTTGCAAACTGCCTTGCCTTTTCTTTAGCAAATTCGGATGAGGAAGTTGCTAGTTTGCATGCCTCTATAATCTTCTGCCTGAGAGCAATGACATACTCATATGAAGATTGTGTGTCATCGTTAATATTATCAGCAGTTATAAGATCATGAAGCAAAGACATAGGACCGCGCGGTCGCGCGCCAAAGACAAGTTCGAACGGAGAAAAACCTGTATGTTCATTGGGGACCTCTCTATATGCAAAGAGAGCCGCGGGTAAAACCCTGTCCCAATCCTGAGGATGATCCTCAGTTATCTTCCCAAGTAAGTTCTTGAGTGTTCTGTTCAGACGTTCGACTAACCCATTAGACATTGGGTGATAAATACTACTCAGAGACCTTTTAATATGCAGAGTAGACATCACCTGCGACATAGTGTCTGATATTAATTGGGTGCCATGGTCTGACAATATTTCTCTGGGAAATCCCAAACGAGAAAATATCAGCCATAAAGCGTCTGCGATATCGACAGTGGAGATGCTCTTAAGAGGTATAGCCTCTGGCCAACGTGTGCACATATCAACACATGTTAGGATAAATTGATGTCCTCTGGCTGACTTAATCTTAAACGGGCCAATAATATCTATTGCCATTTTCTGAAACGGCCGAATAGGAATGTCTGCCGCCTGGATAGGTGCTCCATGACGTGGGCCTCTAGATTTAACTTCTTGACATATTTTGCAAGATCGGCAATAAATACGTATGTCTTTATTAACAAATGGCCAAAAGAAAGCCGCAAGAACTCTCGACTTAGTACGGGAAAAACCCATATGTCCAGCACACTGAGAGTCGTGTGCATGTTGCAGAATTTGCACTCTTATACTCTTGGGCACAAGAATTTGTGAATGCATAGACGTAGACGAGTCTTGTACCATACATACAAGTACGCCATTCTTCATTGTAATCCAAGATTTTCGATTTGTGTTCTGATTCGGATCACCTTTTTTTGCAAGAATGAAGAATTTTTTTAAAGAAGGATCATCTTCTTGCAATTTTATGAAAGAGTCACGCGAAATTACCAAGTGATCATCTTGGCTATGCACTTCATTACTTTCAGTTGATGAGTTTTGCGGCATATTAAGAGCTTGTGCTCTTGTGACCACTGCATTGGCAGCTTGGATATTTTGCTCTTACCAAGCAGCAATCTGTTGCGGGTTGCATTCCTTAACTCCACGAATACGCCCGATGATAAGATCCGCAATAGGATTCGGTAGAAGACACGCGTGGTCATCTCCCGTAAAGAAGGGAGTAGCAATATGAATGATAGCAGTTGGATATTTTTCCAAAGTGCCACCAAATGTCACACATTTGACCACTTTCCCAGTGGCATAGGTAGGATCTACAAGAGACTGCTTAACTCCGATAGTAATGCATCCAGAATCAAAAAGTACTGAGACTGGATTATTATTCACTAGACCTTTATGTAAGACAAGAGACCCTCTCCCGTCATGCGCAACTGCAGCAGGGAGAGCGGGAAGAGGGTGATCACAACTCAAAGTAGTCACAGTAGTCGGTTCAAATAATGTTGTGCTTTGGGGGCATAGAGATGCTCTCCCAAAATCAAAAGCAGAACAAGTGATAGCATTAGAGTTTTTATTATCGTTCACTTGACCACAGGCTCCCTGAGACTCTTGTTGTAGAGAGTTTGCCTGCTGATATGATCTATGTTTATTATGTTGAGATCTACCGCGATTATTATTTCCTCTGAAATTGTCATTGTTTGCTCTACCGTGGCCATAGTTCTGGTTCGAATTCCAGTTTCCATAGTCACAATATTCATTTCTCCATTGATTAGAGTATCCACCAGCTTGATTTCTCTGTCTCCGCGAAGAATAGCCTGGATAGTTCCTAAAATGACTACCTCTGCGAAAGTGTCCATAATTATTTAACCCAAAATTACGAGGACTGTCAGCTCGTCTTCAGTTCTTAGAAGAAGAACCATTATGTGATGGATTGCCTTGATTTTGATCATAATTACAATTGCTCTTCTTATTGAAGTTGTGTTGAGCACCTTGAAATTTACGAAGAAAGTTAGGGCCGCATGGTGCTGCAGAAGCAACTGGCAAACCTTCTTTAACTTTAGAATTGCTAACAGTTACATGAGGGTGCGCAGTGATGTACTGGCAACAATATTCTTCGATGTCCTTTATATTCTTAGGTTTACGCTCATGTAGAAAAGCAAGAAAAGACTCATTGACAGATGACATAACTTTGTCTCGAAGTAATAAGTCCATAAGGGCTTCATATGTATGTTCTGTTTTAGACAGCTCAATCCATCGTATAAATGTGCGACGTATTTTTGAGATGAATTCTGAGAATTCTACACCAGTTTCAGGTAACATATTCTTGAAGCGAAGAAGATAACCGTCTTCGTTAAGTTGATATTTCTTTAATAAGGATGCCCTGACAACCTCATAATTATTCTTGTCAGGCTCCTCTACCATGCTTAACATAGTCAGAGCTTCACCCTTAAGTATCTCTGACTACTGATTGACATACTCTGACTTATCCACCTTATGAGATTGACAGGACCGTTCAAATCTATCCAGTAGAACGTTATATCATCACTGGAAGAATTGAAAGCAGGTAGTTTGACCTTATAAGTAGTAGTATTTGTCTTATTAGAAGTTGACTGATTATTTGGATCATTAGCATTACCCATATTCATCAACTTCAATTTCTCTAACCCCAAAGCTAAGAGTTTTTCTTCATGTTCCATTTTTGCTTTTCTCTCCGGTGCAGTCAAAATAGTAAGGCATGCTACTACACGCTAGCACATTTCCATTTTTATGTGAGGAATAGTGTTCGCCTGTAGGCAAACTACGGTTTGCACGAGGCGTTCACCCGTGATGAGCGACGGTCAACTAGTGACGTTTCGGTCACATGTCGTGGGGTTCAGTGTGTAAATTAATTGGGCTTCCGTCTTTGTGTTTGCGTCCGAGAGAGATGTAATTTTTCGAGGCTCCGGGATAATGGAGCGTGATTTATAAATATATCTTGTGGCATTGTTGATTCTCTGAGGCTGCCACGTTATGTGCAAGATGGGTCATAAACGTATCTAGAAGTTCATACCATAATTTACTACGAGTAACTTTGAGATATGAGGCAACTAATATTTGGTTTGCACTGATTGCTTCTGCCGCATTACTTTGGTTTTCGTGGATTACCGAACCTTTAGTACAACGGCCAGAATTGAGTGGAGATGAGAGGATTGTATTATTATTATATTATTGCCACTTAAAGATGCCTAACGTTTGAACCTTATTGACGGACCAGAGATAATCTACTACGCTTATCCATTGCCATGTACTTTTGATGTTTGATGGACCATTGTGAAGTGACTTTGTTTATTAAATGTCAACCATGTTTTTCCTGTGGACCTGTTCACCTACCGGCTTTGTTATGTGTACTGACAATATTTGTCCTGAATGAACACCTGCTATCATTCGTGTATCCATGCATGATCCTCTAATTTATCCCAACGTAACTTTAATATTTAAACAGCGTATGACAACAAAGAACAACATAAACAAAGAACAAGAATCAAGGACAATGCAATAACATTCGCAGAAATCAAATGAGCATTAAAGGGAACTAAAGAAAATATCACAAAGCATGTGATGATAACTGCAAAAAGTAAACAAAACACATTACGCAACCGTGTATAAACACAAAGGTTGTATAGAACTAAATGAAAGAAAGAGGAAGATGACAGATACAAACAAATCAAATCAAAAAACTAAAGAAGAGCAAAAAAAAAATATGACAATAACAACAAAGAAAAGAACACCTCGTTACAACTAAACAAAAATAGCAACAAATGTCTCTAGCAATTTCCACTAAGGGAAATTTGCACAGTCCCTAAAGAACGCTTACAATAGGTCCTCTGTTACGTGGAATATCCTACCACAAGACACCGCCCAACCGTAAACCCGCTGACACCACAATGACAGGTACGCCGACATCAATATAAATAGTCATTTGACAACTCAGGACATAGTATACACAAACAGTTCATCCATAAGCTGTGCATATATATAAATAAAGCTGACCTCGTTCAATTCCCCTTTCGTCAGCTACAGCAAAATACCCCGAATTGGGAACTGGTCTTGATTATGTGAGTTTAAACAAACTCCCTTCTGACACCGAATTGGGAACTGGTCTTGATTATGTGAGTTTAAACAAGTAGCTGACACCAGCAAGTCAGGTATGTTCTCGGGTCTTTTCAGCAGGCCGCACAATATGGCGGGCCCCTAGATACAATGGCCTCTGTGGTCTTTCGATAACAAACAGGGTGAGTCAAACCTTGTTTAAATGGTATCACCGCAGATAGCGGGATACAACACCTGTAAAGTTCTTCGGGCATACACCAGCCCAGTGCATATAATATTAGAATACTTCGTGAGCTCCATTACTGGTATTCTTAGATGGACTCTTTCCCGCCCAGGTAAAAGTCACTAGCTGGCTACAAAAAGTCATATATAATTCTGGCAAAGAGGGAAACTGTGTTAAGGGTAAATTACCTTACTGTCCCTTCAGAATAAACATCACAAATTTCACTCGCCTCCTAGGCGCATCAGAATATAACATGGGGAACAATCTTCAGCCATTTTGGTCGAACACACAGAGGAATTTCCCAAAACCGTCTTGACCCTTTCAAAACTACAGCTCGACTCTTCTAACACAGTCTGTCTTAAAACGCGCCAAAATCTTTGCGCATGCGTCGAGAGACACTAGACCCTTGAGCTAAGCTCAATGGGTGAACATGTCAGGAAAAGCTGACATCTAGTCTAAAATTAGACGCTGGGTTAACAGACAAGTGGGACAACAACAACTGTTAACTACAATCCCAGTAAAACATGAGTACCTCCCCTTTGATCAAGAATCTATTAAATAATGTCTCCAAAATTAAACAGGTACATTTTAACATACTATAGACCCAGCAACCTGACCGCCCCTCGTATATATATATATATATATATATATATATATATATATATATATATATATATATATATATATATATATATATATATATATATATATATATATATATATATATATATATATATATATATATATATATATTTGATACCCTTGCGGTTCACACCTTAGTCTATATTCATGTCGTGAGATTCAGTGAGATGATAGATCACGTGAATAAGAAATCAAGCAGCTTTTTTGGAAGGGTACGAGGGTTTGCGTTTGGCAGCGTTAAATAAACTGGGGCACTTGTTGGTTGGGTTTAAAAATAAGTGAAGGTCTACTTAAAAAAACAAGACAAAGGGCGCAGTCTCAATTATAATGCAGCCCATTGTGATTGACAATATTTGTACACGAATTAGAACTTCTTTCATGTTTTTATTTTTTCAGTTTTTGTATGGGTGTTGTTTTTTTTTTGGGACATGATATTTTTCTTTTAATCTCTGGGGGTTAGCATGATTGTAGAAATAGACTAAGTGATGACACGATCCCATCATATTTACAAGTAAAATATACTCAGACTCGTCTTATCTGTGTTTTAAAACAAATGTAGACCTGCTTAAAAAGTCAAAGGTCTCATGTTTCAATTATAATGCAGCTCACTGTAACTGAAAATATTTGTACACGAATTAACTCATTTGGTACGTGTTTTCGGTCTTTGTGTGGTTTTTTTCTTCATCAAGTTTTTTAATACTTTTTTTTAAACAGGCTTTTCCCCTCTGGTGGTTGGCGTGTATGGGGTTGTGAGATAGGACATATCTGTTTGGCAGAATTCTGCTGTGAGATCATCTTTACATCTAGTAAATACATTTCACAAAGTGTAATTGTGACGGCACTTTATGTCTGTGAGGAAATGCTCAGTTGTCATCGACATCTCAATGCAATGAATAGGATAGATCACTACATTTGAGTTGATGGCACAGGACAAGAAGGTATGGCTTTATTGAGGACTTGTGCTCCAAATGGAGCTGAGAGATGTTGATGACGTGTTAGCTGATTTTCTGTTGTCACCAGAGACACCCCCCCGTGTACAATGTTGTCATCAGAGATCCCCGTGTACAATGTTGTCACCAGAGACCCCCGTGTACAATGTTGTCATCAGAGATCCCCGTGTACAATGTTGTCATCAGAGACCCCCGTGTACAATGTATACGATGACTATATATTCAATTGTTGACAAAAGTTCCAAATAAATAATAGAGAAAAGTGAAAGCCGCTGACAGAACAGCCAATAATATCTACAATAAAGGAATGGGGCGGGAAGTGGTGGACAGTAATACTGACTACCGTTATCTGGTAAGTGTAGAGCCTTATTGACTTGTTGTTTTGGTTATGTAACCAGGCCATTCTGTTATATTATTTTTTTTCTAATGCATTTTATTGCTTGTTAGTTTCTTTGGGTTGATATTACTTTGTTTCGTTGTATATTTTTTTACTTGCTTATTTGAAATCCATCCAGCAACCTGAAGGATGAAGCTGACGATCGCACCAAGTGGCGATGCTCGCTACGGCGTCACCTCAGACTGGTCAAAAAGAAGCTCTCACGGCAAGCAGAAGAGAGGAGAAAACGTCGAAAGGAACACCAGGAAAAAAACAAATGAGTGCTGTCACCTCAGGGGCGCAATCCCAAAGTTAGTTATGACTGAAAGTGTTGTTACTGTTATTACTATTGGGATGTATAGGAGTTCATGTTGCTCTCGAGTCAATTCTAGGGTTAGAAATCGAACCACGATCGATTATCCATATCAGTGTGGCTTACAATAGCAATTCCCTCTGTGGTTTAACATTTTGAGAAACTAGCATTGCACTAAGCTTGGGGGAATCGCTTGAGCACCTAGAATTAGCTGACGATTTTACCATGCAGTAGAATCTAACATGAATTTCTGATCGGCCAGGTGTGACGGGAAGTTGCTCTGTGAAGGATGATGACAATTCCTTCAACAAGTTCCAGAATCAGAGCACAGGATTTTAGCCCTGCATATTTGGCTGGCGGGGAGTGCTCAGTATACCACCTCATCAATAACATATAAGGAAGGGAAACCCGAGGCATGTAAACAGTCAATAAATATTAGACAAACATAAAGGTATGTTTTCAGGCACTCGTAAGAAATAAAGAAGTAGAACACTAGACAACAGAAAAACAACAGACGTGAGTGGCTTACCCAGGATTTGAACCCCGGACCTTCCGTACGATAACACCGCCTAGCTATACAAGCGAATCACACTATCCTCCCGGCCAGCTAGGCATCCCCAAAAAAAGATGATTTGATGACCGGTCATTAGTGCAAAACGCAAGACAACACCGGAAGTTTACAATAGGCAGCTTAGCCTTATTAATGACGCAATCACTTCTGCTGTTCCCCTAGTATGCAGTATATGTCAGTCCACACAAGACAAAGACCTTGATACTGTGTCTAGTAAATGATAGAAGACTTAAGAACAGTAGTATAGAACAGAAGGTAGGTTTCTGGTATTGTATAAACATTAATAACATATAAGGAAGGGAAACCCGAGGCCTCTAAACAGTAAATAAATATTAGACAAACATAAAGGTATGTTTTCAGGCACATATACTGCATAATAGGGGAACAACAGAAGTGATTGCGTCATTAATAAGGCTACGCTGCCCAGATACTTTTGTGACTGACAACTAATCAAGACTAGTGTCAACAAGTATCAGAGTGGCAGAAAAGTCACAGGAAAAAGCCTAGATCTACAGTTATATTGTTGACGGCACTATGTGCCTGGGAGTAGATACTTGTGACTGACAACTAATCAAGACTAGTGTGGAAGAGACCAACTGAATAAAGAGATACAAGTTTTAACAAATAGCAACTGTCCATGAAAGAAATCTAGTGTGTAACTTTATTGTTCTAATAAAGCAAAAGAGCATCCACACACAAAAAACACACAATAAGAAATCATTATTATAAAAATCTGATACTGTTTAACATTATTTAGTAAATCTTCAAAATAAAGATGCTTTTTCATTCCGCCTTAAAACACACATAACGCTTAAATATAATTATAGCTCACATATTTGTTGTTTCCCTCGCAAAATAATTACCTCCCTTATATATTATATTACATGTTTTAATTTTTCAGGGTTCATAGATTAATTCCAGTCCGTAATGACATATCTGACCTATCTAAAGAGATGTCTAAAATTAGCTCTTTGATATAATATTAAGTAACATCTGCTGTCATTAAAAATAATAAACTGAACTAAAATTAAATCTAGTGTATTTAAATGGGCAGTACTGCAGCAGGTGTTCGACTGTCATCGGGCTGGTACCGCAGGTGCAGAGATCTGTTGCACCAATTTTGTATTTGTGGTACAGATGGTATCTCAATCTGTTGTGTCCAGTGCGTAGTCGAAAAATGATGACCTGTTCTTTTCTGGATAGTTGATGATATGCGTCATTTTTCAAATGTCCCGGGTGCTCTCTTTCCCATTTGGACTTGAATGTAGCCTTTATAGTGGTCTTTGCCGTTGCGTAAGTTGTCTCTATATCATTTTGCTGTAAGGCACCTCCTTCTTTAGCAAGTCTATCTGCCTCTTCATTTCCTGGTATGTTGCAATGGGCTGGTAACCACTGGATAGTGCACTTCTTGAAGCATTCGGCCAGTCTTTCAAGGGAGATTATCAGATCTTTCAATCCTTTAGTTTGGTGGCTCTTCAGCGCTGATATTATTGAGAGGGCATCTGAAAAGATTACTATCTGTTTTTCTGCCTGTGCTTTGCATTCAATAAGAGTTTCAGCTGCCTGTTTCAGGGCTTCTGCTTCAGCACAGAAGTTATTGCAGTATTTTCCAGTGGCAATTGCCATAGAGTGAATTCTATTCTTTAATTTTATGAGGATGCCGGCACCCCCATTTTCAACTGCATTTGTTGCCGAACCATTAGTATATGCATGTGTCCAAAGCTTCGCTGGAAATGTTTGGTCAATATACTTGGTTGCTATACACTTTCTTTGTGTTTCTGTCTGTGTTCCCTTACCTTCAATGCCTGGAATATCAGATTTTAACTTAGGAAAGCATCTTATTTTCCACAGTGGGATAGTTGAGCTTGTTGGGATTTTCTTTGCAACTGAGCTAGCTAGTATGGTATTATTGTTAATTTTTTCTTTTGCTTGGGCGACAAAGTTAGTTCGCTTGAGCCTGCCTCTTCCTAGCCTATTCATTCTTTGGTACATGGGGTGTCCTTCGAGCCTCTTAAATTTTTCAGCTTGTTTTAAGACT
Source organism: Oreohelix idahoensis (assembly GCA_024509875.1). Lineage (NCBI taxonomy): Eukaryota > Metazoa > Mollusca > Gastropoda > Stylommatophora > Oreohelicidae > Oreohelix > Oreohelix idahoensis. Next base: position 134,468 of record JAMPIV010000473.1, read on the forward strand.
CTGCTGTCACGTCTATCCTCCATTGACTGTAGCCCTGTGATGTTTTCCATATGGTTGATTTGTGTAGACTTTAGGGCCCCTGTTATAATACGTGCTGCTTGGTTTTGGAGTCTGTTTACTCTGTCAAAATTTGACTTTGCTGCCGTCGACCAAGCTGTGATGCCATATTCCATAGCAGGTCTGACTCTGCCTGTGTACAGCTTTTTGAGGATATTCTCATCAGCACCCCATGTGGTACCTGCTAACTTTTTCATGATGGCCATGCGAAGTTTTGCCCTTAGCTGTATTTTGTTAATCTGTGATTTCCATGTCATTCGGCGGTCTAGTGTGATTCCTAAGTATGTTGGCGTCTCATCTCCTCGCACTGCCTGTCCATTTAATTGCAGCTTTGCTTGCTGTGGTTTATTTGACAAGGTAAAAATAGTGTGTGTAGTTTTTTGTTCATTTATTTTGAGCAACCACTTTTTGGACCAACTTTCAAGGGCTAGCAGTGAATCCTGCATGCGCACTCTTGCTGTGGAGATGTATTGTTCTGAAGTCCACATGGCCAGGTCATCAGCGTAGAGGGAGTTGTGGACATTCTTGTGGATGTTTTCTGTTATATCATTTATATATATGAGGAAGAGTGTTGGGGAAAGGACCCCACCCTGTGGAACTCCATGTTCCATTGTAGTCTTTTTGCTTAACTGCCCATGCACCTGCACTCTAGCTGTTCTGTTTGTTAGATAGTTGCTGATCCAGTTATACATTCTTCCACAGACTCCATATTTAAGCATTTTAACTCTTAGCCCATCTTTCCAAACTTTATCAAATGCTTTCTCCATATCTACCCAGACTGCTAAAGTGTGCTTTCTTTCTTGGAAAGCATCTTCGATTTCCTGTGCAATGTAGGTGACTTGGTCCTCTGTAGACCTATGTTGCCTGAAGCCTGCCTGTTGGTGCAGTAAAATTTGTTTTTCTTCGAGGTGCCAGCTTAATCTGGTATTGATCATTCTCTCCATAAGCTTTCCCGTGCAGCTTAGAAGGCTGATGGGTCTGTAGCTGTTGGGGTCCATTCGGTCTTTGTCCTTTTTGGGGATTGGAACTAGTATTGCTTCTTTCCAGGCTTGTGGTACTATTCCACGCTTCCAGCTATAGTTCATAATCTTGAGGAGTACTTTCTTGGCCTTAGGCCCTAGCTCTTTAAGCATGTCATTTGTTACCCTGTCTTTTCCAGGTGACTTTCTTTGCTTAAGGGATACGATGGCTGCCTCTAGCTCTCTCATGGTGAGGTTTGTTGTCATATGCTCTTCTGGAACAGTTGGTATATTTTGGTAAATTTCTTGCTCTTTGGAAATTTCCTGTTTTCTGTACAGTGGAATATTTATCTGGTTCTCAAGTGAGAATTTTTGAGCAAAAACATTAGCTGCCTCTTTCTTTGTGAGTATTTTTTCATTTTGTTGTAGGGCTATTTCCTTATTTTTGCATTCCTCATCATTTAAGACTTTGGCGAGCCTCCATAATTTTCTTCCATCTTTGTCGAGGTTAAGACTTTCTGTTGTTTTGATCCAACTATTTTTGGCTGAACAGTTTAACATTTTCCTGTATTTTGCAGAGATAGCTTTGTAGGCGATGTTTGCCTCAACTGTTTTGACCTGTTCTGCTACATCTCTGGCCTCTGTTACCTGTTCTTCCAGTTCATTGAGTTCTTCTGTCCAGTACGGCTTATAATCTTTCCTCGCCCCTCTTGGTATTGATTCCAGGGCAGCTTTCAGAACTGCTTTGTTAAATCCGTCAACTATTTCTCCAATTCTTTTGTTTTGGGTGTTTATGGAACCACAGTATTCATCAGTCAGTGCTGAGAACTTGTTCCAGTTGGCCTTTTTGTAGTTCCAGCGGGGTAATGGTTTATGGAGGTGGAGTGTATGTTCCATATTCATCATTAATTTGATCGGTTTGTGGTCACTGCCCGCCAATTGGTTGAGCACAATGCGTTCGATCTTATGGTTGATGTAATGTAATATTTTAAGTAAGACTTCACGCTTAAGAAGAAAGTAATATGAACTTACTGGTTCTGTCAGAGACTAGATTAGAAACTGGTTAGTATAACTCAACACAATAATCCACATCTATATACAATGTTTATCTATATACAAGACACATCTATACACAAGGGCACTGACGAGGCTTAGTGAAACTGCGGAAAAGGCATCATGCTGGCTGTGGAACAACCGCAATGGCCTATGGAACTCGGGACACTAAACTCTGTGGTACAGGAAACATCAGGAATTTTCCTTCGTCCACAATACGTTGAGTTTTTCGGTGTGCTGGTGAAATGGCTGTGACTGACGGGCAACACGCGGCGTATTTTAAGAGGTGTTAGGCACGGGGTTACAGTTGCTGGCCTTTTCGGCTTCACGCAGGTGTGTCAGTGTCTATCCCTGGTCGTGGTGTGAGGCGGAACGAACGGAATAATTTGTCTTCTCTTTGGTTACTTTCACATTTGCCTCCACGACTGGCGGAGTTGTGGATTTTAAAGTTGCTACCAAGGTGAAATGGGTTCATTTTTGATACAAGACAATAGGAGGCTGAGACACTTGGGAGTCATGACCCAAGTGGGCCCGCCCCCTTAGAGTGTAAAGGAGTATAGGGTCGAAACACTTGTTCGATGGGGGAACTGCTTCTGATGATTAGATTGCCTCCTGTTGTATCGCTCTGTATAGAGTTTCCTATAATTGTTTACGTTGACAAAATATTTAAGTCTTAACACCAGTTCAAAACATCAAGTGAAAACCAAAGAGAGATAAGTGATAATATAACATCTAAAATAAGGGAGGGGGTGAGGAATGGTGAATGTGATAATGACTGTTGTTTGCTGGCACGGTACTATTGTAGCAGAAGGTAACCCAAGAGTTGTAGAAATTTACTTAAGAAACACTGAGCTCTCTAAAGATCTACCTTGATAAAATCATGTCTGTTTTCAGGTTTCCCAGTATTTTTAACTTAGAAAGCGTACAACCTATATGTAAATGTTATCTCTGTCAGATAATCTGTTTCCTACAGTCCCATCAACAGAGTGGTAGAGAATTCAAATTAAATAATATTTTACCGAAATGTCAACTTTAATATAAAGAAAAGATCAGACGTCGTGAGTTTTCACTGGGAATGGGGGACAATAACTTTAATCATGGGGAGACCACACTTTTGAATGTAGGTGAGAGGGCGAGTCAGATATTTTAAACTTCTTTGCTTTCCCCTCCGTTACATAGACATCTACCAAATCGTCATCTTTAATCTACCTGTAGAGCGAGATCTAACTTATGCTTATACCGGTAATATTGTGCGTGTGTTTACACACACACACACACACACACACACACATATATATATATATATATATATATATATATATATATATATATATATATATATATACACACGCACACACGAGTGTGTCTGTGTTTCTATGTACAAAGACATGGTAGTTGACTTTCACATCCAGCATTAAACAAACAAACAAATAAACAAGCAAAATATAATGTCGTTGTCGCATCTGTGCTATATTTACACAAATCGATGCGCCCATTGCAATCTGGTACTTACACAAACTTCATAACAGAAATACATCCAAAGTTCGAGGAACAGACAAAACAAAAATAAGAATCTTCAACTTAAATGTCACGTCAGTCCTATTGTATGGCTCTGTAACATCAAGGAGAACAAAAATGACAACCAGAAAGATACAGACTATGACAAGATCACAAATAGAGAACTTATGACAAGATCACTAACAGAGAACTTATGACATGATCACTAACAGAGAACTTATTACACGATCACTAACAAAGAACTTATGACAAGATCACTACCAGAGAACTTATGACAAGATCACTAACAGAGAACGTATGACAAGATACTAACAGATAACTTATGACAACATCACTACCAGAGAACTTATGACAAGATCACTAACAGAGAACGTATGACAAGATACTAACAGAGAACTTATGACACGATCACTACCAGAGAACTTATGACAAGATCACTAACAGAGAACTTATAACAAGATCACTAAAAGAGAACTTATGACAAGATCACTAACAGAGAACTTATGACAAGATCACTAAAAGAGAACTTATGACAAGATCACTAACAGAGAACTTATGACACGATCACTAACAGAGAACTTATGACAAGATCACTAACATAGAAATTACGACAAGATCACTAACACAGAACTTACGACAAGATCACTAACAGAGAACTTATGACAAGATCACTAACAGAGAACTTATGACAAGATCACTAACAGAGAACTTATGACAAGATCACTAACAGAGAACTTATGACAAGATCCAGACAAATACAAGTGTCCCACTTCTGGAATCACCGGAGTAAGAGAAATAAAGGAAGACAAAAACAACAGACGGAGAAGAGAACTGGAGACATACGAGTAATGTATAAAAACGACAAGAACTGATGGCAAAGGACACGAGAGTCAAAATGTGTGCTTGCTCAGTCTAGAAGGATTGAAATAGTATGACATGATCACCAATGTGGAACTGATGGAAATAATCAGAGAAACGCCTGTGGAGCAGGAGGTAGGGGAATTATTGTTTTGATTACACTAGTCAACAAATTTTCAAAAGTTATTTGTACCAGAAATTAAATATATCATTTCTTATTGATTTTGACATGCTGATTTCAAATATCATAATGAAATTCACCAATTGGCTCTGGGTTTTTTTTTAAATGATGAATTTACATTACAGTAATACAAATAATGTATGCTTGTTTAATTCTCTGGGGTGAACAGCTAGTCTTTCTACTTTAGCATTATAAAAATTGTGGTTACATACTCAATTAATTGATATTTCAACATAAAATGATAGAAAAAATAAAAACATTATTTAAAGTTCACATATCACGTTTTAAAAAGGCACATTTGAACCCATTCCGTCATTATTCAGTCGCTGTTCGAGCTCTCTTTGCTTGCTTCTTGTAGTCAATCGATGAGTTGTCTCTTGTCACAGTCCAACAGTAATCAGCAAGCATTGAAGAGCTCCAATTGCCTTGATACCTTGTCTCTATAGCAGCAATGTCCTGGTGAAATCGTTTACCATGCTCATCACTGACCGCTCCACAGTTTGACGTAAAGAAATCCAGATGAGAATCCAGAAAATGAATTTTCAAAGACGTGTTGCAGCCAAGACTCTTATACTTCAGAAGGAGATTTTCTACAATTTCATTGTAATTATCAGATCTGTTGTTTCCAAGAAAATTGTCCACCACTGACTTAAATGCTAGCCATACTGCTTTTTCCTTGCCATGCAACACGCAAAGAAACTCGTCATCATGAAGAAGTTTTAGAATTTGCGGACCAACAAATACTCCCTCTCTTATTTTAGCTTCACTCAGTCTTAGAAATTTTCTGATGAGGTATTTGAAAGCCTCATCTGTTTTCTCCATTGCCTTGACAAAGTTTTTCATGAGACCCAGCTTAATGCGCAAGGGTGGTTCGACGCTGAACCGACTTAGATGACATCTGTCTCTTCAGTGATACCTGGGAAGATCACTATTTAGGGTTATATGACTTACTGTCCACTCTACGTGAGAATAATTTGACAGCAAAACCTTCTAAAGCTTTTGTTGGTTTTGGTGAAATCTCTTTCCTGGGTCATCGTGTTGGTCATGGTCTCTTGAAGACAGAAGACCACAATACTTCCAAAATACTGAACATCTCTGTTCCTAAAACGAAGAAACAAGTTAGGAGTCTCTTAGGTTTAATTCAATTTTATGGGAGATTTATTCCAAATTTATCTTCGATCATGGCACCTCTCTCAACATTGTTGAAGAAAGGTTCGCCTAATCTGGTCCGTTGGTCTGAAGAATGCCAATCTTCACTAGACCAAATCAAGAATATATTTTCTTCTCCTCCCATCTTAGGATTACCTACTCTTGATAGGACTTTTGTTCTTCGGAGTGATGCTTCATCCACTGGGATTGGAGCAGCACTGATGCAAGAATATGCAAATACTCTGCATCCTGTTATGTACATTTCTAGAAAACTAAATGCGGCAGAGAGGAACTACTCGGTTTTAGACCGTGAGTTGTTAGCGATGGTTTGGTCAATTCTAAAGCTACAAAGATTCCTCCTGGGCGCACATTTCATTCTAGAGACTGATCAGAAAGCTCTTACAGCTATTCAGACTAAGAATTTGAAGAGTTCGAGATCCACTCGATATGCTATAGCTCTTCAACCTTTTCACTTCACGGTACGAGCTATCCGTGGTGCGGATAATGTGATGGCTGACATTTTGTCTAGATGCCCACATGACTCCAACTAATACTTCTGTCCTATATTTCTATATATTACAGAGTCATAACACACCTATATTTCTACAATAGATTAGCACATCTGTACTTACTTTATATGTACACACTATCGTGCTTTGTTGTCATCTTCTTCTGTTCGTTTTTTAAAATGATAGAGGAGGACTGAGTAGTTAATATAAGGGCCGTTAGTTTACTAAACAGCCACAATTATTAATAATGTATTGTACCTTATGAAGCATATTAGTTATTAATTAGCATTATATTGCTTGTACTTTCTCAGAATGTCATTGTTGAGCTGAGGACTTACCTTACGAGTTCTAGATTGTGTACTTACCCTCGGAATACCAGAGCATATGTCCTGGATCGTCATGTAGTTTAACTTTACTATGTACTTATGTCATTACATGTCAAAGAATGTACTATTTAAATTTTCCTATCAGATTTGTACATCCATTTTTAAAGACAATATTAGAGTATGCTGTTTAATGATGATTATAGTAACTTGCATACGTATATTGTGTTTACATGCTAACGTGATGTGTGTTGGTGACACCTCCCCGATGTGAATATTTTTTGAGACATATTTATTTTTCTGTTGAGGTATATCCTCACCAGACACTCTATAATTAGCCTATTGTTTGGCAATTTAATTAATTATCAGCGCATAATTCGTGCGTTTTGACCCGCTTATCGCTTGCTCTTTGATATTGAAAAAAAAATATGTTCCACATTTTTTTTTATCGGGAGGAGGTGGTGATATGTTGCGTGATAAATTCTCGCAACATCGTTTTATTTCAATATCTGTTTTATAACGCAAGGGCAACAACTGCTTGTAATTTATAGTCACTTTTCTCGGTAAGCATTTGTCTTCTCGCGTTGGTATCGAATGCAGTTAACTTTTGAGCTGTGGTCATTTTTGCGCTGGACTGCGCATGACTTGTCTTGTTGTTTGTCGATCGGTTTCCGCCCACCACTAGTGGGAGTGAGCGATTTGGAATGGCGAAAGAGATGCCTCGTTGAAGAGGGGATCTCCGCTTTTTTTTGTTCTGTCAGGGATGTGTAGTCCTCTTTGGATATTTCGTTTAGTCGAGATAATACCTCTAGTGTTTTCCCACATGTCGGGAGGCGTGATATTTCTGTGTATTTCATGAAAGCAAGGTAAATTGACTTTTTCATTAACTCTATCGATTTTGGGTCGTGAGCAATTTCGATTCATAGCCTGTCTCCGAAAGTCGTCGTCACGAGATGTTCTTTCCCAGCTCACATGTCGCTGCATTGTACTGCATCGGTTGATGCAGGTTCCAAGGACCATTACTTGCTACTTTGTTAAATGAACTAGGTTTAGAAAACCTTTATTATCTAGAGGATATTTTTGAGGACATTATTTATACTTCGGCAGACGTGTCTGTCTTGCTGAAGTCAAACTAAGGAGAGTGAACTGATCTCATACATCTGGTTATCTCCTGGCTGTTATAGAAAGGGATGGAGTTTTCCACCTGACTACATTTACAGCACTTTGAAATATAACATGCATCTGACTCATCATTGTAATGCTGTCTACCGTTTATTGCTGTATTGAATGTTGCTGTGATAATGACTGTTTGATGTGCCTACACATTTGCGTAACCATTTTGTCACTGTGGCGTCCACAATAAATAATGAAGAAAAACGTCAACGGCTGTTTCAAGACTCATTGACTTTATACGTCGTGAGTTTACTGACGTCCTATGTGGATTGCCCTGTTATTGTTGCATGAACATTGTTTTGACTGAACGCATCTACACACTACACAAAACCAGACATGCGGATGCCATCCATCATCATATGGCATCACGCATCAGGTGGCAACAAAATCTTGCTGGTGTCGACAAGTGCTGGGTTCTCCACTTCTATCCCACTCACAGAGAAAGCAACAGTACTTGGTGTATCCACCCTGTAATCCAAGCAAAAGAGCGACCACTTTTAAGTCACCGCAAAGTGACCAATGATGATGATCGTAGTTTATACACTTCAAAAGCTGCTTAATGTTTTCATAAGTTTCTTTCATATGAACTGCGTGACCAAATGGAATTGACGGTAACACATTACCATTATTCAACAAAACAGCTTTAAGACTCGTCTTGGATGAATCAATGAAAAGCCTCCACTCTTCCGGTATGTAATTGATTTTGAGGGCTGCCATTAAACCAGATGTTGTGGCACGCAGAAAGGTCACCCTCTTTGAAAAAGAATGTAATAAGCGGCTTCTGGCGGTTCCTATACACAGAAATTGTAACATCTTCTGCCAGGAGATTCCACTGTTGCAATCTGGAACCCAAAAGCTCAGCCTTGTTTTTCGGTAAATTCAGATCTCTTACAAGATCATTCAGTTCACCTTGGGTTTTAAGTGTGGTTTAGTGGATGTAGTTTGCTCAAAATCTGGGTCGCTTGAGGTTGATGGTTCAGGACCACCAATGTCCTCTTCTTCATCAGTGGAAGCAGCTGAAAATGATTTTGGCACTTTGGGAACTTGTAGGTCATCGCCATGTGGTACCGGACGTATTGCAGAGGGGATGTTTGGATATTCCAGAGTCCATTTTTTCTTCTTTGATATGCCTTTCCCAATTGGAGGGACCATGCAAAAGTAACAGTTGTTGAGATGATCAGTGGGCTCTCTCCAAATCATTAGGACTGCAAAAGGCATAGCTTGCCTTTTGCCAGTCAACCACAGTTTAAGATGTGCTGCACATGTATTGCAGCATATGTGTGGCGCCCAGCTCTTATCTTGATCTCCTACTCTGCAGCCAAAATACAAACTGTACGCCTTCTTAATCACTTTAGTTATATTTCGTTTTTGTGATACAAATGTCACCTCACCACATATATAACAGAAATTATTAGCACTGTTCACACATGTCCTAGGCATTTCTAGCTACGATACTTTTGATAAGGACAAATGCACTAACTAATGGCAAAATTTTATCAGAGATAAGATATTTATACACAAAGGTGATGTAATCATAGGTAGGATTGCATCATCAACTTCTAGTTACATATTTATTGGTCATTAGAAAAAATTATGCAGTCGCCCACAACAGTTGCGTCATATATATAATTGACCGTAATTAAATAAACTAGTAGCATATATCTTGAAAACTAGAGCCAATCAACATTTTTTAATGTCATTTTCGTTTTCAGCACACCAAAATTAGTTAAGATCAGCTATTTTCATTTCTGGTACATTTTGGTTGTTGACTAGTGTTATCTTAGCATCTTATTCTTTTAGCCTATATGTGTATATATATTCATAAACTAAAGGCGTTGCCCGTTCTTTGCACGGGAAATCTATAAATAACATTTTTTGTTTTCATACAAAAAATTGCATAAAGACAAAGTAACCAAAGCATAAATTCTTGTTTAAATATTATTCCAGTATTTATTTAAACTGTGTGACATACCTTTATATAACATAACTTCCTGTCTACAGTACTATTGATCAAATTTGTTGATGACGTCTTTCCATGCCATAGTTTCAAAATGTCTAAAACCTTTTCTCTTTATCGTCCCCTATCTATGTTTCCTTCTATCTTTCCTATTGTCACGATATACTCCAGCTTCCTTCTCATAACATGCCCAAAAGAAAGTGAATTGCTTGTTTCTAACCCGAGGAATACATTTCCTTTGTACATTAGCATTTTTCAAGACATCCCCATTTTAGCTGCTCGTGTTATTTTTTAACATTCTTCTGTAAAACCACATCTCCGTGGCATATTGTACTTTTCATACCTGTTACTAATTGTCCATAACTCATTTCCGTATGTCACGATTGGTCCTATATAGCCCTGAATAGCTCTCTTTCTTACTTCCACCGAACAAAAATTTGTTGCATGAAATGCTTTTCATTTTAAATAGAATAATGTTTTTACTTGGTATATTCTACACGTGACCTTTGAGATGCAACATCCATCCCATTTGGTTAATGTGCCCAGGTGTTTGAATCTATGGACCTGTTTTAAAATTGTTTCACTTACTTTGAAAAACGCATTCTAGAGAAGTCGTTTTCTTGGAGATGACTATAGCTTCTGACTTTTTTGCTATTTAAGACTAAGATCTTTATTTTAACTTTGTTACTTCAGTATCAATTAGTTCCTACAACTCATTTTAACTATTTGCCATTAAGAGTGTCTCCCGGTACCTCAAGTTAATTATATTATGTCCATTCACTGATATTTCTGGTAAATCCTCTATGGATTTAACTTTTTTTTTCGCTGCGCACATTGAACACATCTGTGTAGCACTTTTTTTTAACCTGCTGAAGTGTTTGTATTTGGCTGCTAATTCTGCTTGCTGCCAACACATGTTCTTTATTATTCTCAAGCCCTTACCATAGATGTTTATGCTTTTTATCATTTTGATAATTTACTTGTGATTCACTGTGTAAAATGAATTAGTGTAGTCTATGTCGCGAGAGGTTTCTTAATTTATGAAGAATAAGACAACCAGGTGTATCAGGTGATACTAGGATAGTTGCCAGAGAAGAGTCTGGTCTTAAAAGAAATACCCCATTCTCAGAAAAGAGCAATGGTGTATAGAGTTCATAGGTATAAAGTCAGGCCGTAAAGAATTTCTGGCCGAGATAGTAATATTCAGTACCAGAATTCTATGGTGCCCCTCTCAGAATTATACCTATGGGCTGTTATAGTATCTAGGGGATTTAATTAAATTCCAAGTAATTCAAAGCTGACATAAAGTAATAAAAACAGTGCACTACAACTTCTTAATTTTATTTATGTACAGTCATCTGTTTAGATGTATCTACACAAAATAAAAGTCAAACACTACAAATAAAGTCTTTTCCTAGTTGTTAAGGCTCCCTTGTTATGAAAAGTCTTAGTGCAACTACTCCTCTGGAACCAATGTTAATGATGGTACTTGAATTTATCTTCAGTATTAGAGGAATGGATATTGACAACTGTCATAATGACTTCACTGTTACTGATATCACTTGACTTCACAATATTTCTAGGTTATGTATCTTTTGAAAACTGTCACTCTGACTATAGTCTATGTTGCTTCCAGACTAATTTAATCATCACTGTTTTCATCACTACTAATATAACCGGGTGTGGTACGCCAATGCTCTGCGAGTCAGTCTTGTCTAATTGGACTTAACTTCTTCGCTTCCGCCTTTTAACTTGCAGCAGAAATATAAGATGGAGAAGCCCAACACTGAGGGTCCCCACTCTTCCAACTGATGTAGGTACGGGGTGCTTGTTTCAATCATACACCGCTAGGTACACACCAATGTTCTTCTCTGCTAACAAGATGAGTGACAGGATACCTCTGACCCACAATCTCAGATTCAACAGGCTTTTAATAAACCCATGCAGTCTGCTTCACTGGCAAATGGCGAAGGAGCTGGGGGAGAATCTGATTCTGTCCTCTGACGAATTTGGTTCTGGCGGTTCAAGAGAAATATTCCAGATTTGTTTCCCTTTTTATTACAGGTAGCGGACAAACGGAAGACAAGCGATTCGATTGGCTGGCTGGGTCAGTTTATGTTTACCAAAATTTCAGTAAAACAACCACTTTCTGCCCGATCTGTCGATCTGACAAAACTCCGATAATTTATTCTTCCGGTGTTTCCCAACCGATTCCTTCCATCCAGGTCTTGTTTAAACCGGCCAATTGGGCGCTACCATTTAAACAAGCTAACCTTTTTCTGCCTCCCTTGTAGTGTTTGCAAACACAGTTGAACCCGGGGAAAACAGCCTTCGCTCTAAGTTATTACTGCCTGTAATCACTCATAACTCCTGTGTCCATGCTTCTACCACTTACATCCATGTATCAAATGAAAGTTTAAGATTCCTGTTATTTTACTGTGCTCACTGTTCCGAGGGACATACCCTATCCTTTTGCCTGAGGTCACAAGTACACATTCACGTTTACACAGATTCCCTCTAGCAATCCTGCAGCCTACGGTTCCTGAGACCGGGTTTCAGCTCGTGCAGCGATTGGTCAAAAACATTTGTTGTCATATTTCGATATAGGTAGGCAAGGTAGGCTCTCGTTAATTGCCCTTAGATATTGGTTCAGGACTACGCTACAGATAGCCACCCAATTTTTAAGCGAGAGATTTCTGTCGAGCTTCAATCTGAGACCAATAACGAGGCAATCATCCAGCAGGAATCTATTCTTCCCTCTTTCCCTCCTGGTTCTGATCAGATGGGTGCCTACTAAGAAAATCTGCCCAAACATTCTGAGATCCAGTGATATAGATGTTCCTCGAATGTTTCTGTAGCTATGAGGGTATCATCCAGGAAATTAGTCATAGCTGGGTTTTGTAAGGGATCCAATAATCTCCTCATCACCCTGGAGAAAACACTCGGAGCATATAATATGATTCCTATGGGGAAATGAAATTTTCCTGCACCAAGAAATCAATTCTCCCTGTAAAAATGCCATACATTATTCAATCCATGTCCGTATCCATACTTCCAATGGACTGTGATGGGCTGGCCAACTAATGTTGTCGTTCCCTCATAATGCTAATGTTAATAGCCGTATAGTGAAGTTGGCTGTGCATCAGTCAAATGGTTCGCACTGCACACACTCCCACTACCTATTTTCCTGGGGTTTCCCCTCAGGTCCTTTATCAAGGATGGTCGACTAACCACACTCCTATTTTGATCCAGTACCTGGTGTTCCGAACTAAATCTTGTCGGTATGGGACTTGTTGTATCCCCTCCCTGTACAATACGGAGAGTTGCCATGGTAACTGGTTGTCTGGTAAACCCTTTGTGAGATGGTGCCATCCTATCCACTATGTCTACCTTTTTATTTTCGGGCCTACGTCCGCCCCAATGCTTTCCTAGGTACTGATGATGTTCCCAACGTGTGGGGTTTTCCTTGCTACATTGTGCACAGGCAGTCACATACTGAAATATATTTTCAGCAACACCTGTCCAATAATGTTGCACTGAGGTCCGTTGACAGGTGGTACCAATCTTCTTATGTCCACCGTCTGAATCAACATGTGCTAATTCCATAGCCTTGTCCCTGTAAATAGATGGCAGTACTAACTGGCTATGCCCATTGGGTCCTGTCCCAGCTTTCCTGTAAAGCAATCCATCATTCAAATAAAATTGTCCTTTCTTTGGGGGGTTATGGCTTTTTGGCAACTTGCCAAAGCAAGGTTTTAATGTTTTGTCTTTAGCCTGGGCCTTTCTCATCTCTCTCGGATGAATATTCAGTGGTATTCCCTCCTCCTTCCCAGGGGTTGACCTGACCTGGAGTGTTGCCATTATCACAGGTTTTATTGGTTTCCCTAGGAAAACATATCTCCCTCCTAACACCAGCGGGTAATTAGGATTATCACACACTGCTGCATTGATCACTCCTTCCACATAGCGAGTTTTCACATTGATTCTGGATATGGGAAGTGTTATGGTGGCTGTATCCTTTAATGCCCCTTGTATCTCCACTTTGTCTGTGGTATACTGCTCAGAGTGCACTAGAGACGCACTCACAACTGAGTCATATTCCAGTCCGGAATCATACAAACACTTTACCTTTGTGCCGTTACATATTACTTCTTCACAGATGGAGGGATGATGGAGATCTAACGGACTCGATGTCGGTTCCTTCCTTCCCTTTCCCACTGTTAACATGCATGCAGCGTGATATGGAGGGACTTTCCTACCACATTCCGTTGTATGGTGGTTGTTCATTTTACATATTTTACACCACTTTTCTTCCTTTTTGTAAGGTTTCCTATCCTGAAATTGTGGGTTCCTATCCTTATTATCATATCCTGGCCTGTATTTGGTTGCATTGTCCTTTTGATCAAACTTATTATGAGTTTGGGGTTGCTTAACTCCCTCCTGTTTCCTTTTACTCCCTTGAGTCAGGGACTGAGCCAGGTGGTGGCTCTCTGCATATGTGATTATGTCAGCCAACCTGTCTCTTTTGTTCTCAATTAGGAACTTCTTAGTTTCTGGGGTTATGGAATCCAATAGTTCTCAATCAACATCATTTCCTTTAGCCCCTCGAAATCTGTGGTGAAGTTTCCTAACTTACACCACCTCAGTAGGTAAGTTTCTAATCTTTCTGAGAACTGCTGATACGTCTCTCCTGGTTGAAGCTTTGCCATTCTGAAGCGCCGTCTATATGCTTCAGCATTTTGTTCATATCGAACAAGCAATGCCTGCTTCAGGGCTTCGTAATCTTCCTGATCCTTTTTTGGCAATTTCAAAAAGACATCGTACGCAATTCCCCGCAAACCTTGCGATAACTTCAGACTCCACTTTTCCTTTACTAGACCATAAGTAGTCGCTAATCTTTCATATCTGTCTAGATAAGCCTCGATTGCGTAAATTTGTCCACAAATGGATCCAGATGAACATTCATGGCTCCATTTGAGGTGCTCTGGCTGGAGCTGTTGTCCAAATGAGGTGAACTACTACCATTGTGGTTGGCGGTTGCCTGAAGTTCAATCTCCTTTAATCTTAGCTCATGGTCTCTCTCTGCTTGAACCCTTCTTTCCTCAGCCTCTCTCTCTGCTTGAACCCTTCTTTCTTCAGCCTCTCTCTCTGCTTGAACCCTTCTTTCCTCAGCCTCCAATTGCAGTTTCTTATTCTCTTTCTCAGCTTCCGCTTGCCGTGCTAACTGCTTATCTTCCCTTTCTGTGAATTTATCGCATTCAGTCGTAACATACTGGATCAGAGCATCAGCAGTCATCCCAAGCTCTTTCCCCACTTGCAGTGTTGCTGACCTGAACTTTACTAAATCTGCCATGACAATGCTGTAATTTTGTTGCAACCAATACAAAGTAAAAAAAAAATTGCCAATATAATTAGTCACTTAATCAAATTAATTTCTTAATTAATTAATTAACGACTGATTTCGCGTCACATGTACCACACCTTAATTTGTACTCAATGGTACTCAAAATCTATTTCTTAACCTGCCCTACCAAAAATTTACTATCAAAAATTTCCCACTTGACAGCCACTAAAAGGTAACAGCAGGCTCAGAATATACAGGAACAATCCCAGACGAGCGTCCCAGTGTCGCGAGAGGTTTCTTAATTTATGAAGAATAAGACAACCAGGTGTATCAGGTGATACTAGGATAGTTGCCAGAGAAGAGTCTGGTCTTAAAAGAAATACCCCATTCTCAGAAAAGAGCAATGGTGTATAGAGTTCATAGGTATAAAGTTAGGCTGTAAAGAATTTCTGGCCGAGATAGTAATATTCAGTACCAGAATTCTATGGTGCCCCCTCTCAGAATTATACCTATGGGCTGTTATAGTATCTAGGGGATTTAATTAAATTCCAAGTAATTCAAAGCTGACATAAAGTAATAAAAACAGTGCACTACAATTTCTTAATTTTATTTATGTACAGTCATCTGTTTAGATGTATCTACACCAAATAAAAGTCAAACACTACAAATAAAGTCTTTTCCTAGTTGTTAAGGCTCCCTTGTTATGAAAAGTCTTAGTGCAACTACTCCTCTGGAACCAATGTTAATGATGGTACTTGAATTTATCTTCAGTATTAGAGGAATGGATATTGACAACTGTCATAATGACTTCACTGTTACTGATATCACTTGACTTCACAATATTTCTAGGTTATGTATCTTTTGAAAACTGTCACTCTGACTATAGTCTATGTTGCTTCCAGACTAATTTAATCATCACTGTTTTCATCACTACTAATATAACCGGGTGTGGTACGCCAATGCTCTGCGAGTCAGTCTTGTCTAATTGGACTTAACTTCTTCGCTTCCGCCTTTTAACTTGCAGCAGAAATATAAGATGGAGAAGCCCAACACTGAGGGTCCCCACTCTTCCAACTGATGTAGGTACGGGGTGCTTGTTTCAATCATACACCGCTAGGTACACACCAATGTTCTTCTCTGCTAACAAGATGAGTGACAGGATACCTCTGACCCACAATCTCAGATTCAACAGGCTTTTAATAAACCCATGCAGTCTGCTTCACTGGCAAATGGCGAAGGAGCTGGGGGAGAATCTGATTCTGTCCTCTGACGAATTTGGTTCTGGCGGTTCAAGAGAAATATTCCAGATTTGTTTCCCTTTTTATTACAGGTAGCGGACAAACGGAAGACAAGCGATTCGATTGGCTGGCTGGGTCAGTTTATGTTTACCAAAATTTCAGTAAAACAACCACTTTCTGCCCGATCTGTCGATCTGACAAAACTCCGATAATTTATTCTTCCGGTGTTTCCCAACCGATTCCTTCCATCCAGGTCTTGTTTAAACCGGCCAATTGGGCGCTACCATTTAAACAAGCTAACCTTTTTCTGCCTCCCTTGTAGTGTTTGCAAACACAGTTGAACCCGGGGAAAACAGCCTTCGCTCTAAGTTATTACTGCCTGTAATCACTCATAACTCCTGTGTCCATGCTTCTACCACTTACATCCATGTATCAAATGAAAGTTTAAGATTCCTGTTATTTTACTGTGCTCACTGTTCCGAGGGACATACCCTATCCTTTTGCCTGAGGTCACAAGTACACATTCACGTTTACACAGATTCCCTCTAGCAATCCTGCAGCCTACGGTTCCTGAGACCGGGTTTCAGCTCGTGCAGCGATTGGTCAAAAACATTTGTTGTCATATTTCGATATAGGTAGGCAAGGTAGGCTCTCGTTAATTGCCCTTAGATATTAGTTCAGGACTACGCTACAGTCTACAAAATTCAAAATATAGATCTGTGTTTACTTCTGTGGCTCTCTCTATTAGTTTTCTTATAATAAATTTACCGTTGTTTGTACCTGTACCTTCAACAAAATTGCAATGTTCATCGCTAATTGCTGTCGTGTCTTTTCTGGGCTACATTTCCAGTCTTTTCCCATGTGCTTTAGCCATGTTTTTGTCGTTTTACATTTGCTTATTATTTTCTTATTTAACCTGCCATATTCTAATTTGTCTTGCTTAGTTGTAAAATTTTAATTGGCATCAATTTCGTCTTTGCAATTCCCGTATCACTGATATGCTTGACATTCTCTGTAATTTTTTTTTTGCCTACTTGTGGCGAGGCGCGTGCCTTTCAACCTATTTGGTTATATCTGAGCGCATTTACCACCCAAAAATATGCGAACTATCAGCGTTGATAGATACTAAGTCCTGAAACGGACTAACACCATCTATCTGCTAGCGTAAAGCCCTAAAAAGGACTCGCTAGCTACGCCAACGCTGCCAAGCTAAGGTTCATGACAGTAATTTCAGTCACAGACTCTACAAAGCATACTTGTAATTTGTATGTATAATGACACTCCGCTTTCTAAAAAGAACTACTTCATTATTATACACTAATATTAATATTGTTTTTACATCTTCTTATTCCAAAATTATTTACTTAATTTGTAAAAGCTATGATGTAAAAGAAAGAAAATTATTGATTATAAATCACTTACAATCTTTAATTTTATAAGCTGCTAACTTCCCTTTAAAATTACAAATTATTTTAAATTATTTCCCTTGGCGCTCGACATTGCTGGCTTAATTACTGCGTTGCGGTTTTTAATTCTTGGGTTTTCGGATTTTTTTAGGTCATCATATCTTAAGACCTAGCAGCAATTTCCGCTGAAATATCAAGTCCGCACTTTTGTATGTATCTAAAAGATGGACAGCACAAATACGACAACCAGAAATAGAAAACACTGTTTTTTAAATGGTGCTTGTGTAGATCAGAAGATTTGAAATGGTGTGACACGATCACTAAAGTAGAAATGAATAAAAATACTGGACAAACACCAGTGGAACAAAAGGTGCTGTTGGGTAGGACACACTTGAATAAAATAAGTCGATAGCATTAAAAGGTAGTTCCTATTGTAAACTTGTCAAGGTAAGAGAAACGGAGGGAGAACAAAACGCATATGTAGAAGAGATATGGTGACAGTCATTAAGGAATAAATAAGACATGGAGTGAGCTTGAATTGATGGCACAGGACAGGCTAGGAATGTATGATATGTTTTTACTAAGGCCCTGTACTCCGTGGGCAGCTGACAGGTATAGATGATGATGACATGCTGGCAGGTTTTCTGGGACTGAGAGAAAAATGCTGATCATATTAATGACACTCACAAGAGATTTATGATCAATGTATTTCACAACGTTTAATGTTGGCCACACCATGTGCCTGTAGGGAGTTATCTAGTTGTCAGTAACAACTGAACAAGACAAGAGTAAAAGCACATTGCTTGAAGAGACACAACATATAACTACTGCCTAAGTAACTAAAGTTTATTGTGAGCTCTGAAGTCCTCAGTATTGCTCAAACAAAAGTCCAGTCTGATATACGGAATTGATTCTAGTCTTAACTCTGGCAGTCTGATGGTTGTATTGGCAAGCGATTCTCACTGGGAACTAGACTTGAAAAAAAGCCAGGTTATATTGCCTGTCTTCCCCCTTATTTGTTTGTTATGATGTCAAGCAGGGCTCCAATCGTTTCAAACATGCGTGATTTTTGGGGTATTTTCATAATATTTCCACCTGAAAGAATTACGTCTCCCATATATGGACGTGAAACCTCCGAATATTCGCGTCAATGATTACAAATAGTTTCTTCTTACTTTTATCTCAAGTAATATCTTCGTAATACTGCCATCCGGATGCTATTACCTCATTCCGTCTTCCAGGTGCATTTATGTAATATATCCGCAGACGGATAATTTATCTCCCCGGCCTTGTGCAAACAACGACCCTCGTATAACCATCTGGACATGGCACTCCGCGACCGTAATTAGTAAATAACAATGGCAATATCAGCGCTAAATAAACTGGCTGGGCGTACGTCGTGCTAATCCGGCGCGAACAAGGTTTAGTATACGAGAATTTTACCAACATCACTGTCGTTCAATTTTGCATCTCCTGTCTACTCTCGCAGCAGGGATGGTCAGGTAAACAGACAAGACGAATTAGTACTGAATGGAGTGAAAGAATGTTTCAAAATACAAAATATCTGCTACACAACAGAGAACGAAAGAGGTGCTGACCATTTAAAAGCATGTAGTTAGACAGTACATAAAATGTAACTGATTACTGCCGTAGTGAAGCAGAGATCGACCCAAAATAATTATGTGACAATAACTTTATTCTTCTTCTTCTTCTTCCTCGTTCGCCCTGAAAAGGACGTTGGTTGCATTGTGTCCGCTTACAGCGAAGATGCGATATTTGCGCCTTTTGGTCGACACATCCGAACTTCAGCACGACATTTTTTGGGACCGGGTTAGCCTTTCCTCTTCGATCCCTATTCTCTCAGCCAGGCTGCAGTGATGCAGCCTGTTTCTAGGACCACCACTTGGAGGTGGAGTAGGGTCTTTGTCAGCTCTGGTTCGCTGACCCTGACGCTAGCAGTCAAGCTATGGGTCGCTGACTGCATTTATCACTGTTGCTGTGTCTTTGGTCCAATAATAACTTTATTTATGTAATAAATCTCAATGAAAACAAATAAATAAGAGGGCTACTGTAAAACTGTTAAGTAAAGTATAAATTAAAAAAACAATAATGGTGCGGAATCAGTTTGACAAATTAACGTATACAGAAAACACGGGACGTTTCGGGATTCACCCTTCATCAGCCACAATCACAAACAGGAGACAGATAAAATAGACAGATCAATAGACAAAGGCAATAAATACTGTAAATAAGTGGAAATAATAAAATAATTATCATTATGATGTATGATGCAGACAGATAAAAACATTCAAAACCACGGGATTAGCAAAAGAGTCATTAACTCAAGAAATTCAACAAAAAATGAAAATATAAAATAATGTAACAGTAATTTCCTTGGCAAGATTTCTCCTAGGTGTCGTAATTTTTGATAACATAGGGCTAAGATATTTATGGTCCCGTCCGAGCAGAGGGGAAAGTGATAACTATGTGGGAGTAAGGTGTAAGAAATAGGTTCCTTTTCACGAGGGGGATAGTGTAAGAGGAAGAACAGTCCTGGATTGAGTAATTGCTCTAATCCAGCCTTTCTTTACGACTATATTTAAAGTAGACTCACCTTCTCTCCCGTGTAAACAATACAGGTTACACTACACTCACGCACACACAATTTTGTAACAGAAATACGTACAGACATGAAAATAAAACTGTGGATAACATATAAAGGGCAGCGGTTTGACCAACACTATAGCTTAAGGTTTATTATGTTGTTTTTTTTCACTAGTAAATATCACAACATCAAGAAAAGCATTACATCAATGAATTATA
Source organism: Oreohelix idahoensis (assembly GCA_024509875.1). Lineage (NCBI taxonomy): Eukaryota > Metazoa > Mollusca > Gastropoda > Stylommatophora > Oreohelicidae > Oreohelix > Oreohelix idahoensis. The sequence goes on from JAMPIV010000473.1 coordinate 155,016, forward strand.
GTTTACAGACAAAAAATTGAAATTTAATTCAATAGGCCCTCCCTCTTGTAAAGGAAACTCCAAGGAAAGTCCCAACAGAGGTAGTTAACCCAAAGAGATAAAAAAAATAACAGTGGGTATAGGGAATGATCAGGACGGGTAAAGAATAAGTCCTTAATTTAACCTATCCCGTGGACACTCAGATTAGTGAGAGATAATTAAAAGAAGATTGGTATATAAGTGGTAACATAAGAAATACGTTTCTTCCTTTCCGTTCACTCAATACACATATACACAGTGGCCACTTTCAGATTTGTTTACCCAAATGTCGACGCTGCATACAATCCATGGAATTAAATCAAACAGGCATTAAGACTATTCAGAGTCATATTCTTTGTCAAGTTCAGCCCCAGACTATCCGGTTTGTTGACTTCTATTTTCCGGGAGTCGCTAAAATTGATGCGTTGATTATTTTCCTGGATATATTCCTCTTCTTACTGCAGGTATTGGTTTGGGATAATTTTCTATGGGGTGACACCGGCATAGGAACTAACAGATATATATATATATATATATATATATATATATATATATATATATATATATATATATATATATATATATATATATATATATATATATATATATATATATATATATATATATATATATATATATATATATATATAGTAGAACCTCCATAGTTGATCACCTCCCTACATTGACCACCTCCCGAAGTTGACCACATTTTTATAGACCGGACACGCACTATATGTACTCAATGGAAGACGACCTCTATAAGTTGACCACCTCTGTAAGTTGTATCTTGACCACTTGGACTATGACACACAATAGTAATTTACCCTCTATTACTTGACCAGTTTTTAAAAAAAAATCAGTGTCTTTGAATTTTGTCGGCACAGGCTTTCTGACCGCGTTTCGAATGATGCTTGCCAACACAGAAAATTAACCTAACCTCTTCGATTTTTTTGCAAACATGCAGTATAAAAAGGCCAATTTCTAAGCCTTAACTCACAGACCTAACGGTCTTTTATATTTGGACATGTGCCCTAATATAACCGACCTGGTTGAACGGGGCGCGCCTCGCGAAAACGAGGCAAAAGTTTTACATTAAAAATTTTTTTATTTTTTTTAATATTCATTTTTGCTATGACTGCCCTGCCGGTTGATAGTAAATCAACTACTAAACTGTAAGTTCTCTCTCAGACTGTGTTTTATACACTTTATCGTTGACAAAATTAACCTAACCTTTTTGATGGCCCAAAGGAAAGAGCTCAAGGAGCTGACAATGAAGGAAAAGGTTGATCTTCTACATTTTCTGGAAAGCAGCAGCCAAAGAAAGACGGCAGAAAATTTTGGGATTAGCAAGACCACAGTTAGCAACATCCAAAAACGTAAACATAAGTACTTGGAGAGATATAGTAAGGAAAGCGGAGATCTACAGCGGAAAAGGAGGAAAACTCCCCTAGATGAAGTCAATGAAGCCACATTAAACTAGTTCAAACAAATGAGGGCAGTTAATACCCGAATCTCCGGGCCGATGATTCAAGAAGTTGCTAAAAAATTTGCAAGGGAATTCGGGGTGGCAGAAGATTTCCAAGCATCACGTGGTTGGCTCGAGAAATTTAAACTGCCACACGCGATCTCCCAGAAAGTGTTGTGTGGTGAATCCAATGAAGTTCCAGTAGAAGCTGTGGAAGAGTTCATCAAAAAGTTTCCTTACTTCACCAGAGGCTTCAAAGACGACGACATCTTTAATGCTGACGAGTGCGGACTCTTTTTCAAGGCGATGACTGACAGGAGCCTCGCCATGAAGGGTGACAAATGTAAGAGCGGAAAACTTTCCAAAGAACGTTTCACAGTTATGCTTTGCGTTAGCTCAGCCGGAGAGAAACTAAAGCCCTTGGTGATTGGTAAATCGGCAAAGCCACGTGCATTCAAGAACCTGAAGCCCGAAGACCTCCCCGTCACTTGGAGATCAAACAAATCCGCATGGATGACTGGCGCCCTATTTCTTCTTCTTCTTCTTCTTCGTACACTCTCAGGCGTCCACTTGAATGTTCTCAAAGAAAGCAGTAGTCAGTTTGAGGCTATTTGAATCCCCGTAAAGCTTTTCCACGAAAGGAGCTGGCATCGGCCATATGCACTTTCTCTGTACCACATATAAGGGGCAACTTTGAAGCAGATGTTCAGCAGTCATTTTATCAGTGCGACAGTTACACTGATCGGTAGTTCCTATCTTTAGCTTGTTGAATAGATGGTATCTCAATCTGTTGTGGCCAGTGCGGAGTCTGAAGATTACCACTTGTTCTCTTCTGTGGAGCTGGTAGTAAGCATCATTCTGTGTGTGCCCTGGATGTTCTACATTCCATTTGTTTCTGTAACTGATTCTAATAAAACTCGTTGCCTCCTCAAAAGTTATGCTTGCATCAGGCTGAGGTAGATGTGAACCTTCTTTTGCCATTCTGTCAGCCTCTTCATTGCCGGCGATGTTACAATGAGATGGGATCCACTGGATCACAACACTTTTGAATCGTTGACAAAGTTTGTGGAGCACTACTCTGAGATCATCCAGGTCTGCATTATTTTGTCTTTTCAAGGTTGCAATTACTGACTGTGCATCATTAAAGAAAGCAACTTGTCTCTCTGCCGTTTTTTCTGTCAATATAACCTCTGCTGCAGTTTTCAAGGCCTCTGCCTCTGCTCTGAAGTTGCTGGAGAATCGTCCTGTCGCCACTGACAGCCTTTTTTCTGCACCAGTGCTTAAGGTCAGAAAGACACCCCCACCTCCATTTTCTGTTGCATTTGTTGCTGATCCATCTGGGTATGTATGGGTCCAGGTGTTGCATGGATAATGTTTCTCTATGTATTTTGTCGCTATGGATTTTCTATCTGTTGCAGTTTGGCTCTTTTTACTTTCAATTCCAGGAATGTTTTCTATCATTTTAGGGAAACGATTTTGTTTCCAAACTGGAAGCTTGTGTGCAGTGTAGATGGGTTTAACAGTGGATATTTCATCTATGGATACTGCTCTCATTTGTGCGCCCTATTTGAGGAGTGGGTAAGGGGCATCGACCGAGAAATGAAGAAGAAATGGTCTATTCTACTGACAGTAGACAACTGTCCTTGCCACCCACAAGTAAAACATCTCACAAACGTGACACTGAAATTTCTGCCTCCAAACACGACCTCAAAAACATAACCTCTTGACCAAGGCATCATCAAAACATTTAAAATGCACTACCGGGCCCAGCTCCTGCAGTGGGTCACTAGTAAAACACAGATCTGTGGTCCGCTTGTGGAAGCAACTTCATCCGCTGCATCAGTTAACGCTCTGGATGCTGTCCTCTGGATCAGTTCTGCTTGGAATAAAGTTCAGCCGGAAACGATACAGAAGTGTTTCAAGAAATGTGGATTTGTTGCCCAGGTATGTTGAGTGGTGTAGCCAGCGTTGAGAGTGCTTTCTCCACTTATGTTTGTAATAAGAATAAGACACAGACCAAGATTGAATCCTTTTTTCAAAAAGAATGATTAAACCATGATAAAACAGATGTTGATGATTTGATTTGATGTTGTGATTATGTATGATTTCGTATGATACTGTATTCTCCAATATAAACTGTTCAAGGAAGTAAAGTATCAGAACAATAGGCCTCGTTCCGTATGTTGACCACCTCCGTATGTTGACCGGTTTGCTACAGTCCCTTGGGTGGTCAACTTATAGAGGTTCTACTATATATATATATATATATATATATATATATATATATATATATATATATATATATATATATATATATATATATATATATATATATATATATATATATATATATATATATACGGAAATTCTTCTGGTATAGTTCTGTTCCAGTTAAAATTTAAATTTTATATTGTTAGTGTACTGGTTTTTGACTACTCTCATGGATGGAGAAGGTGGACCGCACAGGGTCACAACAAGCAGATTGCACAAACAATGTCTGGATGTTTAAGAACATAAGACCGTAATACCATAATGCACGAGACCGCTAGATCGCGAAGGTATGACTAGCCTAGGTATGGAAAAATAGATAAACATGTAATCATCATACAAATCATATCCTAACATACGCGTTTTGGTAAGACCTTTTTAACCACTCCGGTATTAAATTATATTTAAAAACCACAAGCGTCTAACCTATCCTATTGCTTTTAACATTTGATATAGATACTTAGTCATTTACAAAATTTCACAGGAAGTATTAGGAATAATTAAACTTGGACATTTATCAAGCACCTAGCGTCTTATTAATTAATTTAAGCCGCCCTTACTGGGGAAATAGCTAGTAATTAAATTTTCGTTACAGCTGGAAAAATTTAAGTATAAGATTATTTAATACGTTATTCAATTTAACACAAAATGTTCAGTGCCCTCATATCTCTCTTGCACACATCTTTGAACCTCAGCTGTGTTCGCCCAACTGTTCTCTTTTCATCTGCTAATTGTCCGTAACATTTGTCACTTTATCTTTCCACGAGATGCCGAGGATGCGGCGTAGACACCGTAAATAAAAGGTATTGAGCCTTCTTTCTTGCATAGCATAGGTCGTCCAGGTCTCGCTGCCATATAGGAGTGTGCTGGTGACGCAGGCATTATATACCGCAGCTTTGGTCATCGTTGTGAGTTTGGAGTTTCCCCAAACACGCGATGTGAGGCGAGCAAAGGTAGCTGCAGCTTTGCCAATGCGGCTGTCGATTTCTGTATCCAGTGAGAGTTTGTCATTGATGGTAGACCCTAGGTATGTGAAGTGGTGCACCACTGCCAATTCATAGTTATCGATAGTGATAACTAGTGCAGCACCCGCATCCTGACTCAGCACATTCGTTTTCTTTAGACTTATTGTGAGGCCAAAGTCCTTGCATGCTTTAGCGAAGCGATTCATCAAGTTCTGAAGCTCTTGTTGGCTTTGAGTGACGACTGCAGCATCATCAGCGAACAACAAGTCTCTTATAGTGACCCTTCTGATTTTTGTTTTTGCTTTCAGCCTTGAAAGATTAACCAGACGGCCATCTGACCTAGTGTGAAGGCATATTCCTTCGGTTGCATCTCTGAATGCATGTTTCAAGAAAAAGGCAAAGAAGAGGGTCGGAGCCAGAACACAGCCTTGTTTAACGCCGCTTCGTAAGTCATAGGGCTGTGACGTGCTTCCAGCATATTGGACTGTTCCCTTCATGTCGTCATGGAATGACTTTATCATTTCCAGTATTTTAGAAGGGCAGCCTATTTTCAGGAGGATTTTGAAGAGTCCATCCCTACTAACCAGGTCAAATACTTTTGTGAGGTCTATAAAGGCGATATATAAAGGCCTTTTCTGCTCTCTTGATTTTTCCTGAAGCTGGCGGAGAGAGAAGATCATGTCTGTTGTTGATCTACCAGCTCGGAATCCACACTATGAGTCTGGATATATGCGCTCAGCTAACTTGTGTAGTCGCATTAAGACGACTTTGGCAAAAAACCTTACCAACAATACTATAAAGAAAGATGCCTCTGTAGTTATTGCAATCGCTTCTGTATGGGCCAGTAAGGAGCTTGTCAATTGCCACTGACAACTAAATAATTAAACATTTTAACAACACTAGACATTGCCACACGTTTACACAAAAATTTACTGCACATGAGAGAAGTCTGCTGTTAAACTTTATTTTTAAAGTAAAACATAATTGCCTCAAAAAAAAAAAAAGATTTAAATAACAAGATATAATAACCTGTTAGGGAATGTTAGATTTAATATAATTATACAAAGTAATGTTGATTCATAAAGTAACAAACAAATTATAATACCCTAAACATAATTTTTAAAAAAATTAAATCGTTTCTATAATTTAATTAAGAACGCGTTATCTCCCTTAATTATATTCACATATTTTCTTCCGGGAGATTTTTCTCATACTAGTGCATCTTAACTCACATCTCTGACTCTTTTTATTTCAGTATAAATTGAGTCTCGTTTTTGCGAGGTACGCCCCGTTTAACGCAGATAGAAAGACCATCGGTTATACTGGAACGAATGTCCAAATATAACAGACCGTGTGGTCTATTAATTTATAGGAATGTGTCTTAAAGAACGTCTCTCATGTCATATTTAAGTAGAATCTTGTTTTTGTTTTTTTTTCTCTTTATTCATCATCATCATCATCCTTGAAGTCATGAAGGAGCATAGACCTTTGGAAAAATAATTTGTCAGGTTCTCCCGTTCTGTCCTAACATCTCAAAATCTTTCCATCTCTACTTTATGTTTCCAGCTCTATTTCCTGTCTTATCCTAACAACTTATCTCAGTCACTGCAGATGGCTCTCTTAGATGCTGGATAGACTCTTCAGATGAAATCTCCAGCAGTTACAGACATTCTGAGTGTCCTGCTATCACAGACTGGCACTGCATTTGTTGCAACGTTAGTAAGAGAAGCCTCTTCTGATTTGAAGACTTTGGGTTATATGATTAAACCTGCAATGAATTCAAACGCAATCCCTGCATTTTTCTATCCATATCCCTCTTATGACACAGATGGGAACGATAGACAGTTTCAGATAAGCGTGCTAGCAGATGCACAAGGAATAGTATAGCATCAACAATCATTTTAATTCAAAGTGATCACAATTTACTTCTCCCTTCTTATTTATAAGTATTTTTCCATGATTTGCCTCCATACAATAATTTGGTTGTGGGTAAAACTATTAAGTAATATGTCAAACGATACTGTGAATCAATCCCTTTCATCCTTCTTTATGTTCCTGTTAGGTGTCTCATTTCATTCAAGAAATACTTCTTTAAATACATTTCCCAACTTACAGACACAATTAGCCATCTTTCTCAATATTTAAATATTTCCGAAGGCGGGCTTTGCCTCTAGAAGTACACATGAGCCTGTAAGTTTCATCAGAAGACACAGTCCATTCCTAACACATCTTATACACGTCGTATCGCACAGTTAGAATAATAAATATAATTACACACAATTATATGCATTTATCTGCCATCAATGGTACCTATACCTTGTAGCGGTATGGCAGCTTGTGTACCCTGACAATCCCCAGAGCTATGCCAATGGGAGATTTACTCCTGATAGGTTCAACCAAGCTGAACTGGTCTGCGTGGGTAGGGTTCAGACAAAAACTGGTACTCTGGTTCTCCAGGTTGGGGGTTTTAGCACAGGGCCGACACCCCTGTCTATATAAAAAATCGAACATGTTACGGAAACAACAATAAATGGAAAAGAATGAACCAGAGTTGGGGCACTGTACAAAGGATGGCCGCCGACCAAGCAAAGTGGAATCAATTTGTTGTTGCCCTACAAGACGCCACCGGGCGTAATGGCCACAGACTGCTTTGACGGTCGGCGGCTAAGGATCAAAGAAGAAGAAGATATACATTTGTATATAAATAGATTCGTTCTTACCCTCAGGTACACACACAGATTAGCCCTCAATGGTTGATTAAGATCTGCTAACAAGTGCAGAAGGCAAACGCTGGCATTAATATATGCTCTGCTTTCCCCGCTCTCTGTGTTTTTCAAATCGTGACTGACCAGAGTTTGTTAGGCAAGTCTATTTATAGTCTGACCTCGGACGTAAGAGATGGAATCCCCTAGGAATGCAATAACTATCCGAAAATGTGGGTACCGTTTTGTCTTTTGTACAATGTAGGAAAACTACTTTTTTAATTATCTTCGTTATTCCTGATGCGATTTTAATCAATTAAAGCTTACCGTATACTTGGAATTAGGCTTTACATATCTATATAATAATCTTTTTGGTTACTACTTGCATTTTCTGTTATGCATAGTTTTAACAGCTAAACTTAGGCCAACCTGAAGCTTCGAATGCATTTAACCTAAGATTTCTCCCGTCCTATAATATTATTAGTAAAAGTATTACTACTTACGGGTAGAGTAACATCCCTAATATTGTTTTGATAACCTCTGCCAAGTGGTACTTCTTCTAAACTTCTGTAGTAAAATTCCGAAGTTAATCATGTTACACAAATAGGGTCTGGCCATCTTTATTTTCCCAGCAGTTGTAAACACAGGACCAAAAAAGCGTTTTCATTGGTCGGTGTATCATATCTTTTTACAATGTATGGCGCGACGTAGGGCCAGAGTTATTAGAATTCGTGATGTGAAACAGACGTCATTTCACGACACCCACGCCCCCTTTAGCTCTTTCAGATGTGGGTACACCACTGTAGAGCAGCGTATCGCCATCGAGATCCATGACTACGTGTCCCTTTTTCTTCTTTTCCGTTATAGCCAGGATTTATAGTTTTGCTTTCCTCATCTCTTCCACCAGCTCCTCTTCTTTCCCATTTATACTTCTTGTGTTCGAGTTCCATAAGTCGTCGTCCGTAGTCCGTTCCAGTTCGTCGCCTTTAGAATCAGTCCGGTTTTCTTTCTTGCCGTTCGCATAATCGTGATTTAAAGCAAACATGTGATTGACCTGTTGGTCCTTTGCATAGTGGAGGGGCTGCCTCCTTACGGCCTAGATGCAGGCCGCCCTTCTTCTTTTTCAGCTTGAGATCGGCCTAGGCGGAGTTCATCTTATATGCACCAAGTGTATCATATTGCATTTTGAGATATAAGTACCTTGTCGCGCTGTCCAATCACATATTTTACCAGTTTAATACGAAGAAGAATCTTGGTGATTTAAAACCATCTTCACTGAGTTACCCTGTGTATACTCAAGACTTTAATTATTCAGAAAGGTTAACATTGGTGGGTGCACAGCGAGACAATGCGCCTGTTAATCTTCATACCCAGTGTTCTTAGTAGAGACATTTGTTCTTTTTATTTTGAGTAAAGTTCGTTGAACGAATCTATCGAACTGTTCGTGGTACGAAGCTGCAAGACTAAAGTTACGACGTCACTAGTTGTGAGTTAAAAGCAAGGAATAAATTCTACCCGCCTACATTGGATGAGTTGTGTGGAAAAGGGCCCACATCACTGAAGAATTGACGAAACCACGGCTGCAAGGCTCACTTATACCAGTTACGTTCTTGTAAAAGGAACCAGCAAAAGGACAATTGTTTTTTTTATCAATACTCAAACAAAGTTTCAGAGAAGACAATTGTATTTACATCAAAATTCACCATAATTCCATCGCTATTTTAACCTGTTAAGACTAATTGATTATTAAATTTGTTACATGCTATTTTAAAACAAAACAATCATAGTTGATTCAATTATTATGTGTATGAAAGCAAACGTATGAGCAAGACTCTTTAATAAATATATATCTAGACATATATTTACATCCATAGATCAAATACTTTTAACAGAAATTCGCTGGATTTACACCAGCTGTGCGCTTGAACGAGCTATAACCATTGCTTAATTCTTCATAAAAGGTGACGGATCAGATATAAGTTAATAGTGCTCTTGTCGCTGGTAGGAATAGATTGTGAATAAAGTATGTCTGAGTTCTCACACATTGTGAAGGCGAAGATGTGACAGTAGTTACAATAAAGTCACCAATGAAATTATGGTGAGAAATATGACTTCTGAAGAGTGGTTGTGCCACGTCTTCAGCCTCCTACGACTAACTTTTATTAAGTCAATCTCTCGCCGCGCCCTCCCGTGCTCAAAGATAACACTAAGGCAGTAAGATACAAAAGACACGACATCCTGTGACCGTCATAAGAGAAGAGATCCTGGCCACAATAGGTAAGTTTGTGTGTTATTAAACAAACAAAAAACAAAAAAAAAACCACAACAATTGGAAAATCAGTATGCCTTCAAAATGTATGAAGGCTAAAAGAACAGACAAATTCATCAAGCAAAAATATTGTCCAACACACACGTTACCACACAAATAGGCTCAATCGTACACTCGCCAGCGTTCACTCACTACACACCGACACTCAGTAAGTCTTACACAAATTCAGCTGTTTAACGGACAAGGGGCCCATAGTCCCCCATGATGAAGACTGCCTCTCCTGCCCTGAGTTAAATTAATCTTGAAAATGTAAGTGCTCCTACTTAGAGACCTAACACGGGTCCTTGAGTGTAGTAATTCAGTGGATGAAGAGATGACTCCCGTAGAAATGAGTGCAAATTTATTCCAGCACGAATCCACTTTCAAAAGGCACGAGTGATGGCGACGAATGCTAGTGCGTTAACTCCAGCATACCTGCGAAATTCCTTTTAGCCGGTCGCTAGAGGCCTTGGCTTACAAACTGGAACAACACATATAAGGAAGGGCTCGCTAGGAGCGCCTCACATGGGTGATAAGTAGCCTAAAAAACCCCATAAGTGTTGAGACTGGTAAACCGTTGGCTTCTTCGTCTTGGCTGTAAGCTAATATAATCCAAGGTATAGGGTGTAACGTAGTTACACCGATGTTTCCCAAAGAAATGAATGACAATTGTAACGGCCCATAGGTACTGCTATGGGCGATATAAAATTACTCTACACAAGAAAAACAAACATCCGTTAGAATGGTCGGCTGACAAGCCGTGTTGCTGGAATGACTTGTGGCTGCGAACATAGAGCAACTTACTTACTTACTTAGTCGTTCCCCTTCTACCGTGAGGTGTAGAGGTTTGGAAGAGAGAGAGAGAGCGCCAGACTATCCTATCGGCTGTCTTCCTCCTGGCCTGGTTCCATTCTAGTGCTCGGTCCTTCAAAGATTGTCTAATGTTGTCCTCCCAGCGAACTCTGGGTCGTCCTGGAAGTCTGGATCCCTGGCACTTTGTTTCCCATGCTTGTCGTGGTAGCCGATCTTCTCCCATTTTGCAGACATGGCTAAACCATCTTAGTTGGGACTGAGCAAAATAAATATAATCCAGAGGCACTTTCTGTTATGTGCCCAAATCTTACCCTGAAACCTTGTTTTGGGCTCGTGATAGAGCACAGACAGCTTTAATCTTGACCAGTTCTGGAAAATAAAGACAATCAAGAAAATATACATATCTACGCCACCACACAACACCAAAGACTAAATATTTACAAACATAATTGACTGCACAGTCTTTTCTCTCCATCACAAAAACGAATACACTCCAGGTCAAAACATACACCATGCAATCACCTGATACAGAATTTATATAACACATGTCTCTTATCCCCCCTCTCTCTCTCTCTAGTGGCTGGACTGCGCTATAGCGCTTGTCCATAACACATGTAGCCAGTCATGCGGGAAACGCTTTGCTTGCATTCTCTTTGCACACACGCAATCTGACTCATGCTAAAAAAAAGGTCAATTTTAGCCACCCAAAACAATAAACATCTTATTAAATTAACGGGCGTGGCCAACACCCTTGTAGCAAATTAGTAGCGGAACTCTATACAGAACTAAATTATACACATGTGAAAAAGAAGACACATTGGTCAAATAAAATGATATACATGTCTCTTCTGTCTTTGAACAAAATATATCTGTTTTTTTCTGTTTGATAACCTATTTCTCTCTGTCTTATTTTCATCTTCTGTCGGGCCGTGCTTCTTTAGCAGAGCTAAAATTGGGAGCGCACTTAATACATTATGTCTCCCAGATCCCACATAAATTACATGTCTATAAGAATTAAATATATATGTTGAAATTAAAATAAGCGGGGATTAGAATATATATATATATATATATATATATATATATATATATATATATATATATATATATATATATATATATATATATATATAAAAATAAGCTATCGCCCTATTATTCGACTATACGAAAAGTACGGTGTGCTTACTAAATCAAGGAATTATCTTCGCACAAATACAGTTACAAAACGGCTTTCAACCGCAGTACAAACTGGCAGCAAAATCAAATCAAAGACGAAGAAACTGGTAACAAGTGTTAGAGACCAGCCCTATTACATTAAGAAAAATGTCAGATGTTTGGTTCGCATTCGCAGACCGTTCAAGATGAAAAGAGAACACAAGCCGTAATACCACGCAAGAGTTTCTGTGATTGCCTTTAGCCGAAGGAAAGTAGCGTAATGTTAACCGACTCGCCCGTTTCTGCGAGCGACTTACGCTCGCCTGGCAAACACAAAGACGGCAAGAATAAAAGACAGATAGTTTCCTCGGTGTTCAGGGTACTCACTGAAGCTGAGATATTTGCCGCTTCCTCCATGAGTCTACATTAAAAATTCTTTTGCAAAGTGCCGCGTTGCACGTGCAAGGAGGTGGGCTTAGCTGGGCTCTAGCAAGACTGACAGAATCAGAGAGAGAATTAGCGCTGCTAAGATAAAAAAATGACAGAAACGTGGGCGTAGACAAAATTAGAAAGAAAACAGCGTAGACCACCCGGAGAAAAGAGACAGACATTTCTATCAATGCGTCACAGCTCTGCCCTATGCAGCATTGTGCTGGACTTCTGAAAACATCTTGTGAAAACTCCCTTGAGATAGTATCGTCATTATCCTTTTATAAACAACTCTGCCAAGAGTAATCTTATGCGAAGGTAGAAACCTTCGAAGACCCATATTAGATACTCTTAAGTGTTGGCCTCTGGTGGACCACTACTGATGATCTAAGGGGAGGCAATCCGTGACAGCCATAAAGATTTGTTGCAAAAAAGTTGTCTGTTTCATTTCAGTATAACAGGCACATAGTGCAGTCACAAATAAACTAGAGTAAAAGCCCAAGAAAAAAATCAATTTACTATACGGCCGCCAGGGGACGGAACCTGTCTTGGCGAGTCACGAGGGTTGCGGATGGTTGAAGAACCTCTAGATATACGGGTTGGCTGTGAATACTGAATAAACAGCCGTGGACAAAAACAAATAGTTCGGGTAGATAAGGCTCGTCGGTAGCCTATCTACCAGAAGGTAAAACGCTGATTTCAAACCTACGGTGTCTTGCGGGAATATCCATTTACGGGAAAGTCTTCGGGATTAAACCCTGGGGATAAATCCGGAGTCGGAGTCCCTAAGGCAGTCTAAAGTTGATAGGACATTATTTTGGCAACACCTGTGACGTGGCTGGTACCAAACTGTACAAGAAAACGCAGCCGAGAGCTATCACCTCATGGGCGCAGTGACGTAATCAATTATGGCTGAAGGGGGCTACTGAACAATCAACTGCCGTGTCTTTATGAAAAAAAAACACAGACACACAGACACACAGACACAGACACAGAGAGTAGTGTTTTAAGTGTAAATAACAAAAGTGGCCTACCGTTTAATTAGAAGATAAGAAATGCATATATATGTATGTATACTAGCAATAACCCGTCAACATTGACAGAGTATTAATTGTAGTGTGTTGTTTCTGTTACATGTATACGAGACGGTACTATTACTATTGTGATCATTTCATTGCAGGCGACAGTCATTAAATATTTGTAGTGAAAATTATATGGATGTATTAAATATGTTTATCAATCGTGTTGTTGGCTTCTTTCCATAATCAAACTGTTCATTCACACCTTCATTTGCGCACTTTTCTATTTTCGAGAGAGTACATATAAGGGGAAACAATACAATTATTGTCTAACTTTCAACCACAGTTGCACCCGCTTAGCTGTGGTCGAAAGTTAATGTACTCTCTCGAAAAAAGAAAAAGTGCGCAAATGACGGTGGACAAAGTGTGATACACCAGTAGACCGAAGTACCTTACGGCGGGAATTATGGTATTGGAAATATACATATTTATATATTACAGTTTGCCAATCAATTATATAAACCTTGTCTAAACTGAATGGCGGCCCTTAACTTTTGTCCAGTAGTATAGATATATATATATATATATATATATATATATATATGTATATATATATATATATATATATATATATATATATATATATATATATATATATATATATATATATATATATATATATATATATATATATATATATATATATATATATATATACGACTCACTTTTATAAATAAACGGGATGATTTAAAAAGCCTACTTTTAACTTGTTATTTCTTGATTCTTTTAAAAGTAACTTTTAAAAGTAACTAAAATTAACATTACAGTTCAACGTGAGAGCTGCTAGGTTTAGCACATGACGTTATAGTGGGCCGCCATTTTTTTGGTCTCATGTAACGACATACTATTTCCACTTTTGATTTTTTAAAAAAAATTTTCATTTTATTTTGCTTCTCAAAATAAAACAATAATTAAAATGTATTACGCAAATGGCAGTTATTGCCCCTTGTTTTGACCTTTTGTAACATGAATATCCGATAGATACTCGTGTGGATTTATTCATTTAAAGGGAAGTTACGTTTATATCTGTACGCTAGAAGCATTGGTACTTTTGTTATTGTCTCCCTTCATCAGCCACAGTCACAAACTGGAGACCAAGATGACAAGTGTAGATAGGTTAAGAGACAAAGTTGACAAGTGTAGATAGGTTATGAGACAAAGTTGACAAGTGTAGATATGTTATGAGACAAAGTTGACAAGTGTAGATATGTTATGAGACAAAGTTGACAAGTGTAGATATGTTATGAGACAAAGTTGACAAGTGTAGAAAGGTTATAAGACAAAGTTGACAAGTGTAGATATGTTATGAGACAAAGTTGAGACGATGATGCTGGGCTTAGATAGGAAACCTGTTGGTAGCATTGCAAAACAGTCCATGTTCTGGAATGACTAGAGTAAGAGATGTAAAGAGAGACCAGACAACACACGGAGACATTATCATAAATAAACGTGATAAAGTAAAGATGGAAAGATCTTGAGAGGATGGCACAAGACGGGATAACCTGACTGTTAAGTTATTTTATATTCATAGAGGGGGAGTTAAATGTTTGAGATCCTCACATGCACGTCTAGTATTTTGTAGACGCACATTTGAGCGCATCTAGGTTAATTGTATGTTATATTATTTGCGTACGACCGTGCACCATTATGGGTATGGCGCGGTATGTTGCGGTGATTTCTTGCTATATGGGCAACGTACTTGAGGCAGATCCAGATAACTAGCGTCATGTATAGACGTGATTGATTATCATGTTCTTACACAAGTCAAAGGAAGACACGAATATGTAGCACTTATGATCATCTGAGAGATGAATACACTCTTCTTGAGGGAGCTATGTCAAGAAGCTTGTAATTTGAATATTTAGCCAAAAACGGCTCGTTTTAAGTATCTTGCCTCGTATTCTTGGTCTTCTGTAACGTCATGGCAGAGCTTCAACTTGACCAGATATGTCAAGTTGCTAGTGCGTCCCACTAATGCTAGGAGCTGATTGAAGCGTAAAGGAATATAGATAACTACGTAAAGAATATTAACATGGTCACTTCGTCACAACCATCTATACTACCAATACGTTAACCTTGATGTGGTAACGGTTAGTGCAGTCGGTCAACGTCTTCGGTGAATTGTAATTGTGCTATGTACATTTTCCTAACATGACCATTGCTGGTGAAGAATGTATGTAAACTACTGATGTAAAGTTTCGTCATGAATAAATATGTTGTTAACACTAACTCTTCAAACGAGTACAGTGTTTATCCGTGCCAACTGGTCATCATGTATTGACCCATCTTGCTTCATTATCGGGTCATATTATCATTAACCAGATCATCATCATACGCCAAAGAAACGGCCCACATTATATTGGCGTTACTAAGAAATACGTCGGCCACATTTTGTAAGCCCGACATCCCTGACAACATCAGTGACAGTCCAGTAAAGAAAAACCACTGGTAACACTGACACACATTTTGAATAGGTAAATGCTCCTTCAGGAATTGAACGATAATGGCGATAATGAGTAAAGAGACAACGGCAAAAAAGTGTGGGGAAATACAGGTGAAATAAAAAGTATAAAAACACAAACGACAGAAAAAGATAATTACGAAAAAGACAGATAACACGAGGTCAAACGAAAACTAAATAAGCACGTAAAGTAGAGAGATTTGTATTATTGTGTTCAGTTGTATTAATTACTTTATTAGCCAGTCTCTTACAGTACCAATACAAAGATTTGTATTATTGTGTTCAATTGTACTAACTAGTTTCTTAGCCAGTCTCTGACAGTAGCCAGTAAGTTCATATTACTTTCTTCAGCTCTCTGTCACTGACATTTAAAACTGTAGTATCCTCAGGATAAAAGGTATTTCCCCCACCCCTCATCCTTTTCCTACTGAAAACTCTCACTAAAATTATAAACTGTGTGAGATAGGAACGTGATCTTTTCTTTAAAGTAAAGTTGACATTTCGGTAAAATATCATTTAGTTTGAATGTTCTACCATTCTGTTGATGGGGCTGTAGAAAACAGAATATCTGACAGAGATAAAAATTACATACAGGCTGCACGCTTTCTAAATTAAAAATATTCGGAAACCTGAAAACAGACATGGTTTTATCAAGGTAGATCTTTAGAGAGCTCAGTGTTTCTTAAGTAGATCTCTACAGCTCTTGAGTTACGTTCCGCTAAAATAGTGCCTTACTAGCAAACAACAGTCAATATTACATTCAACATTTCTCACTCCTTTCCCTTATTTTAGATTTTATATTATCACTTTTCGTGACGTTTTGAACTGGTTGGAAGACTTAAATATATTGTCATCGTAAACATTGTATATACATTTGGATCATTGTGTCCAGTTGTATTAATCAGTTTCCAATCAAGTCTCTGACAAAACCAGTAAGTTCAAAATACGTTCTACTTACGTGTGAAGTCTTACTTGAAATATTATATTGTCTGTGATGATAGGAAACTCTTTACAGAGCGATACAACAGGAAGCAATCTGATCATCAGAAGAAGTCCCCCCGTCCGACAAGTATTTCGGCCCTATATACTCCTTTACATTCTAAGGGGGGCGGGCCCACTTGGGTCATGACTCCCAAGCGTCTCAGCTTCCTGTTGTCTTGCATCGAAAATGAACCCATTTCACTTATGGCAGCAACTTTAAATTCCACAACTCCGCCAGCCGTGGAGGCAATTGTGAAAGTAACAAAGAGAAGACAAATTATTCCGTTCGTTCCGTCGCACACACTGAGACACCAGCGCGAAGTCAACGAGTCGCCACTGCGCGTTCCCCACTGGACTATTGATACTGACACCCCTTATAGTATACACCGCTTGTCGCCACTGAGTCGCAGCCCGTTCACTAGTCCACCACAAACCTCAGCGTATTGTGGACTTAGAAAAATTCCTGGTGTTTTCTGTACCGCAGCGTTTATTGTTACGATCTCCATTCCCCATTGCGGTTGTTCCACAGCCAGCCTGATGCCTTTTCGGCATATATAGTACCAGTAAGAAGGGATGTTGAATACTAGTTCTTCAACACTCTGGATTTAATTTTAATTCAACTTATTAATCATAATGACAGAAGATGTCATATCATAGAACTAATTTTAGACATATCTCTAGATGAGTCAGTGTTGTGTTTAGAGACTGGGATGAAACTCTGAATCCTGTGAGCCATGTAAACATGTAGCATAATATATGGAAGGGAGGTAATTGTCTTGCATGGGAAACAACAAAGTTGTGAGCAATCATAAAAGTTAAGTGTTATGCATATTTTAATGCAAAATAAACCAACATTATTTTTTAAAGATATACCAAACCATACAAAGCAATATCAGATTATCATAACAGTGTTCCTTTTCTGTGTGATTTTGTTTTTAGAGGTTCTTGTGCTTTATTAGAGCAATAAATTAAAACACTAGATTGTTTACTTGGGCAGTCTGTATTTGTTAAAACGTGTATCTTTTCATGCACTGATCCATTTAGCCATCCACTTCTCATCGACAAATAAATCCTCCAAGGCACATACTGCCGTCAACACTATAAAACTGGTTTGGTGTGTTCACATTGTAAATGGTCACAGGTGTACTAAGCGTACGGTAGATCTAAGGTGAATGAGAGTTTTCGAGAATGTAATGTTTGACATCAAAATCTTCTAAGGGATTATAAAATGAACATAAAAGGGGTAGACATGAGTGACTAACTTATTATCTAGTACATTACTTGGAGAAAGACCAATAAATATTGAAAAACTTTACTTTTTACTTCAAGAAGTCAGAAAAAAAAGAACACCTAAATTTAGAAGAAATAAAAAGCCCAGCTATATGTAGGATCATGTCGGAACACCAAGAACAGATCTTACCAACGAAGATTTACAACAGAATATGAAAGTCCTAGCAATAGACCATGGAACATTCAGGATAGGACAACAATCAAGAGACAGCACAATACGCAGAGACGAATGGTTAGTGTTGGTACGCAAACAGAAAACAAGGACAGACGTCGGCACACAAAAGGAAGTACCGGGTAAAAGCGAGAAGTGCACATCACAGGAAAACGCTCCCAGCGGAGAACATAGACAACCACCAAGGAGTAGTCAGATCGTAACAACGGCAGGAATGTATGAAAAACAAGGGATAAAACCAAGTTGGTTAACCCCACCCCCTCAAAACACATACCAAGTTGGTTAACCCCACAACCACAAAACACATACCAAGTTGGTTAACCCCACCCGCACAAAACACATACCAAGTTGGTTAACCCCACCCGCACAAAACACATACCAAGAACAAGAAGAAAAAAGGCCAGATAAGCCAGAGGAAGACAGGATAGTTACTACGCAGGATGCACAGGACAATATGCCGGATAATGATATTTCGGAGCAGATACAAAGATTGAGAACCGAGTGGGATAACTCGGAGAATGAGGCAGACATACCAATGATGGAATATAAGCACAGATTACAGGATAGAGAAGAGAGATTAAGAGAACACGACAGTTCACACGGAGACTTTCAGGAGGGTGAAAAAACCGCAGCAGAAGATACAAAAGCACAGGAAGAGATGGAGCAAGGGATTAGACGAGGGACTAAGAGGTATTGGACATCATCAGACTATTCGTCCGATAATGATAGGCGCCTGGCAAAGTTCAGAAATAAGACACAGTTAGAGGTAAGACCAAAGAGAAATAGTTGGGCAAGAGAAGTAGACAAAGTCGATCATATACATAACAGGAGAAGTAGACAAAGTCGATCATAGACATAACAGGCGAAGTAGACAAAGTCGATCATAGACATAACAGGAGAAGACAACAAGATTTAGACACGTCCATATTAGGGTACTCAGACTGGTCAGAGTCTGACAAGGATTGCGATGGTAGTCGTAGGGACAAGGATAGAAGGTCCCATGGACGAAGAAATAGTGGTGGAAGTGATGACGAGACAGATATAGCTGAACTTTGCAGATATATCGATAGAAAATACAAAGAGTCGAAGAACAAGGAGAACAGAAGGAGAAGTAGAGATCAAAGAGAGTACCGATCTCAGAGCCGATATAGAGAGAGAAATAAGAGAAGTAGTAGTGGAAGAGATGAGGATCGACGTGATTACCGATACACGAGTCCAGATGGAGAGAGAAATACGAGAAATAATGGTAAATGCAGAGAAAAGGAACGGCATGGAAAGGCAATGATTATGAGATACGAGGTAATAGATGAGATGCATAAACCAAGGGAAACAATGGAAGAAGTAAGGAGTACGAACGAACGAACTTTATTTTCGAAGGGTTAAGAACTGGGCGCGCAGGCCCGTCTAACTTTCTTTCCTTCCACTCTCATTTATCTTGCATACTATATCCTTTCATTCCCACATGTTACTTTAAGCATTAATTTAAAGGCATGCAACATTATACAGTTAACATAACAGTATTCATTTACAGTATGCAATCATAATAAAAAATGAGTAGGTTTTTTCTTTAAACAAACAAGATAGTAATTCGGAAAAAAAATAATAAAATAAAATAAACACAACAATAAATAAATAACAATAAATAAATTCTGTATACCGACACTCACTCATGCGGACAAACCGTCTACAATTAATCTGTATTTTTGAATGTGTCATCAATCTTCAATACAAAAATTACATAAACACATTCTTGCTTATATCCATACATTCTTGGTGGAAAATGAAATAATAATAATAACACTTTCTTAGCACCTCTGTGGCAGGTAAAGAAACAGAAAAAGTTATGTAATATCTGCTTATTCTCATACACATAATCTCATTTAAGCAGACGAAAACATTCACATTTCTAAAGTACAGTGGTATGCGGGTACATTCTCACATACATTACATTATATAATAATATTTTTAAGTGAATATAATAATATTACATGGATATACAACAAATTATTCACAAAAAACGAGCGGAAGAGGAAAAGAAATGTTGACCTATGGATGAGATGTTAACAGGCAAATGTTGTTTCTATGGGGGTAGATAATCAGTGTTGAGGAAGTAATTGAAAAGTACTTTGTTAAATGAATATTGTGTAGGTAGGCTTTTTAGGTGGTGTGGAAGACTGTTCCATAAGTAGGCCCCAGAGTAGGCTAGACTCTCTTTGAACAGGTCAATGCTAGGTTTCGGCAGACGTAACAGATGTAATTGTTGTCACTATACTTCTACTGGTTTGAAACAATGATCGTAGGTAATGCGGGACATTGTTAGATAGAATTGCGTGAGTCAGCTTGTCTTTGTTGTAAAGAAGACGTTTTTTTAGGGACAGTAATTTCCTGTCCTTGTGTGTGGTATTATGCGATTATCAGTGATCAGACGTACTGCTCTTTTATGCAGGGAGTGCAGTCTCTTCGATATGGAAGAAGGGCAACCATCCCATAGTGTAGAGCAGTAATCTAGATGTGTCTGTATATGTAAGATGTAGAACAATAGTCTAGTGTCTGCGTCTAAGAATAGAACCCTGCGGTACTCCTGTATCTATCTTCAAGAAATTTGATGTCGAGTTGTTGTGAAACACTAACTGTTGTCGATCTGCCAGGAATGATTTGATGATGTTTAGTGGATTATGGCCTATTCTGAGGGTTTCCAACTTTTGAACCAAAATAGTGTGGTCAATCATGTCAAATGCTTTTTTAAAGTCAACAAAAACAGCACCACCTAATTTTCCATCAAAAATATGACAGACTAAATAAGGAAAATAGTTAGTTTCTTATCCTTTACAGGACGTGGCAATCAACCCCAGCTTTTATTGGCTGTTTGTGACTTTTCTAGGCAATTTTTACGTTCAGTAGTTTGCCATTGCTTTCTGAACGGTGCGGCGCTTATACCATTGTTAAAAATCCACACAAAGCGATCTGCTACCAAACCGCCTGCAGCAGGTTTCGAACCTGGTATATCTGGATTATGAAACTGTGGTCATATCCATTAGGCCACAGACGCAGACAAAATAAGGAAATAGTAATTAAATGCAAAACAGCAAAAGAAGCATGGCTATATCAGAAATGCAGAGAGCTTGAAGTGCGAAACAGAACAGACATAAAATCTATGTACAAGCAAATACACGAGTTAACAGGAAGAAGGACACAAACAGTCACTGGCTGTTTGAAATCAAAAGAAGGAGCATTGTTAATGGGTCATGAGAACATGATAGAAAGGGGGAGAGAATACATCAAGGAGCTGTAAAACGATGAAAGTCCAGATTTGAAGGACCAGGACAGTTGTGAAGGACCTACAATACTTGTGACAGAGGTAGAGGATGACATGCGCCACATGAAGAAAGGCGAAGCGTCTGGACCGGATAATATAACTGTAGAGGAAATGGAAGCTTTGGGAGAATTTGGATTAGAAGTGATAACAAAGCTCTTAAATGCCATCTACAACAGTGATCAAATACCTGATGATCTGCTAAAATCAATATTCATAGCTTTGCCATAGAAACCTGGAGCCATGGAATGTGAAGAACATCGCACCATTAGTCTTATGAGTCATGTGACCAAAATATTATTACGGATTATCATGAGAAGAGTGAGAAATAAAATTAAAATAGAAATCAGTGATAAACAGTGTGGATTTGTAGAAGGTAAAGGCACAAACAATGCAATATATATTATAAGAACATTACTAGAAAGAGCCATAGAGGTGAAGACAGATCTGTATTTGTGCTTTATGGATTACACTAAGTCATTTGACAAGGTGAAACATGCGGAAATTTTCAAAATGTTAGAAAGCATCAACATTATTGGTAAAGACTTGAGGATAATAAAGAACATTTACTGGCAACAAACAGCAGCTGTAAGAATTAACAGCCTAATAGGAACGTATCAGCAAGTTAAAAAAAGGGTGTCAGGCAGGGATGTGTGCTGTCACCGGATCTGTTCAATTTGTACAGTGAAAATATAATGAGATCTCTAGAGGACATGCTAGGAATAAAAATTTGGCGGACATAATATAAACAACTTGAGATACGCTGATGATACAGTCTTAATAGCAAAAAGTGAAAAGGTGCTGCAGGCAATGGTGGATACACTTGTGACAGAAAGAGAAAATAAAGGCCTCAGCCTAAATAGCAAAAAGACAGAAGTAATGGTCGTCTCAAAGAAAAGGGCTTCCCCAG
The DNA here is from genome assembly GCA_024509875.1 of Oreohelix idahoensis. Lineage (NCBI taxonomy): Eukaryota > Metazoa > Mollusca > Gastropoda > Stylommatophora > Oreohelicidae > Oreohelix > Oreohelix idahoensis. The sequence goes on from JAMPIV010000473.1 coordinate 177,345, forward strand.
AATGCACTATCAAAGTGAATGGAACAGTTTTAAAACAAGTCACTAAATTCAAATACCTAGGAACATTAATAACAACGGTTGGAAGATGCATCTCAGAAGTGAAGAGCAGAATCGCTCAGGCAAAAGCAGCATTCTTTAAAATGAAGATTATTTCATGCAACAATTCATTGTCATTGGAAGTAAGAAAGAGGGCTCTTCATTTTTATTTAGAACCAATTCTGACATATGGGAGTGAGTCATGGACAATTGGCAAACAAACGGGGAAGGCACTAGAGGCTACAGAGACTTGACTTGACTTGACTTTGATCCACTGTCACAGAGCGTCAGCTCTTGGTAACCTTGATGCCCTTATATGGTACCGCGCAGTTCGTTTAAGCTGTTCTGAGCTGCCATACAGTGTATTGTCTATGGATGGGTTGTGAGGTAGCAGTTCTTGTCTCAGTCCCTGAAGTGCAGGGCACTGTAGTAGGTGGTGTTCTACTGTCTCCAACGGATTAAGGCAGTGTCTACATTTTGCTATATTTTGTGAACATAGTCTGTTTCTGTGGACATTTAGTGTAGAGTAGAGGTGGACAAATCGATACACTCCGCTGTTTCGAGACATTCGGCTCAGTGATGTAAACTGTTTCGACACACTGTTTTGACACAACGACACAACGGCACTTTTGCCCGTATCGGGGAGAAAGAAGTCTCTAATAGACAGTATACATTACTATACATGAACTGTGTGAGACAATCTCCTCTGTTTATTCTTGCGCGCTACTGGCGTGTGTGAAAATCTATGGCATTTCGTGTGACCACAATTCAATATTTTTACACAAGTCTTCATTATGATGAAATAAAACGGAGATATGATGATAGCTGTGCAGTATATGTGAAAATAATAAAAAAACAACAATAATAATAACAGTAATAATAACACATGATATCAAACTAGAGTAAGCAAGTTTTGGTAGACAATGATTCAAATCCACACCGAGTACACAGATATCAGCAGAGCTAATAAAGTGTCCATTACATTTATACGAACACACGGACACTTTCAACTTTAGCATAGTGCCTAAAACATTGACAACTGCAACACTGACACAATTTCCAGTGTCTATAACTTCTCAGCAAAAATAATATCACTTGTAAAATCAAGTCATCATAACACATCCCTGAAAAATATGACATGTTTAATATTCCATACTAATGTTCCGGACGGTTGACTCAAATTTTACAAAGGCCCAAGGAAGGTGAGACAGTGAGACAGTGTGTCTCTGCAAAACAGCGAGGCAGACAGGAACTGAAACTGTTTCGAAACAACAAGCAGGCTGTGTTTCGAAGCTTTCGGACTCAACACTGTTTCGAAGCATTGTTTCGACACACACACACAGTAGCCATCTCTAGTGTAGAGTGACCTGTTCTCAATCTGAAAATTTTGGTTTGGTATCGTCGTTCGATATCGTTCATAGCATCGTTCTTATTTGGGGCTGTTTGGTGAATGAAGAGTCTTCTTCCTGTTTTAGCCTGTGCCCACGTGTTCAGCCAAACTTCTTTACAGTTGTTTTTGACTATTTGTTTAATTGTTAACATATTCAATGGTTGATCAATCTTGTGAATTTTTGCTCCCTTCTTTGCCAGTCTATCAGCAACTTCATTCAATGTGATGTTTATGTGGCCAGGTATCCATTGCATGTATATTTCTGTTCCATACAAGTTCATAATTTTGTGACATGTTTCTTGGACCTTCTGGATAGTATTGATTGAGTTGGTTTTCCAGTTTCCTATTGCCAAGAAGGCAGCCTGCGAGTCTGAGAATACTACAACATCATTTGGTTAAATTTCGTCTGATTCAAAGAGTTCAAAAATTCTAGTTAGGGTGTTCTGGATGGCGACTACTTCGGCTTTGTAGTTTGTGCACCAGGTACCACAAGAACCTGCAATTTGTATGGGTTCTTCTGTACTGGGTGGGATGATTATGGCCCCATATCCAGCATTTATGACTGCTTTGAAAGCTGATCCGTCTGTGAAGGCATGGATAATGTCTGACAGATGGTTTCCATGGCAAGTGTTTTCAGCAGTGTAGGTATGAGGCTTTTATTTGCGGGTTGCAGAAGGTTTGTACGTATTATTGGTCTTTTTAGTTCTACGTGAGGTGGTAGGTCAGGTACAGCTTGAGTAGTGTGACGTACGTCTAGTTTGTCAAGTGAATTTTCCCTGATTTGATGGATGATTAAAGGGACTTTAGCTTTTCATAACATTAGAATCCCTGAACATCAGTATTGTTGTAACTTTTCATCAACGAAGAGTAGCGGCTAGGATCAAAGCAGTCAAGAAGATCCCCAGAACAGAGAAGCAGAAGTTTAGCATCTCCGTACGAACACTGAACCGTTCGCAAGACGGACACGAGCGGTCAGAAGAAAGCTTCATGCAGACTTCGCACTTCTGTGGCCACCGGCAGACTTGCCCGAAAGACGGAACGCTCAGCGTAGCGGATACGATCTGAGGAATCAGGAAACTCACCGCGAACGAGGCTAGTCTCGCCGGAATTTCACATGCTCGTGCGAGCAGCCGGAAACGAACGTAGATCGGAAGCCAGTCGGGCCATCGTGATTAGCATGGCGGCTAAATAACTTCGACTTCCCCTGGGAACTGAAGAGGCGCGAAATTTTCACATGTACCATTTATCTTGCCTTTCTAATAGATAAATACAGAATCTGAAAAGGGCAACGTATCATTCGTTCTGACAGAATTCTAAGATTCACTAGCAAATAGTAAAAAATTCCTGCTAGATTTCATCTAAATTGTTGGCTATTGGAGTGAAATTCTTTTTCTGTGCAGACGGTAATTTATACATTAGCTTCGAGTGATCAGTGGTCTAGTTATTTCATATTTAGTTCACTGGATTGTGGTTTAAATTTAACCTTATTAAATAAGCCCATCTTCAAAGTTCTAGTGCCAACTAAATGTTACATCTATAAGTTTATTTCCTAATACAATAGCCGCTTAAGGGAATTATAACTTTAATACAGTTTAGTTCTGTATAAATAGATGTGCTTTCAACTATTAACCTCACGGGGAGTTTTTTTTTTCTCTCTTGCTTTATTAAGTGAAGATGCGAGTGCAGAAAATACGTAAACTGTAAATGTATCGCGCGTTAGATTTTAATATGATTTTATTGTATTTCATGTTTTTTCTATTGCATCCAGAATGATCTTTTGAACCTCGCATCCCAGCAATTAAGCAGCAATTAAGCAGCAATGAAACATCATTTAAGCAGCAATTAAGCAGCAATGAAACATCATTTAAGCAGCTATTTCGCAGCAATAATATATATCTAGAGTCTTGCCGACTCAGTTCGATTACTCCAGTGACTTATGAACATATTTGAAATTTAATCTTTGTGGCGATCCTGTTGGGATTCAGCTATCTGAAGTATACAGAAACAAAGCAAACCCAAAGACTATTTTAAAATCCCAATTCATAAAGTCGTTTTTTTTATAATTATCAAACTGGAAGAAGAACAGTCAACAGTAGCAATATTTTACTCACTGCTCTATTCGTGAAGAAGAACATAGATTTCCCTGACACTGTCTGTCAAGCATAATCATTGGATTTTACCAACCCCCTGAAGAACTTACCTCAGTGTTTTTTGTAGTTTGTGACATTACTGCAAAAGAAAGTTATCTCCACCAGCTGTGCCAATCTTAGACACCACACCATTCCTCACACCTAGCCAAGTGCCTGTGCCATTCTTTAGGAACTTTATCTAATAAACAAACAGTACCGTTAAACTTCAACGTCCAGCGATTTCGGGACACTTTGTTAACTTCAACAACCCGCTAATCTGGGGCTGTACACGGAAGAAAATACTTTTTACCTAAGCCAAGGTTTAGTGCTGTTTTTTTATGTATTTCCTATGAAGTGCCAGAATTCACCATTTGGTAAGTCTGTGTGTGTGTGTCTGTGTGCTGGCCAGCCAAGCGTGTTTTTTTTTTTTTTTAGGAAAAAGGAGATTTAATCTTTTTACCCTTTTAATTAGTTCAACCTAGTATTAAGGTGTACTGTATTAATTGTACGGGATTTCTCCTAGCGGGATTATTTAACTGTGAGCACTCCCCCCTCCCGGGAAAATTGGTTGATCAAAGGAAAACATTTGATGACCCCTAGCTTTACCTTTACCCCTATTACTGTAACCCCCTTGACTCAGAGTAATAAATTTACCATTGGGTTAAATTGCCTATCTCTGATCATCATCATCACCCCTCCCCCTTCTCGTCTTTGGGACCCGGTCTTTTCTGTTAGTAAATACAAACGGGAAAAGGTGCATTGGATATTTCTCCTCAGAAACCCTCCCCCCTGTTATTTTGTGTTTTGTAACCCATGATTTCTGACTGTACATTGATACTTACTTGTAACTTGATTTTATGATAATAAAAGTATTAAAAACTTTATTAGCATTGGTGTCGGCTGGCCCAAAAACCCAAACATTTCCCATATTTTGTTATCGTAGTGTGTATTCATGTACGTTGTGCGTCAGAATCACCAAATCGGTGTGTGCGCATGAGCGACTGGAACTGACAAACAACTGTTTGTTCAGAAGAGTGGTAGGAATAGTTTTTGAGAGACAAATATTGTCGTAATAAGAGACTGTCCTTACTCTTCCCCAGCCCTTGTGAATCTACTACCTCACTTTCCTAAATCCTTATTCTCACAGAGCCATCACTATCATTCTACACTCTAAAGGACCAATATCCATCAGAACTCTCTCAGATAAAAATTACGACAAATAAATGGTTAGCTCGTCCCGGATTCTGAGCCTAGTTTAAATAGAGTGTGGTTGATTGTCTTTGTGAAGTAGGGTATAATCCAAAAAAAAAAGTAATTACTTCCCCTAGACAAAGCCTTTTAGTATTTTGGGCCGACCACACAATAAGTATTACAGGTTTGTTCTTTCCACAGGAGCAAGAAGTTAGTGATTAAAATATTTGTCACCTTTGTATTCTCTGGCAGAGAAAATTGAAATTTTATTATATAATTGCTGGGATGGCGTGATTGGTTTTACAGTCACTAAAGGTTTTTGAAGTTAAAAAGAGTTGAGCTTAGCTAAAGACGCCTTGTTCTGACTTTTTAAGTCTAGTTAACATCGTCTCTTCTCATATAATTGACTTCAGGGGGAGTTTTTTGTAGTGGAGAATTAAAATTTCAGGAAATTTTTTTTTTAATTTAATTGTTTTAATAAAAAAAATTTTCTCTACTTTTAGTAAAAGTAAAATTTTTTCCAGTGTAACTTACCATTTTAGTGGCATTAGTCGCTTGCGTTTAGAGCCTTAATTGCCAGAAAACAGCAGCGATAAGTTAACACATTTAAGGTAGGAGGTGACACAAGTAAATTTATACTTTGTGTTTTTTTTTTCTCGTAGCGAGTTTGAGTTTTTTCCCCTTCTTGTTCTTTCTTGCTATTCTCTAATAGTAGTAGCATCCAGTTCTTTAATCATGTCAGAGAGGATTCAGATGAGATCCATCCTAAGGCTGGAGGCGAAAGAATCAGGTTTAGAAGGAGAAGCCGCTAACTTGTTTGTCAACCAGGAACTTGAAAGGTATGACGCGGAAAGGAAGGAAGCACAAGAGAGAGCAGAGAGGAAAGATGCTCAAGATAGAGCAGAAAAGAAAGAAGCGGAGGAGCGTTTATTGGAGCAGAAGAAAATTGAGGCAGAAAACAAGAAAATTGAGGCAGAAATGGAAGCCCGCAGAGAGAGAGAAAGGGAGCGGGAAAGACAACATGAACTGGCGCTTAAGGCTTTAGAGAGTCGGGGCGCCTCTACTTCGAATAACGGAGAGCCGTCTTCGCCCCAGTCCCAGTCAATGGATCTCTCCAGCACTCAGTCTGCCCAATTAACGGCGATGTCTTTTGCTTTAGAATCTTTTCCTAGCCCCAATGAAAAAAATTGACAGCTACCTAGAAAAATTCGAAAGGCTCGCAAATCTGTATGGGTTAGAGAGTTCCCGCTGGGCACTTAAGCTCTCAACGTCACTAAAAGCTAATGCTTATGACGTATACACAAAGCTGGGACCGAACCAACATGATTACGACATGCTAAAGAAGGCCTTGCTAGAACGGTTTGAGATGACCGCCCGAAAATTTCTGCAAATGTTCAGAAACAGCCGGAAAGAGAGCACGGAAACTTTCCCGCAGTTCTCTTCACGTCTCACGGGCTATTTGACAAAGTGCATTGAATTATCTGACCTACCTCTTACATATGAGGGACTACTTGAACTTGTTCTTGTGGAACAGATAAAGTCAACTTTGTCAAACGAAACCCGTAGATTTTTGGCTGAACAGGGCGCAGTCAGGCTTGAGGACATACTCAATAAGGCAGAACGCTATACCAATGCAATGGCCGAACTTCCCAGCACTAAACGTAAACCCACAGATGAGCCATCTCGTAAACAAAATCTAGAGCAGTCATCCTATTCCTCTAATTCCTCTCAAAACTAAAACCAACGAAAAAAAAAAACCCAGAGACCCCCCCAGGAAAAATCGAAATTCTACAAAACCCGATACCCCCCCCCCCCCCCAACAACAATTCTGATCAACCCACCAAGCCTACGTGGCAGCGCGGCCACCAAGGTCAAGGAAAAGGGAAGACCCCTACACCAGGAACGTCTGATCGGGGCAAACAAACCGGTTCAAATCGCGTCGGATGTTTGCATACAGCCTCGAAAGGTAGAGTCAATGTCAGTGATTCTAAACCTGAGGGGGACCGACCCTCAACTCGAGGAACTGTAATTTTGAATGGTACCTCAACTACTTGTCTCTTTGACACTGGACTAAGCTTTAGTTGTATTGTCGCCAGACACCTAGTCAAACCAGGTCAGGAGACAGAGGAAACCGTCAAACTTAGTGGAGTTTTCAGGAGTGATGCACCCAGGACGCTTCCTATCGCACTGGTAGAAATACACTCTGACTTTGTCAGAGGAGTTATTAAAGCGGCCATTATGGATGATCCTATCTACCCAGTTATCCTGGGATGTAGATATGTGTTTATTGGGAGACCAAAGGAGCCGATTGTGGCAGCGGTAACCACAAGAGGGCAAGCCAAGAAGGAGAGGGAGCCTGCGCCAAATTTGTTGCCGAACGAACTGAAGGAGGCGCAACAAAAGGACCCTACTCTGGAGCCCTGCTTTAGAAAACTGCCCATGGCTAAGGACCCCAGACACAACGGAGACATCTTTTCTAAGGACGGCGTATTGTATCGTAGAACGGGCAACCCGGACACGGGGAATAACCAGCTCCTAGTACCGACGCAGTACAGAAGTCAGATCTTAGAAATGGGGCACTCTCTTCCCTTTAGCGGACATATGGGACAAAACGCCACTATTCAGCGAATAAAAAAAACCACTATTGGTGGCCAGGAATGAACTCTGACATTATCAGGTACGTGAAATCCTGCGCCCAGTGCCAACGGGTAGCACCCAAGCACTTGACACCCCCAGTACCTATGGGGCAAATGCCAATAGTGGGTACTCCATTTGAACGGGTTGCTGTCGACATCATTGGACCCCTGGAAAGGACCAAAAGAAAGCACAGGTTCATCCTGACTTTAGTCGACACTTGCACAATGTGGGCCAAAGCTGTACCGCTACCATGCATAAATTCCAAGCATGTCGCAGAAGCCCTCGTGCAAATCTTTACACGGTTGGGATTCCCTCAACAAGTTTTGACGGACAATGGATCCCAATTCCGTAGCCTGTTAATGGAGGAGATCTTTAAGATCTTGAGGGCCAAACATATCCACACAAGTCCCTACCATCCGGCCGGAAATGGGCTCGTGGAACGTTTTAATGGCACCCTCACCACCATGTTACGTAAGCTGGGTCAGGAGAAACCGGAAGACTGGGACCTATATATATATATCGGCTGCCTTATTCGCCTACCGAGAGGTTCCCCAAGCGTCTACGGGATTCGCGCCAGCTACACTTTTATTTGGCAGACCTATTAAGGGGCCACTAGAAGCCTTACTTCGGTCCCTGACAGACCAAAAGGCTGACGAGACAGTCGTCTCTGCAAGCAAGTATGTATCTGAGCTCAAGGAAAGGCTAAAGCTGGGATGGGATCTAGCTACTACCAACCTTACGAAAGCCCGCGCTAAACATGCTAAAAGATACAATAAAGCTGCAAAAGAGAGAGAACTACAACCAGGGGAGAAAGTTTTGTTGCTACTTCCAACCGGAAGCAATAAACTTCGCATCGGATGGCAAGGGCCGTTTACCGTCCTTAAAAAGATCTCACGTACCAATTACAAGATCTCCATCAAAGGAAAGGAGAAGGTCTTCCACATAAATCTGCTAAAGAAATATTTGGAAAGACCGGTGCCATCCTCCGAGCATCTCCTGGCTGTCGCCATAGCAACGGAAGACGAGGAAGATGATGATGGTTGCATGGAGTATCCACTGCAACCCACAGAATCCTTTAAAGATGTCAAGTTCGGCGACAATCTCTCACCAGAACAACAAACAGAAACCAGGGCGCTACTAAAACAGTACAGTGCAGTCTTAACGGATGTACCTGGTCGAACAAATCTCATCGAATTTGATATGAAACTAACAAATGAGACCCCTGTTCGAACCAGAGTTTACCCCATCCCGTACGCTAAAGCTGATGCACTTCGCGGAGAAATAGACAAGCTGCGTCAGGCAGGAATTATCAGTGAGTCTACATCGCCTTACAGTTCTAGTGTAGTGCTGTTGCAGAAGCCCAATAAGGAAGTTCGGCTGTGTATAGATTACCGGCTGCTAAACGCTGTTACGGAATTCCAGCCCGAACCTCTCCAAACTGTTTCTGAGTTGTTCACCAAGCTCAGCAAGGCAACGATTTTCTCCAAGATTGACCTCAGTAAAGGTTATTATCAAATACCAGTCAAGGAGGAAGTTAAACCTTTGCTAGCTTTCAGCACTAGTGAAGGACATTACACATTTAATGTGATGCCGTTCGGATTGCATAACGCACCAGGAGTGTTCACCAGAATGATGAGGAAGCTGTTAGAACCTTTGCAAAGTCCCCACATCCATAATTTCATGGATGACATATTAATTGCATCGGAAACCTACGACGAACATATTGCTACGGTTGCTATGCTCCTCAGGAGACTACAGGAAACTGGTCTCACAGCCAGACCTAGCAAATGTCTCATCGGGTTCGAAAAGCTAGACTTCTTGGGGCATACTATTTCCCACGGCTGTAGTTGGCCTGTTCAGAAGAACGTGGAGAAAATAGCTGCAGCCAAAAGGCCCAGAACGAAGAAAGACGTGCGTTCCTTCCTATCACTATGTGCATATTATCAGAAATACATCGAGAACTTCAACGGACTTACGGCACCTCTGACTGACCTCACCAAGAAAGGTTGTCCTGATAAGGTCATGTGGGATCAAAAGTGCGAACATGCATACAGCACTTTGAAAGGACAGTTGTCGGCATACCCCATCCTAAGGTTACCTGACCTTAAGAAGCCTTTCGTACTGAGAGTTGACGCGTCAGGTCAGGGCATCGGGTCAACATTGTTGCAAGCCGAGGACAGTGACCCGAATATGCTATTCCCAATAGCTTACGGCAGTCGGAAACTGAACAAGGCTGAACGCAACTACAGTGTCGTTGAAAGAGAATGTCTCGCTCTGATTCATGGCATCAGACGCCATCATGAGTTTCTGTATGGTACTTCTTTCACAGTACAAACCGACCACGCTCCATTAGCTTTCCTTGGTGCCAATAAGGAATTCAACGCAAGGATTATGCGCTGGGCATTATTATTGAGCGTTTATTCCTTCAAAGTGGAATATATTCCAGGAAAACAGAATGTCGGGGCTGACTTCTTGAGTAGAAACTGGTCTACAGAGGAAGTAGAGCAAACTGAAGATACCACTCATCCTAAAGTCACCAATCAGGTCACCTCCATTGTCAAGAAGGAAACATGAAAAATGGTTTCATGTCTAAAAGTGGGGACGATTGTGACGTACGTCTAGTTTGTCAAGTGAATTTTCCCTGATTTGATGGATGATTAAAGGGACTTTAGCTTTTCATAACATTAGAATCCCTGAACATCAGTATTGTTGTAACTTTTCATCAACGAAGAGTAGCGGCTAGGATCAAAGCAGTCAAGAAGATCCCCAGAACAGAGAAGCAGAAGTTTAGCATCTCCGTACGAACACTGAACCGTTCGCAAGACGGACACGAGCGGTCAGAAGAAAGCTTCATGCAGACTTCGCACTTCTGTGGCCACCGGCAGACTTGCCCGAAAGACGGAACGCTCAGCGTAGCGGATACGATCTGAGGAATCAGGAAACTCACCGCGAACGAGGCTAGTCTCGCCGGAATTTCACATGCTCGTGCGAGCAGCCGGAAACGAACGTAGATCGGAAGCCAGTCGGGCCATCGTGGTTAGCATGGCGGCTAAATAACTTCGACTTCCCCTGGGAACTGAAGAGGCGCGAAATTTTCACATGTACCATTTATCTTGCCTTTCTAATAGATAAATACAGAATCTGAAAAGGGCAACGTATCATTCGTTCTGACAGAATTCTAAGATTCACTAGCAAATAGTAAAAAATTCCTGCTAGATTTCATCTAAATTGTTGGCTATTGGAGTGAAATTCTTTTTTCTGTGCAGACGGTAATTTATACATTAGCTTCGAGTGATCAGTGGTCTAGTTATTTCATATTTAGTTCACTGGATTGTGGTGTAAATTTAACCTTATTAAATAAGCCCATCTTCAAAGTTCTAGTGCCAACTAAATGTTACATCTATAAGTTTATTTCCTAATACAATAGCCGCTTAAGGGAATTATAACTTTAATACAGTTTAGTTCTGTATAAATAGATGTGCTTTCAACTATTAACCTCACGGGGAGTTTTTTTTTTTTCTCTCTTGCTTTATTAATTGAAGATGCGAGTGCAGAAAATAGGTAAACTGTAAATGTATCGCGCGTTAGATTTTAATATGATTTTATTGTATTTCATGTTTTTTCTATTGCATCCAGAATGATCTTTTGAACCTCGCATCCCAGCAATTAAGCAGCAATTAAGCAGCAATTAAGCAGCAATGAAACATCATTTAAGCAGCAATTAAGCAGCAATGAAACATCATTTAAGCAGCTATTTCGAAGCAATATTATATATCTAGAGTCTTGCCGACTCAGTTCGATTAGTCCAGTGACTTATGAACATATTTGAAATTTAATCTTTGTGGCGATCCTGTTGGGATTCAGCTATCTGAAGTATACAGAAACAAAGCAAACCCAAAGACTATTTTAAAATCCCAATTCATAAAGTCGGTTTTTATAATTATCAAACTGGAAGAAGAACAGTCAACAGTAGAAATATTTTACTCACTTCTCTATTCGTGAAGAAGAACATAGATTTCCCTGGCACTGTCTGTCAAGCATAATCATTGGATTTTACCATCCCCTGAAGAACGTACCTCAGTGTTTTTGTAGTTTGTGACATTACTGCAAAAGAAAGTTATCTCCACCAGCTGTGCCAATCTTAGACACCACACCATTCCTCACACCTAACCAAGTGCCTGTGCCATTCTTTAGGAACTTTATCTAATAAACAAACAGTACCGTTAAACTTCAACGTCCAGCGATTTCGGGACACTTTGTTAACTTCAACAACCCGCAAATCTGGGGCTGTACACGGAAGAAAATACTTTTTACCTAAGCCAAGGTTTAGTGCTGTTTTTTTATGTATTTCCTATGAAGTGCCAGAATTCACCATTTGGTAAGTCTGTGTGTGTGTGTCTGTGTGCTGGCCAGCCAAGCGTGTTTTTTTTTTTTAGGAAAAAGGAGATTTAATCTTTTTACCCTTTTAATTAGTTCAACCTAGTATTAAGGTTGTACTGTATTAATTGTACGGGATTTCTCCTAGCGGGATTATTTAACTGTGAGCACTCCCCCCTCCCGGGAAAATTGGTTGATCAAAGGAAAACATTTGATGACCCCTAGCTTTACCTTTACCCCCTATTACTGTAACCCCCTTGACTCAGAGTAATAAATTTACCATTGGGTTAAATTGCCTATCTCTGATCATCATCCCCCCCCCCCCCCCTTCTCGTCTTTGGGACCCGGTTTTTTCTGTTAGTAAATACAAGCGGGAAAAGGTGCATTGGATATTTCTCCTCAGAAACCCTCCCCCCTGTTATTTTGTGTTTTGTAACCCATGATTTCTGACTGTACATTGATACTTACTTGTAACTTGATTTTATGATAATAAAAGTATTAAAAACTTTATTAGCATTGGTGTCGGCTGGCCCAAAACCCAAACATTTCCCATATTTGTTATCGTAGTGTGTATTCATGTACGTTGTGCGTCAGAATCACCAAATCGGTGTGTGCGCATGAGCGACTGGAACTGACAAACAACTGTTTGTTCAGAAGAGTGGTAGGAATAGTTTTTGAGAGACAAATATTGTCGTAATAAGAGACTGTTCGTACTCTTCCCCAGCCCTTGTGAATCTACTACCTCACTTTCCTAAATCCTTATTCCCACAGAGCCATCACTATCATTCTACACTCTAAAGGACCAATATCCATCAGAACTCTCTCAGATAAAAATTACGACAAATAAATGGTTAGCTCGTCCCGAATTCTGAGCCTAGTTTAAATAGAGTGTGGTTGATTGTCTTTGTGAAGTAGGGTATAATAAAAAAAAAGTAATTACTTCCCCTAGACAAAGCCTTTTAGTATTTTGGGCCGACCACACAATAAGTATTACAGGTTTGTTCTTTCCACAGGAGCAAGATGTTAGTGATTAAAATATTTGTCACCCTTGTATTCTCTGGCAGAGAAAATTGAAATTTTATTATATAATTGCTGGGATGGCGTGATTGGTTTTACAGTCACTAAAGGTTTTTGAAGTTAAAAAGAGTTGAGCTTAGCTAAAGACGCCTTGTTCTGACTTTTTAAGTCTAGTTAACATCGTCTCTTCTCATATAATTGACTTCAGGGGGAGTTTTTGTAGTGGAGAATTAAAATTTCAGGAAAATGTTTTTTATTTAATTGTTTTAATAAAAAATTTTCTCTACTTTTAGTAAAAGTAAAATTTTTTCCAGTGTAACTTACCATTTTAGTGGCATTAGTCGCTTGCGTTTAGAGCCTTAATTGCCAGAAAACAGCAGCGATAAGTTAACACATTTAAGGTAGGAGGTGACACAAGTAAATTTATACTTTGTGTTTTCTTTTCTCGTAGCGAGTTTGAGTTTTTTCCCCTTCTTCTTCTTTCTTACTATTCTCTAATAGTAGTAGCATCCAGTTCTTTAATCATGTCAGAGAGGATTCAGATGAGATCCATCCTAAGGCTGGAGGCGAAAGAATCAGGTTTAGAAGGAGAAGCCGCTAACTTGTTTGTCAACCAGGAACTTGAAAGGTATGACGCGGAAAGGAAGGAAGCACAAGAGAGAGCAGAGAGGAAAGATGCTCAAGATAGAGCAGAAAAGAAAGAAGCGGAGGAGCGTTTATTGGAGCCGAAGAAAATTGAGGCAGAAAACAAGAAAATTGAGGCAGAAATGGAAGCCCGCAGAGAGAGAGAAAGGGAGCGGGAAAGACAACTTGAACTGGCGCTTAAGGCTTTAGAGAGTCGGGGCGCCTCTACTTCGAATAACGGAGAGCCGTCTTCGCCCCAGTCCCAGTCAATGGATCTCTCCAGCACTCAGTCTGCCCAATTAACGGCGATGTCTTTTGCTTTAGAATCTTTTCCTATCCCCAATGAAAAAATTGACAGCTACCTAGAAAAATTCGAAAGGCTCGCAAATCTGTATGGGTTAGAGAGTTTCCGCTGGGCACTTAAGCTCTCAACGTCACTAAAAGCTAATGCTTATGACGTATACACAAAGCTGGGACCGAACCAACATGATTACGACATGCGAAAGAAGGCCTTGCTAGAACGGTTTGAGATGACCGCCCGAAAATTTCTGCAAATGTTTGGATATATCCCGCTCCAATGATATGTCCCAAAAAAGTTATTTCATTAAACGCTACTTGTAATTTTGTAGGTTTAGCAGTTAAATTATTCTTTCTTAATGTTTCCAAAACATATTTAAGTCCCGAAAAATGTTCCGAAAATGACGAACTAAATAAGCAAATGTCGTCAATGTATGTGATGATATGTGATGATGTCTGATCTACGTGACAAAATTTATCGCATCATGCGAATAAAGGTAGCTGGAGCGTTAACAAGCCCAAAAGGCATCACATTCCACTGGTATAGACCTTGCGGAGTGGAAAACGCTGTGTAGTATTTAGCTTTTTCGGTTAGTGGTATCTGCCAATAACCTTTAGTTAAGTCTATCTTAGTGAATATAGTTGCGGTAGATAGACGTGGCAGTAAGTCGTCGAGAAGTGGATGCGGTTCTCTATCAACTACAGTTTGTGCATTTAATTTTCTATAGTCGACACATAGACTAATGTTATTGTCCTTCTTTCGGACAGTAACTAATGGAGAAGAAAATGGAGAATTACTAGTCTCAATAATCCCTAAAGATAACATCTGTTCAAGTTCCTTAGTAGTTTTAGTAAGAAAGTGTAGAGGAACAGAATAGGGATGTACCCGAATTGGAGTATCATCGTTAAGAGTGATGTCATGACTAATGACCGATGTGCGACCTGGAACGTCGGTCAACACATCTGGATAAGATTGTAAAAGTTCAGCAATCTGTTGATGCTGTTGCGGTGTAACCGACGAAGAGATAGTTACGTCCCGCCAAGATTCAGTAGGTTGGACTACAGGTACAGGTAACGCCAACTGTACCTCAGGAAAAGAAGATTCTTCTTCCTGGATAACAGACAGATTAGAATAGTGACATGTAGGTACGAAAGTGTCATCTAGCTCATGAAAAATAGCTTGTAGATGTTCAGGACGGGTATGAAACTGTTTGAGCATATTTATGTGAAATATTTTGTTATGTCCCTTAATGTCCAGGACATAATCGACATCAGAAATTTTATCAATTACCTGGTATGGACCATTCCATGAGATGAGTAGTTTATTATCATTATGTGGCAATAACACATAAGCATGATCTCCTGGAAATAATTGACGTAATCGTCTAGTACTGTTTTGGAAAGTTCTAGCTTTCGCTTTAGCAGCCTCAGATGAGGCTGTTGCCGTTTTGCAGGCATCAATAATATTATTCCGGAGATTAATTACATACTTATAGGATGACTGGGTATCCTGAGTCATCTCTGAGTCAATCAATAAGTCTTTTATTAGTCCCATAGGACCACTTGGTGGAGCGCCAAAGACTAATTGAAATGGAGAGAAGCCAGTTTGTTCATGTGATACCTCTCGATAGGCGAATAATACAGCTGGGAGTACTCTGTCCCAGTCCTGTGGATGGTTAACTGTAACTTTATGTAACATTTGTTTTAGTGTGCGGTTAAGTCTTTCTACTGCACCATTACTCATTGGGTGATAAATGCTACTGAGATTTCTATCTATATTCCAGGTCTTCATTACTTCTGTCATAGTCTCAGATATAAATTGAGATCCATGATCTGATAACAGCTTCCTAGGAAAACCTACTCTAGAAAAGATTAGGTGTAGTGCATCAGCTACATCTGTGGTAGTGGTGGTCTTCAATGGAATGGCTTCTGGCCATCGTGTGCATAAATCGATGCACGTGAGAACAAATCTATGTCCTCTGGCTGATGGTAAAAGTGGACCAATAATATTAATGGCCATCTTGTCAAAGGGTCTCACAGATATGTCACAATTCTGAATAGGCGCCGTGTGAAAGGCTCCCCGTGCTTTCACTTCCTGGCATATAGTACAGGAGCGTACGTACTGTGAAATATCTCGTGACACTCCCGGCCAAAAAAAATGAAGATAGTACTGGAGAACGTGTCCGAGTATATCCCATGTGACCTGCGCACTTAGAATCATGTGCGTGTTGAAGTATGTACCGTCTAAAAACAAAAGGTACCATGACCTGTTGTCTTACTTGAGTTTTATCTATAAAACATCTTAATAATATATCATTCTTAATAATAAACCAATGATTATTATTATTGTTCAAAGTAACATTGTCAACTTTGTTGACCAGAGCAAAAAAATTTTTCAATGATTTGTCTTCCTTCTGTTTTGCAGCAAAGGACGCTCAGTCAATCGAAGACTGAACATCAATATTGTCGTGTTTGTCTGTTTCCTTTTTATCAGTGTCCATAGTCTCTAATAGTTTCGTCTGTGCTCTGGTTGTCACTGCATTTCCAATGCATAGATTATTTCTTTCCCATTCAATAATCTCTTCTGGTGTGCAATCCTTACTGCCATGTATGCGACCCACCATAAGGTCTGCAATTGGGTTCTTTAACATGCATACTTTAACGTTGCCTGTGAAAATAGGTGTATTAACATGTATAAAGGCAGTTGGATAAAATTCGATTGTCCCTCCGAAAGTCATGCATCTGACATGCTCTCCAGTTGCACAATTGGGATGAACAAGTGACTGACGGACTCCGATCGTTGTAGGTCCAGAATCTCTTAACACTGAGACGATGGATCCATTAACAATTCCCCTGTTGAAAATCAGTGAGCCTGTCCCGTCATTGACTGCCAGACCGACTTCTGGGAGAATGTGTCCGCAGTTCAGAACCGTCTCTTTTGCCTTCTGAAATACAAGATTACATTCTGGGCAACTATTTGCCACGTTATAATTTATTGCATAACATGTAGACGAAGACGGTATTGTATTATCAATATGTGAACTCTGAACCCCAGGGGTTGTAGCATTCGTAACTGCTGCCCCTGTATTATGATTATAATATGACGATCTACGAGAATGAGAACGATGACGAGAATAATCATTTGAATTATCCCGTTGTCCCCTATTGTAACTGTTATCTCGACGTCTCGAGCTATGATTATTGTTATTCCAATTTTTACCATTATTATAGTTATATGAACGATTATGACTTGAGTTACGTTGACTATTGTTGTATCTGGACTGAGGTGAATAATTTCTATTTTGTGGTCTTCCTCTATTAAAGTCATTGTTATGGTTAAATTTATTCTGTCCCTTATGGAAATTGACATTATAATTTCCTTTGAAGTGACTTCTATCTACACTGTGTGTTCTTGGTTTGTCATGACTGTGGTATGCCATTTTAGAAGCCACAGGAAGAGGTTCCCTTATCAAAGAGCTAGCAATGTTCGCATTCGGATGCGCAGTACAATAATTTAATGAAATTTTTTCCAACTCCACGATAGTATCTGGTTTACGTTCTTGCAAATAGGCAAAGAACGGTGGACTGACAGAGGATAACACTTTATCCCTTAGTAACAAATCAACTAACTTGTCATATGATTTGTTGACACCTGCCAGTTCCACCCATCTGTTAAAAGTATTGCGTATGTTGGCAATAAAACCTGTAAAGTCCTTATTATTATCTGGCAAAATACTTTTAAAACGTAATCTACAGTGGAACCGACGCAATAATAAGGTCTTAATGGCATCATAGTCTGTGGCTAATGTTGGATCAATATTTTGTGCTGCACTTGCGGGTTCGCCATCCAGAAATTCCTTGAGTTTGAGTGCCCATGCAGTTTTGTTAAGGTTATTGACTTTCCATATATCCTCAAAGCGTAATAGCCACGTTGATAAATCATCAACATGTAACTTGAATGGTGGTAGCTTGAAATAATAATTGCCCTTATTTTGGTTGGAGGAGGATCCATTTTGAGCATTATCATTTTGGCTTGCTGCAGCACTTTGTGCCTGAATTCTTGCAGTTTCCAACTTAAGACGTTGCAATTCCATTTCTTGCTGCATTACAATTTCCTGTCGTCTCAATTTATTTGTTCTTCAATCCGCAGGATTTCATCTCTTGCCACTTTCCTTTCTTCTTCTTGTCTTAATTCAGCTTTTTTCCTTTCTTCTTCTCTTTCAAATTCTTCTTTATATTTTGCAAATTCAGCCAATGCATAAGCTTCGAGAGCTTCTCCTTTTTTTCCAAAATCTTTTCCGTTTTTAATAAAATAGTCTAAGTTAAGCATCTTGACGTTAAATATTTAAGTATTCAATCACTAATGTATAGTAATCACCAATAGAATCTATGTAGTTATTTGTAATTACTCAACGTATGAATGATCAATATAAATAATTGTAATATTCTTGTACTGTTACTTGTAAGTTCCACAAATATATAATATTTTGCAATAATATTATATGTACTTATTGTTATATACCGTAAATATTGATGCTATTTATTTATTTAAGATGCTGAATTTATATCACGCATATAATTTTATCCTCCAATAATTATGAGTATTTTCCCTCCATAATTATGTTATTTAATTAATTATATGTGCTAAGTCAACAATGTAGTACTAGGAAAGTGTACTAATTAACATATAATATTTCTATCATACTCAAGGCAGACTATAAATCTAAAATAATTAATCAATAAATTTTATGCTATTGTGCCTTCGTCATAATATATAAAAATGCATCATTAGTATATTGGACCACTACTGCAACTTGATGCAACGTCATAACTATATGTACGCGAGGTTGGTGATCCCAACGGCCGACAGTGAGATTATGCGCCTGGCAAAATATAATTAATAAGGACTGTTAATTCATCCCGACTTAGGTTTAGTCAATTACTAACCTGAACCATTTCATCTCTTTTCATAGTAACAGTGGACTGACCCATGTCCATACTTAAATACAATATAACTGTTTAGCACTCCATGCCCAACACTATAAGAATACAAGGACACGTCTTTGTAGTTCGACGGTCTTACAAGAAAGGGTCCCGTCTCTTGGTCACGGTGCGTGACCTACCAACGCTCACACGTCATAATTCGATCGTGCGTATAGCGTTCAATAGCCTAATAATACTTTACATTATATTAAATGCTGCAATCCCCAAAACTGCACGCTCTAGCAGACGGCGTCTATAAAAATACCGTACCATAGTAGAAGTACTTTCTCTTCCACAGCTAATTCTCTGTCCTTTGCTTTCTTATTGAAATAAGCTGCATGTTTCTTCCTGGCTTGTCTCAAATTATCATTTGCCAGTTTCCTTCCAGCTTTCAGACGAGTGGTCAGCTCGTTCACATAGTTATATGATGAGGTAACAGTTTCTTCTGCCTTCTCATCTGTCCACGTCCTTAACAAGGCTTCCAATGGACCTTTTACTGGCCTCCCAAATAACAGCGTTGCGGGTGCCATCCCGGTTGAACTATGTGGTACTTCCTGGTACGCAAACAACGCAGCGGGCAAAAATTGATCCCACATATCAGGTTTCTCATGTGCCAGCTTTCTCGGGATAGAAATGAGAGTCCCATTGAACCTCTCTACCTGGCCGTTCCCTTGTGGATGGTACGGGCTACAATGAAAGCGTCTGGCTTGAGATAGCTTAAAAACTTCTTCCGTTAGTTTCCCCTTGAACTGTGAGCCATTATCAGTCAAGATTTGATGCGGGAATCCTAATCTTGTGAATGTTGTAAGTAATGTCTCTGCCACATGTTTCGAATCGATTGACGACAGGGGTACCGCCTCTCCCCACATAGAACAAGTGTCCACCAGAGTAAGGATTAAACTGTTCCACCTCTTGGTCAGAGTGAGAGGTCCCACAATATCCACTGCAACCCTCTCAAAAGGTGTTCCCACTATGGGCACTTCCCCTAGAGTTGCAGGAGCCGTCCAATGCTTTGGAGCTACCCTTCGACATTCTGGACAGGATGTTACATATCTTTTTATATCTTCCGTTATCCCTGGCCAGAAGTAATGACAAGCTATACGCTGTCCCGTGGCGCTGATCCCCATGTGACCACTGAAGGGAATTGCATGCCCTAGATCCATCACTTTCTCCCTATATGAAGTAGGAAGAACCAGCTGGTTGTGACCATTTGTTCCAGTTCCAGCCTTCCTGTATAACAATTTGTTCTTCATATAATAATCTCCCTTGTTTGGAGGTGTGTGACATTTGGGCAATTTTTTACAACATGGCTTGAGTGTCCCATCCTCAGCCTGCGCCTTCCTCATCTCCTCTGGATGAGCATTTATAGGTTCATCTTCTTCCTTCTTTGACTGTGACCTGGTCTGTACTGTCGCCTTGATAACAGGTCTCTTGGGATTCCCCAAGAAGACGTATCTACACCCCAATATCAGAGGGTAGATGGGTTCATCTATCACTGCTGCTCTGATTTCTCCTTCCACATAGCGAGTTTTCACAGTTATCCTTGCAATGGGAAGTGTCATGAGTGGTATGTCCTTAGTCGCCCCTTGTATTTCCACTGTTTCGGTGGTATACTGGCCTGGGTTCACTAGGCTAGCGCTCACAACTGAATCAAAATCCAAACCTGTATCATATAGGCACCTTATGGTGACCCCGTTAGAAACAACATCCTCACAAACTGGGGAGTGATAAGGTTCCTGCTGTCCAGTAGGTTTAACCTTTAATCTCTGGTTCCCCGATTTCATTGCAGCAAGATAAGAAGGTTTCCTTTTACAAACGTCGGTGTTATGGTTGTCCTTCCTACACCATTTACACCACCTCATTCTTTGGTTAAAAGGTTTTCTTTCATTATATTTTTGGTCATTGAACTGTGAGTTTCTATCAAGATAATCATTTTGTGGCCTATCAAAGTTTGTCCTATCTTTGTTACCTTGTTTTTTTGTATCAAATTTATTAAAGTGCTGTGTGGCTGTTGCTGAGTTATTTGCCGGTTGAAGATCATGCACTGAGTATGGTTACTTTAGTGATCTTTTGTTAATCGTGCTTTGTTTAGTATTACGCGAATTAGGGTGAAGGTGTTCATACAACTCAGTAGCATGGTATGAAGAAGTAGTTCATGTAACTTGAACTCAGCAACATTAATGAAGTAATTAACTCCTTCAGATTGAGTCCGTAATATTTAATCACATGTACACACAGGATGATCATTTCAAATAGGAACAGAACATAAGTCCTTATAAGTCATGCATAAATTAATCAATAACGTAGACTGCTGGTTTACGTGTCAATGTCCGTTTAAGGATACAATGCAGTATTGTCGTCAGAACATCACAGCTATATGCACGCGCAGCTAGACATGGCTACCTGCCGACAGTGAGACTGCGAGTCTGAATATTTCATATGAATTTGACGATTATTCTTCTCCTTCTGAGAATTCTAGTTAAATACTAACCTCCATAAATTTTCCTCTCATATAGAGTTCTAGGACTGACCCTGGTCCATCAAAAAAATGCATATATAAATGGCTATATCATGCCATTGAATTGGAAGGTTAGAAAAACGCAGCTATTCAGCTTGGCGGTCAAGTAACAAAGGGTAGCGTTTCTTAGTTACCGACTGTGACCCAAACAACGCTATACACGTCATAATCGATCGTGTATGGAGCGTTCAATAATTGAAACATCTATCGCAATATATTAAATGCCTTAACCTTTACAATTGCACGTCCGCTAACCTTTAGCAGACGGCGTTAATATCATATACCGTAACAGTCGCCTTAAAATTCTCTATATGTTTCTTTTTAGTGCCAGCTACCTCTGCCTGGGCTGCTTGATACCTCTCAGCGACATTCAATACCTGACCCAACCTGTCTGCACCTTGTTCCATGAGAAACTTTCTCAGGTATGGAGCCATGGACTCTCTTAATTGCTCTATCATGATCATTTCTTTAAGATCTTGGGTCTTCTCCAGAGCAGTCCATTTCTCCAAATAGGTTTCCAGTCTGGCAGAGAATTGGTGGTATGTCTCCCCAGACAAAAGCTTGGCATTTCTAAACTTCTTACGATAAAATTCACCATTCTTTTCATATCTTAATAACAGAGCCTGCTTTAGCATGTCATAATTGTCTTTGTCGTCTCTTTTCATGTTTGCAAACACTTCATAAGATGTTCCCCTAAGACCCTGGGATAACTTTAGGCTCCACCTTTCCCTCTCTAACCCATACGTAGTAGCCAAAAGTTCAAACCTACTTAGAAAACTTTCTATGTCATCGTCTTTCTCAACAAAATGGTCTAAATGAAAACCCATAGCTGAGGTTGAGGCTCCCTGACTAGCAGTGGCATTGGAGGTAAAGGGGCTGGCACCATTTTCAGGAGCATGGCCTTGAAATTCCAACTCCCTTAGTCGTAACTCGTGCTCCCTCTGTAATCTCTTATCTTCTGCTTCACTTTTAGCAGCCTGTCTCTTTTCCTCTCTTTCAGCAGCCTATCTCTTTTCCTCAGCTTCTTATTTCTTCTCTTCCAATTGGAGCCGCTTTATTTCAGCCACCCTATCTGCCTCCAATGCCCTAGCCTCTTTGTCAGCCTCAATCTGCAGCCTCTTAAGTTCTTTGTCAGCTTCAATTTGTAGCCTTTCTCTTCAGCTAACCTCCTATCTTCCCTTTCAATATACTTGTCACATTCTGAAGTTACATATTGGATCAAAACTTGACCCTCCATATTCATTTCTTTGGCAGTCAGCACAGCAGCCGATCTGAATTTGGCTAGATCTGCCATCCTGTATCACACAACTCTAATAGTGTTCTAAGATAGATTACAAACTCTAATTAACAAAGTGACACTCTACTTAATTAATTACTACTGGCTGTGAAGATTCATCAACTCTTACTCTCCACCTTAATTATTTCTTATGAATAACTTTTAATTTTTGGGACACTGTTGAATTTATACAAACTTATACCCCAATAGTTTAATCCCGGACCGGGAGACCCCAATATATGTGGTGGGTTTTGATGTTATTAAGTGTGATTGCTATGTTTACTTAGTGTACTGAATGAGGTCAGCTGTGAAGGTCCTTGAGGATAACAGTTTATGTGAGTTTACAGAGTACCTTGCTACTACCACCTACGACCTCAATCAGACTTATTCTTGAATAGTATGTCTGATAGCTACGTCTAATGTCTAGGGTACTGAAATGTGGTGTGCCGGTAATTAAATACACAAACACACACACACACACACACACAAACACTAATATTAATCTATATAATTAAGTCAATTAACACTGTGTTTTAAATTTAGAAATTACAATTTTTTCAAATTTATTTTGTCCTGAACCAAGATTTTTCTTATGGTCAGGACTTTTAAATCAATATGAATCAATTTCAATAGAGGTACATATAATCGAGTAAACACATGAAAGACTTGTACATATACATAATTTAAATTTGCTAATATTGGTACTAAAAACTAAAGTCTTTAGGAACTAGTGCTGGATGTCGGGTCGGGGTATTTGCATCATACCCAGTCTTTAGTTAACAGTGTTCGTTTGCTCTTTAAACAGGATTAATGGTGGAAAAGTTTCTTAATACACAATGGAGTTTCTATTATATTATATTCGTTGATGAATCTCAGCAGGCCAGGTCTTTAATACTTATCTGGCCTGTGACGATTGAAGAAAGTTGTTCCTTAGGCCCACTCCTCACATGCTCTGAGGTAGTATGGTAGGCATCTCATTTCATACAATGTTGTACTCTTCAGAACCTCTGGCACTAGCACAGTGCCAGACAGAGAAACTCTGAAACCACAAAATTAGGCTATGTCTTAACATACTACCTAATCCACAATGTTTACAAGCATTAATACATTGAAATAAAAGACAGGGTCAGATCTCTCTGACCGACCCAGCACATCTCATCAATGCTGTTATCAAGTAGCACTAGTTTCCCATTCCTCTCCTCTATGGACTGCACTGCATCTGAAATATTTTCATTAATCTCTTTTTTCTATATAATAAGGTGGGTGATATGTTTCCACCTGACCACCTGAAAAGAACCATCTGTATTCTACATTTCTGATAGTTTATCATATTTTAATTCACCCTGTAGGCCCTGGAACAGTCGGCTGGGGACCTAGAATAAGTACTCACTTGTCGTAATCATTTTTCATTATATGGCAGTATCACTCTCTAAGAATTGTTAAATAAAAAGGTTAATAATTTCTGCCTTACCACAATTCAAAATGAAAACACACAGATACGTTGAAATAGCACAAACTCAGCTGAGCTGCTGGCTAGACTAGGGCGTCCCACTACTATTAGCACATATATTCAATGGACGACAAACCTCTTAGCCTCAACGATCTGCTTGTATGGACAGTCTTCAACAAAATGGCAACGAGCCGTCCAATTTTCTAATAATCTTAACTGTGTTGACCAATCAAATTGGAAAGCCAATCTTTTTAAATTTAAAATTTTACACTAAGGTCCAAATTTGGTCCAATGTGTAGTGTATTTCTGTCGGTCGGTCTGTCCGAACTTGTCATTCTCCAAAAATGGACTTGGTTTTGGGCCCAACTACAAAAAAACTATTCAAATTTTCTCTCACTCACTTCTTAGATTTCTACTGCGAAGATATTTTTAGATTCTATCCGCCTTGTCTCCCCCTTGTTTACATGTAATCTTTTACTGCCTTCGTCTCAAGGACGCGTCAAAATGTAACTTTAGTGAATGCCAAACTAACATCTGTTTGCTAGTCTGCCACTGAACAAATCAGTCTTTTGTCAATAACTTCCGAGTTATCTGTCCGTCCTTTTATTTTAAAGCATATTATTTATCAGGAAAAGATAAGCTCTTAAACTAGCTAAGTTTTGTGATTATAAACCTATTAATAAGGAATTCCATATTTTTTCCATGTTATCCAACCTATTCATGTCTTTTTGCACTAATTTCAAGCTAAATACGAGATTCTCCCGTAGTACGTGGGAATTACGTCATTCTAAATAAGAGCTAAGTCTGTTTTCGTGACCCAATTGGCTACATGTTCTTACTTTTACATCGTATTTGAAACAACTAACTACAAGTTCGCGCGTATGCTAGTTTTAGATTCAAACGCGTGCAGACGGCATCATGTTTTTCTTCCCTCCTTTTCTTACCCCGTCTGAACGAATAGGCCTTTCGCGTCCCCATGTTATAAATAGTTTTTTTTTTCAATGACACTAGAAAACGAGGGTACGGTCTACCAAAATCAACGCGCTTGTGGCGTGGGCGAAGAAGCAGCAGCGTATCTTACTATATTTTATCCCTACATTTTATTTTAACTTTTATATTTATAATGGAGGATTTTATCGCTGTATCAATGTATTTCACCACAACTTACTAACACCACATAACAATACAGACTAAGTTTCTACAAAGAAAGCGAGGAAAAAGAACAAAACAAAAGGAAAGAAAAACAACAACACACCAATAAGCAAACCTCAGAAACAGACGTAGAAATGAACAAAACTTGTTGCTAACCTATCAAGACCCCGACGCAACTGTCCCACTACTCAAGAGAACCAGACTGAACGATAGACAGAAAAGAACATTTTATAGGAAGAAAACAGAATTTAATGGAAAAGCAAGAAAAACATAAATATAACAAATTGTACAAAGATTTACACACAAGAAACTTAACTGATAGTCCAGCGACGCTCGTCCAAGTAGCTCATCAGCACCGATGATGAAGATGAAGACAGTACACACAGTTCTCCACAAAGTTTGAAAACGTCCAAACGAAAATACCGTTCCAGGAAACCAGACGTCTACGCAAGTCTGTGTGCCAGCTTCTAACAATAGTGTCGTTTGGCACGGTACTGCAACAACTATCCCCACGAATACACTGTTCTGCACGGTGCTATCACAGCACTGTCCACAGTAGAGCTCACATGTGTATGTCCCTTGGCACTATCATGCGTAAAGATATATATGTCCACACCGATCACTTCACAGCTCGACACTTGGGAAATCCCGCAGTCTACAGCATAGAGTACTCCTGGCCACTTAGATCAGCAGCCTTCAGTCTTCAGCACGGTACATTTTCAAGGGTCACGACAGAGGCGTTGGTGTTGTTCGTACATCACGGGTGATGAAGACCACTCTGTTCATCCAATTATTAGGAATATGTTAGGTTAGTCTATGGGTACGAAGGTGACTGATGAGCCCAATGAGGGCCTGGAAAGATCTCGGACAGTGTGGGCAGGGAATGTTTGCTTCATGTGAAGGTTTTATTACACGGTCTTTTCTAGCTTGTCTCCGCTGTTCCGCTCCTGCTCTTCTGGATGGTTCGCATGCTGCTCCACCTTTACGAAGAGATGTGCGCCAAGCAGTTCGGTCTTGTGCAGCAGCTTCCCATGTGTCAGGATTTATGTCAAAAGCTGTCAACGAAGTCTTAAACGTGTCTTTGAAGCGCTTCTTTTGACCACCACGGGAGCGTTTACCCTTTTGCATCTCACCATGAAAAAGTATATTTGGCAGTCGATGGTCTGGAATGCGGACTACATGACCTGCCCAGCGAATCTGTGACTGCATCAGAATAGTATCGAGGCTAGGGATACCAGCTCTGTCAAGAACGGCGGTATCCGGGATCTTGTCTTGCCATTTGATGTTCATTACCTTCCTGAGACAGCATGGAAGTGGTTTAGCTTCTTTACGTGGCGCCTGTATATAGTCCCTGTTTTACATGCATAAAGCAGCACTGGAAGCACCTCAGCTCTGTACACCTTCAGCTTTGTCTGTAGACTAATGCAACTTCGATGCCAAACGTTGGTGTATAGTCTGCCAAATGTGCTGCTGGCTTTGGAGATTTTGGTGTTCCCCTCATCATCAATGACGATGTTCTGGGATAGCGTGCTACCACGGTATGTGAATCTGTTCACAACATTCAGTTTCTCACCATTTACCTTGATGATTGGCTCAGTATAAATTGTGCCAGGAGCTGGTTGGTACATGGTTTCTGTTTTCTCCGTGTTGATGGTAAGTCCAAAGTTGGAACAGGCTTCGGAGAATCTATCCACGCTATGCTGCAGATCAGCCGCTGAGCCAGCATTGAGGGCACAATCGTCAGCAAGCAGAAGATCTCTGATGGTGTGTGATTTGACGTTGGTTGTTGCTTGAAGCCTCATAAAGTTAAACAATTTTCCATCAATACGATATCTGATGTCGATTCCTGTGTCCCCGTCTCTGAAAGCATCAGTCAGCACAGCAGAAAACATGATACTGAACAGAGTCGGTGCAAGTACACACCCTTGTTTAACTCCATTTGAGACGGGAACAGGCTCCGATAGCTCACCATTTTCCTGAACTCTAGCCTGCATTCCATCAGAAGTATTCTGGCGAATATCTTCCTTGCGATTGATAATAGAGAGATGCCTCGTTGATTTTTACAGTCTTGGCGATTACCTTTGCGTTTATATAGATGTGTAATTGACGCATCTTTGAGATCGTGTGGGATGATTTCACTCTGCCACATTTGCTGGAAGATCATGTGAAGTTTCTCTATCAGAGCTGTACCGCCATCTTTATAGACCTCAACAGGAATTGAATCGGAGCCGGGGGCCTTTCCACTAGAAAGTTGACGATTCGCTTTTTGAGTTTCCTCCAGAGTTGTTTAGACACAATGAGGCGATGATCAGTCCAGCATTCGGCACCACACATGGACTTGGTCACCCGGACATCTTACGTGTCCTTCTTCCTAACAGTTACATAGTCAATTAGGCACCCACTGAACAGGCACATCAATATGGCTTGAAAACGACAGACCTTCGCAGGAACGCAGGAAATAAATTTCCCCAGGTGGGTATGGTCAGTACGAGCAATGGCACTACAGTTGATTGGCTGTATGCTCACACAGGTTCAAACAAGAGAAGTTCCACATATCCTGAGATACCTCTGCCACTATTGACCTTCTTACAATCCACTAATTTCGACAATCTAACTTCCCTCCTGATACAGTGTGTCACTTGGGCCAAACTATACCAGACTTGACAATCTATATCCCACCTGACACCATTAGTCAATTGGGCCAATCGATACCAAACAATAATGACACCTTAATCTCCGCTGCTCCACCTGGATCAATACCACTAAGCCACAAAGTATACCTTTCAATACCTCAAACTGAAATGCCAGAAGCCAGCTGCACCTTTATTCTATTACTTTTGACACATCTTTCAACACTACTGCCCGCCTAGTACCACAATTACCTTGCAACACAGTGTCAAACACACTAACTGTCGAATATTCTCAGAGTTGAAAATACCAATTTTCCCTGTGATGCTGTGACCTGTTTCTTAACTATGTCAACTACCGTTAGCGAGGTCACCCGACCGTAACAGCTCACTGCACAATAGCTAACCAAAACACAACACACTGGCGTGAACCCTGTCGTAGATACAAGGCATAAACACAAAGTTACTATTACTTTATATCAAACTGTGTAAATATTTTCTAGCCTTTCTAACGAAAATGAAGGCACTACGGCCTTTTGGCTCACAAAAGCCGGATGCAGGCCTTAGCTGTCCAATATAATATTGCATAATATTGGCCTCACATGGCTAAAAAACGTATGAAATATATATATATATATATATATATATATATATATATATATATATATATATATATATATATATATATATATATATATATATATATATATATATATATATATATATATATATATATATATATATATAACTGCCCGAGAAACTTGCCTCAATTACTTTATCTGACAGCCTCATACATATCAGTATGTCGGCACTGTACAAACACTGTACTGACTATCGCTCATCCTAGCGATCAAAAATCTATGACACAGCAATACTCTAAATCATGGACAACTTGTCAGATACGGCCTGATTAAATATATTCACTGGACACTACACTAATCCAGAATTCCACATAATCATCCAACAGAACTAAATATGGCAATCTCTGGCTAATAATCCATATGATAAACCGCACAGCGACTTGCTGGCGAAGGTAACCAGACGTCCGTCCACACGGAACGCTGATTAGAAAACACCATGGCCTTTCGCGCCTAGACTTCTTCCGGCTTCCGGACATTCACATGACGTACCGTTTTAGTTAACCCAATGTTGCCAAATTGTCAGCGTTGCCAGTTTGATATTTCGTACTAAAAGATGCACTGCAAAAATGCGCCGTGACAGTTACCCATTGTGGCGAGATGGAAGTTAGATAATAGAATAGTTCCCAGAAATGGAGAAGAGAACTGGTGAACTAGAAGTAAGGATAGTACAAGCCAAGTCAGATCGTTAACTGCACAACTCTAGATGGTAGCTGTTTAAGAGAACTGCAAAGTGGGTCACCTTCTCGCTAGACCTATCCTATGCTCCAAGGTTGTCTCTATTAATAGTTGGGTAGACTGCAGCTCGTTATTTACCACAACCGATTTTAAAATATTAAACATTCTTTTGAATTTCACACGAGAACAAAATTTCAAACTGAAACTGGAATTTAAACAAACTCAATGACACGGTGGGCTAGTTAGTACAACTGAATACAGTAATACAAAATATACAAGGGGATTGACATAAGTCTTGGGCCTGACCATGAAGGAGTCACAGGAGGAAGATGAAACTTGGCACATTTATAGTTCATCATATTTGCACTGAATGTGTGAAGTACGAGTTTGTTTCTTCAATTGGTTTACCCGCTACGGTGCATGGCGCAATGTACCCTATTGACCGGATCTGCTGCTCCAAAGATTTGACAAAACAATGGAAAAGAAGGAGGCCACAGCTGTGATAAAATTTCTGATGTTTCAGGGAAAAACCCCTACAGAAATGCACAGGGAGATGGAACCAGTGTTTCGTGATTCTTGTCCTTCATATAATTCGGTAAAAAACTGGTGTCAACAGTTTAAGTGCGGCCGCTCGAATGTTGCTGATCTGCCAAGATCTGGTAGACCAGCCTCAGAGTGAAACGATGAAAATGCAACAAGAGTGAAGAAAATCATTGACCAGGATCGAAAAATGATAATTGTTGAGATAGCTAGTAGAGTAAAACTGAATGAAAGAACAGTTTATAGAATTTTACACAACAGACTGAACATGAGAAAAGTGTGTGCACGCTGGGTTCCGCGACTGTTGACACGTGAACAAAAGCAAACGAGGGTAAATTGCTGTCAACAGTTTCTCAAAAAGTGTCAGTCAAAAAATTTTTTGGAGACCATGGTGACAGTAGATGAGACTTGGGTACACCATTATGACCCCGAATCCAAAATTGCCAGCATCCAATGGAAAACCCCGGGCTCCCCAACACCTGTCAAGCCGAGAGCGCAGAAATTTGCAGGAAAAGTGATGCTGACTGTTTTTTGGGACGGCAAAGGTGTCCTTTTGAAAGATTATCTGCCTCGTGGCAACACAGTTAATGGACAGTACTATGCAGATCTTCTCACCAAACTAAGAAAGGTTGTGACCAGGAAACGAGGGATAACGCGCACTCAAAATCTTCCTTTGCTGCAAGAAAACGCGCCCTCTCACAAAGCACGGCTTGTGCAGCTAGCAGCCAATGATTTGAATATTGAAATTCTTCCACACCCACCATATTCTCCAGATTTGGCTCCATCACACTTTTTTCTATTCCCAAATCTTAAAAAACAGCTAAAAGGAAATCATTTTGACAGCGATGAAGAAGTTATACTGGCATCTGATGACTGGTTTAGTTTGAAAAATAGGGTGTTTTACTCCCAAGGTCTTTTCAAGGTCAAGCAGAGATGGCAGAAGTGTGTCAATTCAGACGGTGGCTATATTGAAAAGGAATAAACACTATACAAAATTTCAGCGCTCTGTGACATGTCCTTCATGGTCAGGCCCAAGACTTATGTCCATCCCATGTATAATATTTACGATGACAATACATTGAAGTGATCACAACAGCTCAAAACAAACAATAGTGTAAAGTCAAGTGAAGAAAGGTACTGATACAAAAGTCAAATTATAACTTCCAAAACAAGGGAATGTGTGCTAGAGGTGGTGAATGTGATACTGACTGTTGTTTACTTACAAGAGAACTTTTTTGATATTCTGGAGGTTGAATCAGTTCAGCCTATTTCTTCATTATTTTGTTATTTCATTTTCTTTCGTGCAAATTTGTGGGGTTTTTTAATTCTTCAAGTTCATTTTTCTGTGTCGTCATCTTGTTTTATTTTTTGGTTTGTTTGAAACACTTTTTTCTACAAGTTTTTTCTGCGTTTTTTTTTTCTTCTTTTTTCTTTTAATCTATAACCACCATTACCATTTAGCTCCCAAAGGAGCATAAACCTTCAACAAACACATTCCAAGTCCTCCAGTCGTGTACTATCAACTTAAGATCTGTCCTACAGACGTGTATTAAGAACTAAAGGTATGTCCTCCAGTCGTGTAATATCAACTTAAGGACTTTCCTATAGTCGTGTGCTATCAACTTAAGGACTTTCCTCCAGTCGTGTACTATCAACGTAAGGACTTTCCTCCAGTCATGTACTATCAACTTAAGGACTTTCCTCCTGTCGTGTACTATCAACTTAAGGACCTTCGTCCAGTCTTGTACTATCAACTTAAGGACTTTCCTCCAGTCGTGCACTATCAACATAAGGACTTTCCTCCAGTCGTGTACTATCAACTTAAGGACTTTCCTCCAGTCTGGTACTATCAACTTAAGGACTTTCCTCCAGTCGTGTACTATCAACTTAAGGACTTTCCTCCAGTCTGGTACTATCAACATAAGGACTTTCCTCCAGTCGTGTACTATCAACTTAAGGACTTTCCTCCAGTCTGGTACTATCAACTTAAGGACTTTCCTCCAGTCGTGTACTATCAACTTAAGGACTTTCCTCCAGTCTGGTACTATCAACTTAAGGACTTTCCTCCAGTCGTGTACTATCAACTTAAGGACTTTCCTCCAGTCGTGTACTATCAACTTAAGGACTTTCCTCCAGTCGTGTACTATCAACTTAAGGACTTTCCTCCAGTCGTGTACTATCAACTTATACTATCAACTTAAGGACTTTCCTCCAGTCGTGTACTATCAACTTAAGGACTTTCCTCCAGTCGTGTACTATCAACTTAAGGACTTTCCTCCAGTCGTGTACTATCAACTTAAGGACTTTCCTCCAGTCGTGCACTATCAACATAAGGACTTTCCTCCAGTCGTGTACTATCAACTTAAGGACTTTCCTCCAGTCGTGTACTATCAACTTAAGGACTTTCCTCCAGTCGTGTACTATCAACTTAAGGACTTTCCTCCAGTCGTGTACTATCAACTTAAGGACTTTCCATGATTTCCCCAACACTTCTATTTCCGTCTCCTCTTCTTCGTGTGTTTTTTTTGTCTACCTCTACTTGTCTTACCCTAGGAGATTCTAGAACCAGGACTACCTTGTATAGCGCTGATAATTCCTTCTTGACAAATCGGGGCTAATCGAAAACGCGATAAACGAAAATTTATTTCATATAAGAAAAAATAGAAATAAAATTACTTATTTACCGAGGTCCAGTTACATGGTCTTACGCTGTTGGTTTATGTGAGAATTTGTTTTATATGATGAGGTCACCTGCCCCATGTTTCCCTGAAGATGCAGCAAACCTATACTTTATTGTTGTCATCAGAGACCCCCGTGTACAATGTTGTCATCAAAGACCGCCGTGTACAATGTTGTCATCAGAGCCCCCCCCCGCCCCCCCCCACACCCCCCCGTGTACAATGTTGTCATCAGAGACCCCCGTGTACAATGTTGTCATCAGAGACCCCCGTGTACAATGTTGTCATCAGAGACCCCCGTGTACAATGTTGTCATCAGAGACCCCCGTGTACAATGTTGTCACCAGAGACCCCCATGTACAATGTTGTCATCACAGACCCCCGTGTAAAATGTTGTCATTAGAGTCCACCGCGAACAATATTGTCACCAGAGACCCTAGTGTACAATGTTTACAATGAATATACATTTAATTGTTGACAAAAGTTCCAAATAAATAATAGAGAAAAGTGAAAGCCGCTGACAGAACAGCCAATAATATCTACAATAAAGGAATGGGGCGGGAAGTGGTGGACAGTAATACTGACTACCGTTATCTGGTAAGTGTAGAGCCTTATTGACTTGTTGTTTTGGTTATGTAACCAGGCCATTCTGTTATATTATTTTTTTTCTAATGCATTTTATTGCTTGTTAGTTTCTTTGGGTTGATATTACTTTGTTTCGTTGTACATTTTTTTACTTGCTTATTTGAAATCCATCCAGCAACCTGAATGATGAAGCTGACGATCGCACCAAGTGGCGATGCTCGCTACGGCATCACCTCAGATTGGTCAAAAAGAAGCTCTCACGGCAAGCAGAAGAGAGGAGAAAACGTCGAAAGGAACACCAGGAAAAAAACAAATGAGTGCTAACACCTAAGGGGCACAATCCCAAAGTTAGATATGACTGAAAGTGTTGTTACTGTTATTACTATTGGGATGTATAGGAGTTCATGTTGCTCTCGAGTCAATTCTAGGGTTAGAAATCGAACCACGATCGATTATCCATATCAGTGTGGCTTACAATAGCAATTCCCTCTGTGGTTAAACATTTTGAGAAACTAGCATTGCACACTAAGCTTGGGGGAATCGCTTGAGCACCCAGAATTAGCTGAGGATTTTACCATGCAGTAGAATCTAACAATGAATTTCTGATCGGCCATGGGTGCTGGGAAGTTGCTCTGTGAAGGATGATGACAATTCCTTCAGCAAGTTCCAGAATCAGAGCACAGGATTTTAGCCCTGCATATTTGGCTGGCCGGGTAGTGCTCAGTATACCACCTCATCCCCCGCTTCAAGCATAAAACCAGGTGTGAAGATCCTTTAAATGAATGGGAAAGAAACTGGAGCACGTGACTCCAACTCAACAAGTATCAGAGAGGCAGAAAAGTCACAGAAAAAAGCCCAGATCTACTGTTATATTGTTGACAGCACTATGTGCCTGGGAGCAGTTACTTGTGATTGACAACTAAACAACACTAGTATCTTGCTAGACGACTGCGTAAAGAGATACATGTTTTAACAAATAGCAACTGTCCATGAAAGAAATCTAGCGTGTAACTTTATTGCTCTAATAAAGCAAAAGAACATCCACACAAAAAGCACACAACAAGAAATCATTATTATAAAAATCTGATATTGCTTAATAATATTTAGTATATCTTTAAAATAAAGATGCTTTTTCGTTCCGCCTTAAAACATACATAACACTTAAATACAATTATTGCTCACGTATTTGTTGTTTCCCTTGCAAGACAATTACCTCCATTATATATTATGTTACATGTTTTAATTTTTCTGTGTTCATAGATTCATTCCAGTCCCTAATGACATATCTGACCTATCTAAAAATATGTCTAAAATTAGCACTTTGATGTAATATTAAGTAACATCTGCTGTCATTACAAATAATAAGTTGAACTAAAATTAAATCTAGAGTATTTCACCTCTACACCTCACGGTAGAAGGGGAACGACTAAGTAAGTAAGTATTTAAAGAAATACTAGTTGTCATTGTCACATCTTATAAGTACTATATATTCAGACAAAGTAATATTTTAAGTAAGACTTCACACATAAGAAGAAAGTAATATGAACTTACTGGCTCTGTCAGAGACTAGATTAGAAACTGGTTAGTATAACTCAACACAATAATCCACATCTATATACAATGTTTATCTATATACAAGACAAATCTATACACAAGGGCACTGAAGAGGCTTAGTGAAACTGCGGAAAAGGCATCATGCTGGCTGTGGAACAGCCGCAATGGGCTATGGAACTCGGGACAGTAAACTCTGCGGTACAGGAAACATCAGGAATTTTTCTACGTTCACAATACGTTGTTTTTTTCGGTGTACTGGTGAAAGGGCTGTGACTGACGGGCAACACGCGGCGTTTTATAAGAGGTGTTGGGCACGGGGTTACAGTTGCTGGTGCGCAGTCACTGGCCTTTTCGGCTTCACGCAGGTGTGTCAGTGTCTGTCCCTGGTCGTGGTGTGCGGCGGAACGAACTGAATAATTTGTCTTCTCTTTGGTTACTTTCACATTTTCCTCCACGGCTGGCGGAGTTGTGGATTTTAAAGTTGCTACCAAGGTGAAATGGGTTCATTTTCGATACAATACAACAGGAGGCTGAGACACTCGGGAGTCATGACCCAAGTCGGCCCGCCCCCCTTAGAGTGTAAAGCAGTATAGGGCCGAAACACTTGTTCGATGGGGGAACTGCTTCTGATGATTAGATTGCCTCCTGTTGTATCGCTCTGTATAGAGTTTCCTATCATTGTTTACGATGACAAAATATTTAAGTCTTCACACCAGTTCAAAACATCAAGTGAAAACCAAAGAGAGATAAGTGATAATATAACATCTAAAATAAGGAAAAGGGGTGAGGAATGGTGAATGTGATGACTGTTGTTTGCTGGAAAGGTACTATTGTAGCAGAAGGTAAGAGTTGTAGAGATCTACTTAAGAAACACTGAGCTCTCTAAAGATCTACCTTGATAAAATCATGTCTGTTTTCAGGTTTCCCAGTATTTTTAACTCAGAAAGCGTACAACCTATATGTAAATTTTATCTCTGTTAGATAATCTGTTTCCTACAGTCCCATCAACAGAGTGGTAGAAAATTCAAGTTTTTTTTTTTTCGTACGCCCGCTAATACTCGAGGCGAAATCTCAGGTTATTATTAATGTCTAACCTGACATTGATTTTACGTGAGTATCCCTTTTTTCTTGTACAGAGACAGGTGTCCCTCGCCATTCAGGCAGATACTCGCCGATTTCGGAGGTACCCATTAGAGCTGGGTCGGCTCAGGAGCCGCCAATCCCTGGTCGACGACACTCCTTCAAATGTTCTTGCCAGGTCTCGAGTTAATCCAGTCCAAATCCCGGTCGACGAAAAATCCTCAAATGCAGTCACCCGGAAAATTAAATTAAATTAAATAATGTTTTACCGAAATGTCAACTTTAATACAAAGAAAAGATCAGACGTCGTGAGTTTTCACTGGGAATGGGGGAAAATTGCCTTATGCGGGGGATATCACACTTTTGAATGTAGGTGAGAGGGCTAGTCAAACATTTTAAACTTCTTTGCTTTCCCCTCCGTTACCTAGACATCTACCAAATCGTCATATTTAATTTACCTGTAGAGCGAGATCTAACTTATGCTTATACCGGTAATATTGTGCGTGTGTTTACATATACTGTATATATATATATATATATATATATATATATATATATATATATATATATATATATATATATATATATAGATATATATATATATATATATATATATATATATATATATATATATATATATATATATATATATATAGAAGTGTGTCTGTGTTTCTATGTACGAAGACATGGTAGTTGACTTTCACATCCAGCATTAAACAAACAATCAAATAAACAAGCAAAATATAATGTCGTTGTCGCATCTGTGCTATGTTTACACAAATCGATGTGCCCATTGCAATCTAGAACTTACACAAACTTCATAACAGCAATACATCCAAAGTTGGAGGTACAGACAAAACAAAAATAAGAATCTTCAACTTAAATGTCTCGTCAGTCCTATTGAATGGCTCTGTAACATCAAGGACAACAAAAATGACAACCAGAAAGATACAGACTATCACAAGATCACTAACAGAGAACTTATGATATGATCACTAACAGAAAACATGAAATGATCACAAATAGAGAACTTATGACAAGGTCACTAACAGAGAACTTATGACAAGATCACTAACAGAGAACTTATGACATGATCACTAACAGAGAACTTAAGACAAGATCACTCACAGAGAACTTATGACATGATCACTAACAGAGAACTTATGACAAGATCACTAACAGAGAACTTATGACATGATCACTAACAGAGAACTTATGACATGATCACTAACAGATAACACATGAGAAGATCACTAACAGACAACTTATTATAAGGTCACTAAAAGAGAACTTATGACATGATCACTAACAGAGAACTTATGACAAGATCACTAACAGAGGACTTATGACAAGATCACTAACAGAGAACTTATGACAAGATCACTAACAGAGAACTTATGACAAGATCACTAACAGAGAACTTATGACAAGATCACTAATAGAGAACTTATGACAAGATCACTAACAGAGAACTTATGACAAGATCACTAACAGAGAACTTATGACAAGATCACTAACAGAGAACTTATGACAAGATCACTAACAGAGAACTTATGACAAGATCACTAACAGACAACTTATGACAAGATCCCTAACATAGAACTTATGACAAGATCACTAACAGAGAACTTATGACAAGATCACTAACAGAGAACTTATGACAAGATCACTAACAGAGAACTTATGACAAGATCACTAACAGAGAACTTATGACAAGATCACTAACAGAGAACTTATGACAAGATCACTAACAGAGAACTTATGACAAGATCACTAACAGAGAACTTATGACAAGATCACTAACAGAGAACTTATGACAAGATCACTAACAGAGAACTTATGACAAGATCACTAACAGAGAACTTATGACAAGATCCAGACAAATACAAGTGTCCCACTTCTGGGATGACCAGAGTAAGAGAAATAGAGGAAGACAAAAACAACAGACGGAGAAGAGAACTGGAGACAGACGAGTAATGTATAAAAAAGACAAGAACTGATGGCAAAGGACACGAAGGCGTGACCTAGTTTTGTTGAGCACGTGAGCACTACGTGGAGCTAAAAGGTATTGATAATATGTTGGTTGTAGTTTTGGGGAAATTCGCGACAGATTTATAGTTAACGTCTGTCAATGTTAAAACGATGTAGAGGAGTTACCCACATGTCACAGACAAATTACAAAAATAAATCACTTGTCTCCGACAAAGTTCGAACAACAAAACTTAAGAGATTAGCACATATCTAAAAATAATTGCTAGCCACGTGATTAAATGAGAGTCAAAATGTGTGCTTGCTCAGTCTAGACGGGTAGAAATAGTATGACATGATCACCAATGTGGAACTGATGGAAACAACCAGAGAAACGCTTGTGGAGCAGGAGGTAGGAGAATTATTGTTTTGATTATCTTCCCATCTTATTCTATTAGCCTATATGTACATATATTCATACGCTAGAGGCCTTGCCCGTTCTTTGCACGGGGAACCTGTAAATAACTTTTTTTGTTTTCATACAAAAAATTGCATAAAGACAAAGTAACCAAAGCATAAATTCTTGTTTAAATATTATTCCAGTATTTATTTAAACTGTGTGACATACCTTTATATAACAGAACATCCTGTCTACAGTACTATTGATCAAATTTGTTGTTGACGTCTTTCCATGCCATGGTTTCAAAATGTATAGAACCTTTTCTCTTTATCGTCCCCTATCTATTTTCCCTTCTATCTTTCCTATTGTCACGATATACTCCAGCTTCCTTCTCATAACATGCCCAAAAGAAAGTGAATTGCTTGTTTCTAACCCGAGGAATACATTTCCTTTGTACATTAGCATCTTTCAAGACATCCCCATTTTAGCTGCTCGTGTTATTTTTTAACATTCTTCTGTAAAACCACATCTCCGTGGCATATTGTACTTTTCATACCTGTTACTAATTGTCCATAACTCACTTCCGTATGTCATGATTGGTCCTATATAGCTCTGAAGAGCTCTCTTTCTTACTTCCACCGAACCAAAGTTTGTTGCATGAAATGCTTTTCATTTTAAATAGAATACTGCTTTTACTTGGTATATTCTACACGTGACTTTTGAGATACAACATCCATCCCATTTGGTTAATGTGCCCAGGTGTTTGAATCTATGGACCTGTTTTAAAATTGTTTCACTTACTTAGAAAAACGCATTCTGGAGAAGTCGTTTTCTTGGAGATGACTATAGCTTCTGACTTTGTTGCTACTTGAGACTAAGACCTTTAATTTAACTTTGTTACTTCTGTATCAATTATTTCCTACAACTCATTTTAACTATTTGCCATTAAGAGTGTCTCCCGGTACCTCAAGTTAATTATATTATGTCCATTCACTGATATTTCTGGTAAATCCTCTATGGATTTAACTTTTTTTTTCGCTGCGCACATTGAACACATCTGATGACGGGACACGTCCCTGTGTAGCACTTTTTTTAACCTGCTGAAATGTTTGTATTTGGCTGCTAATTCTGTTTGTTGCAAACACATGTTCTTTATTATTCTCAAGCCCTTACCATAGATGTTTATGCTTTTTATCATTTTGATAATATACTTGTGATTCACTATGTCGAATGGGAGCCGCGCTAGCGTAGTGGTTACAACACCGCTCTGGCGACCAGGTGATTCAGGATCAAACCCGGGCGACGGCATTTGAGGATTTTTCGTCGACCGGGAATTGGACTGGATTAACTCGAGACCTGGCGAGGACATTTGAAGGAGTGTCGTCGACCAGGGATTGGCGGCTCCTGAGCCGACCCAGCTCTAATGGGTACCTCCGAAATCGGCGAGTATCTGCTTGAATGGCGAGGGACACCTGTCTCTGCACAAGAAAAGGGATACTCACGTAAAATCAATGTCAGGTTAGACATTAACAATAACCTGAGATTTCGCCTCGAGTATTAGCGGGCGTACAAAAAAAAAACTATGTCAAATGAATTAGTGTAGTCTTCAAAATGTAGATCTGTTTTTACTTCTGTGGCTCTCTCTATTAGTTGTTTGTACCTGTACCTTCTACAAAATCGTCCTGTTCATCACTAATTGCTGTCGTGTCTTTTCTGGGCTACATTTCCAGTCTTTGCCCATGTGCTTTAGCCATGGTTTTGTCGTTTTACATTTGCTTATTTAGCCTGCCATATTCTAATTTGTCTTGCTTAGGTTTTGGTCCTGCATCCATCAGTTGTAAAATTTCAATAGGAATCAATTTCGTCTTTGCAATTCCCGTTTCACTAATATGCTTGACATTCTCTGTAATTTTTTTTTTTTTTTTTGCCTACTTGTGGCGAGGCGCGTCCCTTTCAACCTATTTGGTTATATCTGAGCGCATTTACCAGCCAAAAATAAGTGAACTCCGTTCGTTGCTTACCCGATCAGCGTTGATAGATACTAAGTCCTGAAAAGGGCTAACACCATCTATCTGCTAGCGTAAAGCCCTAAAAAGGACTCGCTAGCTTTTTTTTTTTTTTTAAGTGAAACTTTATTTTCATTTCTTTGCAATTTTACAAATCCGTGTACATGTTACAAAGATGGAAAACATGGAAAGTACATTTTAAAATTTCATATGAACACTCGTGCGTACTCTCACTTTCATCTGTACACTCTAACAGTAAATATATAATAATTAAACATTTCAATTTACAAAACCATGTGCATTTTACAAACAAAGAATGTGATAAGAGCCATTTAACAAAAACCGTGTACATTTTACAGTGGAAAACCATAACAGGTACCTTATAAATTACATATAAATAACACTCGTGCGTATTTAACCCTTCATTTGCACACTTAAATGGTCAATCTTCAGGGTTAAAACATTTTAAATAAAATAGTGGAATAGAAAGGGATGAATTATAGTAACCCAGAAACTTCATATGACAAGGGGTTTATAGTGGTTCCAAATTTCGGGCTCTTTTGGATTCTGAAGTAACTTCAGTGTCCAGTCTGGCTGCTGGAACAAAGAAACACTTGAGAAATATCGCCTGGGCTTGGTATTGCAAACCACCCCCCCCCCCCTTCCCGGATTGAGGGAGAGTGTCCATTGTGTGCTGCGTAACGCTTTTCTCTTGGCTGGGCGGGTTTCCGCTAACAAAATGTACACTCAGCCTTGAGCAGCCTTAGGGCGGCTAGACACACTGGCGACGCTAGAGATCCAAGTCAAGAGGTCCAAATTTTTTTTTTTTTTTTTTAAAGAGATTTTTGTGATCTTTATTTCAATTTTCAAAGCATGTTCATTTTAAAACATAGAATGTGATTAAATACATGCTATATAAGTGCTTGCGTGCATTTACCAGTAATTTGATACACATACGCACACAAATTAAATCACTTCAAAATTGTAATTATGTAAAATGAAATTAAAAATTAGTTAAATACATTGAAGATAACTTATGGCTTCCAGAACAAAGGACGGCTTGGAGATACAATTGGTGGTTCGGATAGACAGGTAAGCTATGAAGGCCACAGTCTGCATTGCAGAAAGCCTCCATCTCAGGTGTAAAACAAGCATCAATCACGGATGTAATAGTTTAGCACCCACCACTGAGTAGCCTCGAGAAGATAGCACACAAATAGAAAAAGTAGGAGTGAAAGGGGTAGTATAAGAATATATATATTTATATTTATATGTTTTTTTCCAATTGATCTTTATTCATATAAATCTTCTGTGACATGTAAAACTTCCAACTCAAGAGAACATGTACAAATTTAAACAAAGGTGGTATATTTTAAACACACAGAATATTACATTGGAAAACCC
Source organism: Oreohelix idahoensis (assembly GCA_024509875.1). Taxonomy (NCBI): domain Eukaryota; kingdom Metazoa; phylum Mollusca; class Gastropoda; order Stylommatophora; family Oreohelicidae; genus Oreohelix; species Oreohelix idahoensis. The sequence goes on from JAMPIV010000473.1 coordinate 218,580, forward strand.
TGCACACACACACACACACACACTCTATAAAAAAAATGCTAGCTAGACGTACGGCTGTTAGAACATAGGCGCCTAGAAATAAGAACAGATTTTTTTTGATTTTTTTATTATTTGTGTTTTGTTTCCATCTCAATTTTCAAAAAACATGTACATTTTCCAAACAATTTATAATAAAAGTTCATGGTATATAGAAAAAACTCGCGCGCATTCACCAGTAAATTTTATACACATGTATACACAAATTAAAATCACTTCAAACAATACAATAAGCGGTGCGGGGAGAATAGAGATCTATGAAAGACCCCAGTTTAGGAATAGTGGTCAGTCTGCGTTGGAAAACGCATCCAGAAGACGGGCGGAATGGGGCGGGAGAGACACTACTGAAGGCCCCGGGTAGAAGAAAGGTCGGTATGTGTTACGGATTGCTTTGTTCTCAGTCGTGTGCAGGCTTCAACTTAGTAACAGTTGAACACTCTTCTGAGTCGCCTTTCAAGAGGCTAGCCCGTACTTACCGGTACACGAAGAGAGGAAGACAATTTTGTGGCGTCTAGGCTAGTTCCTTAAGATGGAGAGAGCGGAGGAGTGTTGCTCCGCTGTACATTAGAATCGGGTGAAATTGACAGTGCATTTTGCAGAAAAACATTTAAAAGTATCTGCGAATTAAAAAGGCGGTATTTGAACCTTGCTAAGTTGCGAAAAGTCCAAATGAAATATCTATATTGAGACAATAAGATGAGAAGTTTTGTTTGTATGTGTGGTGTTGTTTTTTAGAGCGTATAAAAAAAATGGCTCTGTAAGTGTCTACGGGTTGTCCTGTATGTGAGGTAATCATATCTTGTAATGCTTTCCTCATAGGTATGACTGTTTTGCACGTGTAGTAAATATGATCTTCAGTTTCTTGTAAGTGTGTTTTGCACAGCTGACACTGTGATGTTTGCTTGGATCTGTGGGCTTGTCGTTCTGTTGTGGGTGTCATGTTGTATATGAGCCTAAAGGTCACCTCTCTTGCCTTGGCAGTGATGTGAGGGTTGTGTAAAGTTGGTGAAAGTGTCAGTATAGTTTGTCTTGAAGTATTTCTGTCCTCTTTTGATTCTGAGATGTAGTGGGGGTGCTTGTAGTTTCACTAAATGTTTGTAGATTACATTTGTTTTTTGGTGAATTGAGTTTTCATATCCGTGAATGGCTTGTATGCATGACTTGTAAAATGATGGTAGTGGGCCGAAATGGTGCGGCAATGAGTTGTTTAGTGGTCTCAGTCTGGTGAGTCTGAGCCCCATGTAATAGTGTGCTAGCGCGTGTTGGAATTTGTATCTATGTTGCATGTCTGTCATTTGTGATGTTAGGTTCTGCCATGTGTCTTTGTGTGAGCGGTTTGGGTGTGAAGGAAAAGTGATGCCATAGATTGTGATGTTGTTTGTAGGTACAAGCCCTAATGGAAAGTCTGTTTTGTTTTTCCATTTGCCTAGGCCCATTATTGTTGATTTCTGTACGTTGACTTTAGCTCCGCTACCTTTACTAAAGTCTGTGAATGTGTTTAGAATGTTTGCAATAGACTTGTCGTTTGGTGGGAAAAAGGTGGTGTCGTCTGCATAAGCAATCAACTTCTGCTCGCCTTTCCCTGGTATAAAGGTGCCATTAATAGAGCTGGGTTCTAGTGCTAGAACATAGAGTTTGGGGAGAGAGGGCACCCCTGCCTAACAGATCGTGAAAGTGTTGGTAAAAGTATGATTCACCAAAACCTTGCTTTCGGGCTTCGTGTAAAGGATTTCAATCCATTTCCTAATGTTTCCACCTATGTTGCAGTGTAGCAGTGTTTTGTGAAGGTATGAGTGTGATATTCGATCAAAAGCTTGATAGGATTGTGTTGCGTGATAAATTCTCGCAACATCGTTTTATTTCAATATCTGTTTTATAACGCAAGGGCAACAACTGCTTGTAATTTATAGTCACTTTTCTCGGTAAGCATTTGTCTTCTCGCGTTGGTATCGAATGCAGTTAACTTTTGAGCTGTGGTCATTTTTGCGCTGGACTGCGCATGACTTGTCTTGTTGTTTGGTCGATCGGTTTCCGCCCACCACTAGTGGGAGTGAGCGATTTGGAATGGCGAAAGAGATGCCTCGTTGAAGAGGGGATCTCCGCTTTTTTTTGTTCTGTCAGGGATGTGTAGTCCTCTTATGGATATTTCGTTTAGTCGAGATAATACCTCTAGTGTTTTCCCACATGTCGGGAGGCGTGATATTTCTGTGTATTTCATGAAAGCAAGGTAAATTGACTCTTTCATTAACTCTATCGATTTTGGGTCGTGAGCGATTTCGATTCATAGCCTGTCTCCGAAAGTCGTCGTCACGAGATGTTTTTTCCCAGCTCACATGTCGCTGCATTGTACTGCATCGGTTGATGCATGTACCAAGGACCATTACTTGCTACTTTGTTAAATGAACTAGGTTTAGAAAACCTTTATTATCTAGAGGATATTCTTGAGGACATTATTTATACTTCGGCAGACGTGTCTGTCTTGCTGAAGTCAAACTAAGGAGAGTGAACTGATCTCATACATCTGGTTATCTCCTGGCTGTTATAGAAAAGGATGGAGTTTTCCACCTGACTACATTTACAGCATTTTGAAATATAACATGCATCTGACTCATCATTGTAATGCTGTCTACCGTTTATTGCTGTATTGAATGTTGCTGTGATAATGACTGTTTGATGTGCCTACACATTTGCGTAACCATTTTGTCACTGTGGCGTCCACAATAAATAATGAAGAAAAACGTCAACGGCTGTTTCAAGACTCATTGACTTTATACGTCGTGAGTTTACTGACGTCCTATGTGGATTGCCCTGTTATTGTTGCATGAACATTGTTTTGACTGAACACATCTACACACTACACAAAACCAGACATGCGGATGCCATCCATCATCATATGGCATCACGCATCATTTGGTGGCCATAAGCTGGTTTGATTCTGGTACTAGCAAACACGGGGTCCCTTACCCACTTCATTTTCAACAAGAATTCATCAGCATCCTTCAAGAAATTAACATTCTTCAATACAGTCAACATCTTCAAAATTTTCAAAGTACTCGGCGTTGCCCGGTAAAAGTCAAAATTTCAACTTTTTGACGGAAACAAGAATTTGACAGTACCGGCGTTGTTACATGTTGCCGGATAACTCGGACTGCTGTTATCTTTTACGCAAGTCAAGCAAGTTGCTGCTGTCAAGGTTCCAGTGCTGTCGTTTTTTTGAGAAGGTCAAGTGCCGGTTGAAACGGGTTGTTTTCTGAAGAAGGCCAAGTACCGATTTCCATCAACTTACTTTTGGATTAGAAGGTCAAGTGCCGAAACAACTCAACACACAGTATTTCAGAAGCTCTTGTACCATCGTGTTAGCAGTGGAAGCAGTTCAGATGTGCCATCATCGTTGGAGCTTCGCTCTTTAGGACGTTGATTGACATCCGTTTTTTCTGCTGTTCTACGATTGGAAGCCTTTAAGTTAAGTGGCCTGTTTGTATGTAAACTGTGCCCTTATACTTCTGCTGAGTCTTCTGTGTATCATCTCATTCTATATGTTATATGTTTATATGTTATTTGTATATTTATATGTTTATATTTCAGCGGGTTCTCAGTTGGGTGGTGTCTCCGTTAGATTATGCCACGTCATAGAGGTCGTCTATTGTGAGCGTTTTCTGTAGGGTTTGCAAATTTCCGATACTGGAATTTGCTAAGCGACTTCTGTTGCTATTTATGTTAGCTGTGATGACATGTTTTAATATTGTTTTCGTTATTATTTCACATTCTTTAGTTTTGTTTTGATTTGTTTGTATTTGTTAGCCTACTCTTGTCTATAATTTAGTTTCATACAACATTTTTGTTTATACACTGTGGTGTCATGTATTTTGTTTAATTCTATCGCAGATATCGTCACATTTTTTGTGATATTTCATTAATTTCTGCTTTATTTTTAGTTGATTTCTGCGAAAGTTTTTTGTATTGTTGCTGATCTTTGTTATTGTTTACATTGTTTGTATTGTTTACATTTTCAATGTTTACATTCTGCATGTGTTTACATAGTCATTGTTTACAGTTATAGTAATTAGTTAATGGGCTATGCTAATGCACTGTTACTACTACACTGATGATAAATGAATGATGAATAGTGTCGTGCACTATTGAATGAGAAGTGCACTTATGATCAAAGATTGAGTGCTGATATTTCATATACAAGTTCTTTGATTGGAGACTTGTTTCCCACAGAGACTGGGATAATATAATGTGATGTGAATATACAAGTGCTTAATTAAGACTTGTTACACTTAGGTTTGAAATAAATTAGTTAATTATTTCAGGTTTTGGACTCATATGTTAGACAACATGTCTACATTTGAGCACTTTATTGAGCAGGGTAAATTGCTTGGGAAGACTGGTGATAAGTTAGAAGAATTTGCAACTGCTCGATATGATAAAGCAATGGAAGCTGAACAAAAGAAACTGCATATGGAAGCTGAACAAAAAAAACTGCAGATGCAGGTGGATGAAAAGAGATTCCAAATGGAAATGGAAAAACAAAAAAGGGAATCAGAAGCTGAGGAAAGAAAGCTACAGCTAGAGGCTGAGAATAAAAGACTTGAAAAAGAAGCTGAAAATAAAAGACTTGAAAAAGAAGCTGAAAATAAAAGACTTGAAAAAGAAGCTGAAAATGAAAGACTTCAAATGCAGGCTCAGCTGAAGAAAGGAAGTTACAAAGAGAGTCTGATGAGAGGAAAGCAAAAATGGAACATGAAGAAAAACTCTTAGCTTTAGAGTTGGAGAAATTGAAATTGACGAGCATGAGTAATGGTAATGATTCAAACAAGGGTTCATCTTCTGGAAGGCTAATAATGATACTTTTAAGATTAAGTTACCAACATTTAGTCCTTCCAGTGATGACATAATGTTCTATCTGGACAGATTTGAACAAGCATGTACAGCTCATAACATAGACAAAGCAAAATATGTTTATCATTATCAGGGATACTGACAGGTAAAGCTCTAAGTATATTAAATATGGTGGATGAACCTGACAAGAACAATTATGAGGTTGTCAGGGCCGCTTTGTTAAAGAAATACCAGCTTAACGAAGACGGCTATCGTCTACAATTTAAAAACATGTTACCTGAAAATGGAGTTGAATTCTCCGAGTTTATTGCAAGAATACGCATTACTTTCTCACGATGGGTTGAACTATCTAAGACGGAGAAAACTTATGAAGGACTTATGGACTTAATACTTAGAGACAAAGTCATGTCGTCTGTCAATGAGTCTTTCCTTGCTTTCCTTCATGAACGTAAACCTAAAACAATAAAAGAAATGGAAGATTTCTGTTGCCAATACGTAACTGCGCACCCACACATAACCATGGGTAACTCTAAGGTGAAAGAAGGTTTACCAGTTGCTTCGGCAGCTCCGTATGGTCAAAACTTTGCTCGTAGATCCCAACAAAATTTTGATAGAAAGAGTAGCGGTAATTTCTGTCAAAATCATGGAAATCAATTTCATGGTGATCTTCTTCGAAGAATTGGAGACAACCTGATAGTGGTCGTTACTATCACCCTAATAATTATAAGCATTTCAAAAGAGGATATGGTAATAGAGGTTATTCCTGCCGAAGACCTCAGAACCAAACAAATAGATGTTCGCATCAATGTGAACATGATAGTAATCGTGGAAACTGGAATTCGAACCAGTATAACAATTACAATAGAGACAATAATAACTGCAGAGATAATAATAACTCTGATAACTTCAGAGGTAATAATAGTCGGGGTAGATCTCAACACAAAAAAAAGAGATATCAGCAGGCTAATGCTGTACAACAGGAAACTGAGGGAGCCTGTAATCATGTTGTTGATAGTAAAAACTTTGACGCTGTCACTAGTTCTGCTTTTGACTTTGAGAGAGCAAACAAATGCCCCCAATGCAGTACTTTATTCGAACCGGGTACCATAACTACTTTGAGTTGTGGTCACCCACTTCCCGCTCTTCCTGCTGCTGTTGCGCATGACGGGAGGGGTCTTTAATTCTACATAAGGGTCTTGTTAATGATACTCCGGTCTCACTACTTTTCGATTCCGGATGCACCACTATTGGTGTTAGACAATCGCTTGTAGATCCATCTTGTGCTACAGGAAGGGTTATTAAATGTGTCACATTTGGCGGCACTCTAGAAAAATATCCTACTGCTGTAATTCGCATTGCCACTCCTTTCTTTACTGGAGATGTGCATGCTTGTCTCTTACCTAATCCTATTGCGGACCTTATTATTGGTCGTATTCACGGAGTTAGGGAGTGTACCCCACAGCAGATTGCTGCTTGGGAAGATAATAACATGCAAGCTACAAATGCAGTAGTTACAAGAGCACAAGCTCTACAAACACCCGAAACTTCACTGAATAGTGATAATGAAGTTGATAGCCAAGATAGTCACTTAGTAATCACTCGTGACTCTTTCATAAAATTGCAAGAAGAAGATCCTTCTTTAAAAAAATTCTTCGTTCTTGCGAAGAAAGGTGATCCGAATCAGGATACAAATAGAAAATCTTGGATTGCAATGAGAAACGGCGTACTTGTACGTATGGTACAAGATTCGACTACGTCGGCACATTCGCAAATTCTTGTTCCCAAGAGCATGAGAGTCCAAATATTACAACATGCTCATGACTCGCAATGTGCTGGACATGGGTTTTGCCCGTACGAAGTCGAGAGTCCTTGCGGCTTTCTTTTGGCCTTTTGTCAATAAGGACATTCGTATTTACTGCCGATCATGCAAGGTATGTCAGGAGGTCAAATCTAGAGGACCACGACATGCTGCGCCTATCCAGGCTGCTGACATTCCTATTCGGCCGTTTCAGAAAATGGCCATAGATATTATTGGCCCTTTTAAGGTCAAGTCGGCCAGAGGACATCAGTTTATCCTTACATGTGTCGATATGTGCACACGTTGGCCAGAGGCTATTCCTCTTAAGAGCATATCTACTACAGATATCGCAGATGCTCTTTGGTTGATATTTTCTCGCTTGGGGTTCCCCAGAGAAATATTGTCAGACCATGGCACTCAACTCATATCTGACACTATGTCACAGGTAATGTCTACCTTACATATTGAACGATCTCTCAGTAGTATCTACCATCCTATGTCTAATGGGTTAGTTGAGCGTCTGAATAGAACGCTCAAGACTTTGCTTGGTAAGATAACTGAAGATCATCCTCAAGATTGGGACAGGGTTTTACCCGCGGCTCTCTTTGCCTATAGAGAAGTCCCTAATGAACACACAGGATTTTCTCCCTTCGAACTTGTCTTTGGCGCGCGTCCACGCGGCCCTATGTCTTTATTACACGATCTCATCACTGCCGATGATATTAGCGATGAAACTCAATCCTCATATGAGTATGTCATTGCTCTTAGACAAAAGATCATTGAGGCATGTAAGCTAGCAACTGCTTCATCAGAAATTGCTAAAGAGAAGGCAAGGCAGTTTGCTAACAAGAATAGATGTCTACGACAACTTTGTCCAGGTGACAAAGCATTCGTCCTACTCCCCAGTAGGGAAAATAGACTTCTTATTGCATGGAAAGGTCCGTATGCAATAGTCTCTCGGATTTCCGATGTTGACTATGTGGTCGATATTGATGGAAAGCATAAAACTTTCCACATAAACATGCTTTCGGAATTTCACGAACGTCCGGACTATTTGCTGCCTATTTTCCAGGCAACGGATGATGCTCCTGCACCTCACGGTCATTATTCATCCCTGTCTGTCATTCAGGATGAGGAAGCTACCTTCTCTGATGTCAACCTTCCCCTTCCAGTGGTTCCATTACATTCCACGGAATCTTGGAAAAACGTTTCTGTTTCTCCTAATCTTTCTGGTGACGAACATCGACAAGTCTCGTCGATGTTACAAACATTTCAGGATGTTCTCACTGACATTCCTGGACACACAGATGTCATAGAACATGACATAATTCTTACCGACAATAATCCAATTAGGGTTAGGCCGTATCCTATTCCTATACACTTTCAGTCGCAAGTGGAAAAGGAATTGGATGAAATGATTCAATTAAATATAATTGAACCATCGACTTCACCATATTCTTCTTCCATGGTTATTGTCCGGAAGAAGGATAAGAACATACGAATTTGCGTTGATTATCGCAAATTGAATCAGGTCACAAAGTTCGACGCTGAACCGATGCCTTTGTTAGAAGATCTACTGATTAGACTTTCTAATTCTAGATTCTTCACTAAACTTGACTTGTCTAAAGGTTATTGGCAAGTGCCTTTAGCAGAGCATGCCAAACCTCTTACTGCTTTTTCTACACCTAGGGGTCTATTTCAATGGAATGTTATGCCTTTTGGTCTCATGAACGCCCCTGCCACTTTCGTTCGCATGATGCGTCGAATTCTGTCACATCGTTCGGATGTCATCGCATACTTAGATGACATCTGTCTCTTCAGTGATACCTGGGAAGATCACTATTTAGGGTTATATGACTTACTGTCCACTCTACGTGAGAATAATTTGACAGCAAAACCTTCTAAAGCTTTTGTTGGTTTTGGTGAAATCTCTTTCCTGGGTCATCGTGTTGGTCATGGTCTCTTGAAGACAGAAGACCACAATACTTCCAAAATACTGAACATCTCTGTTCCTAAAACGAAGAAACAAGTTAGGAGTCTCTTAGGTTTAATTCAATTTTATGGGAGATTTATTCCAAATTTATCTTCGATCATGGCACCTCTCTCAACATTGTTGAAGAAAGGTTCGCCTAATCTGGTCCGTTGGTCTGAAGAATGCCAATCTTCACTAGACCAAATCAAGAATATATTTTCTTCTCCTCCCATCTTAAGATTACCTACTCTTGATAGGACTTTTGTTCTTCGGAGTGATGCTTCATCCACTGGGATTGGAGCAGCACTGATGCAAGAATATGCAAATACTCTGCATCCTGTTATGTACATTTCTAGAAAACTAAATGCGGCAGAGAGGAACTACTCGGTTTTAGACCGTGAGTTGTTAGCGATGGTTTGGTCAATTCTAAAGCTACAAAGATTCCTCCTGGGCGCACATTTCATTCTAGAGACTGATCAGAAAGCTCTTACAGCTATTCAGACTAAGAATTTGAAGAGTTCGAGATCCACTCGATATGCTATAGCTCTTCAACCTTTTCACTTCACGGTACGAGCTATCCGTGGTGCGGATAATGTGATAGCTGACATTTTGTCTAGATGCCCACATGACTCCAACTAATACTTCTGTCCTATATTTCTATATATTACAGAGTCATAACACACCTATATTTCTACAATAGATTAGCACATCTGTACTTACTTTATATGTACACACTATCGTGCTTTGTTGTCATCTTCTTCTGTTCGTTTTTTAAAATGATAGAGGAGGACTGAGTAGTTAATATAAGGGCCGTTAGTTTACTAAACAGCCACAATTATTAATAATGTATTGTACCTTATGAAGCATATTAGTTATTAATTAGCATTATATTGCTTGTACTTTCTCAGAATGTCATTGTTGAGCTGAGGACTTACCTTACGAGTTCTAGATTGTGTACTTACCCTCGGAATACCAGAGCATATGTCCTGGATCGTCATGTAGTTTAACTTTACTATGTACTTATGTCATTACATGTCAAAGAATGTACTATTTAAATTTTCCTATCAGATTTGTACATCCATTTTTAAAGACAATATTAGAGTATGCTGTTTAATGATGATTATAGTAACTTGCATACGTATATTGTGTTTACATGCTAACGTGATGTGTGTTGGTGACACCTCCCCGATGTGAATATTTTTTGAGACATATTTATTTTTCTGTTGAGGTATATCCTCACCAGACACTCTATAATTAGCCTATTGTTTGGCAATTTAATTAATTATCAGCGCATAATTCGTGCGTTTTGAGCCGCTTATCGCTTGCTCTTTGATATTGAAAAAAAAAAATATGTTCCACATTTTTTTTTTATCGGGAGGAGGTGGTGATATGTTGCGTGATAAATTCTCGCAACATCGTTTTATTTCAATATCTGTTTTATAACGCAAGGGCAACAACTGCTTGAAATTTATAGTCACTTTTCTCGGTAAGCATTTGTCTTCTCGCGTTGGTATCGAATGCAGTTAACTTTTGAGCTGTGGTCATTTTTGCGCTGGACTGCGCATGACTTGTCTTGTTGTTTGGTCGATCGGTTTCCGCCCACCACTAGTGGGAGTGAGCGATTTGGAATGGCGAAAGAGATGCCTCGTTGAAGAGGGGATCTCCGCTTTTTTTTTGTTCTGTCAGGGATGTGTAGTCCTCTTATGGATATTTCGTTTAGTCGAGATAATACCTCTAGTGTTTTCCCACATGTCGGGAGGCGTGATATTTCTGTGTATTTCATGAAAGCAAGGTAAATTGACTCTTTCATTAACTCTATCGATTTTGGGTCGTGAGCGATTTCGATTCATAGCCTGTCTCCGAAAGTCGTCGTCACGAGATGTTTTTTCCCAGCTCACATGTCGCTGCATTGTACTGCATCGGTTGATGCATGTACCAAGGACCATTACTTGCTACTTTGTTAAATGAACTAGGTTTAGAAAACCTTTATTATCTAGAGGATATTCTTGAGGACATTATTTATACTTCGGGATGAAATGTGTGTGCTGGTGAATGTTTCTGTGTTGAACGCTACACTGCTGGTCTTCGTGTATGAGGGTGGTCATGAATGGTTTTAGTTTGTTTGTTAGCGTTTTTGTTAAAATTTTGTAGTCTACGTTTAGGAGAGATATCGGTCTGTAGTTTTTAAGGAGTGTTTTGTCTGAGTTGTCTTTAGGTATGAGAGTGATGTATGACATGTTCAAGCTTGGTGGCAGTTCTTTGTTCTCGAAAGCTTCTGTGTACACTTTTAATAGAAGGGGACCTAAGATGGGAAAAAAGTGTTGATAAAATTCTGCTGTGAGTCCGTCTGGCCCTGGTGATTTGTCTCTTTGCATAGTGTTTATTGCGAGTTTTATGTCTGTAAGTGTCAGCTCGGCATCTAGACCTTGCTTGTCTGCATCTGAAAGTTTCTTTGTAAAGTGCATAAATGTGTCTTGCATGCGTGACTGGACGTTTTCTTCTGTGTACAGGTTTCTGTAGTAACCTTCAAAAGCCTGTACTATGTTTTGTGTTTCTGTCTGTGTGGTTCCGTCTAGGTCTACTATTTGCCCTATCTGTCTGCAGCGTTGTATGTTTTGTTCTATTGCCATGTATTGTTTACTGGGCGTTTCTTGTGTGATTGTGTTCAGTTTCGTCCGTAGTAGGGCGCTCTGAAACCTATGGTTCTTGTATTGTTATAGCTCGTCTTGTAATGTAAGGATGCTGGGTGAATTTCTGTCTGTTTGTTTTGTAAGCTGTATTGCATCCTGTACTAGATTCTCTTGCTTTATCCTGTCCTTGTGTATCCTAGCTGACATTAACTGCGTTCTTTCACGTATTGTATGTTTTAGTATTTCCCAATGGTGTTGTATGTTTTCTGTTGGCACGTCAGTTGTGTATGTAAGGATGAGTCGAGTCATATGTTCCGTGTATGTTTTGTTTTGGAGTAAAGTGTTGATGAATTTCCAGTGTGGAGAGCGTTTGAAATGCGTGCTTGCCTGAGTATAACTAATGGCTGTGAGTATTGCTTTGTGGTCTGTAAACTTTAGAGTTTCTGGTAAATGTCTGGCCTGAATTTTGTGGTGTGTTGATGGTATATAGATTCTGTCTAATCTTGAGGCTCTGTTGTGTGTTTTGTTTGCGTGTGTGGTGTCCGTGCTCTGGGGATGTGCGTGTGTGTATGCGTCTGTTAGGCTGTGGGTGTCTATTATGGTCTGTAATATGTCTAGTTGGAGTGTGTCGTCTCTGTTGGTTCTCCTTATCTGTGCTCTAACCTCACCACCTACCAGATCCAAATCCGTCAAAACACAGTTAAAATCACCACCTAATATAATGTTGTGTCCCCTGTATAAGTGTGTGAGTAAGTTATCTAGGCTATTATAAAATTGCGGCTGGTGACTGTAGTTTGCTGGGGCGTGTATGTTAACTATCGTGTATGTGTGTTTCTTATTCCCTACTTTAACTATGGCAATTTTACCCTCGGTATCCCTGTTTTTCCTAAGTATTTCCCACCTGTCTGATGTTTGTAGTATAGCTGTTCCTGAACTAGTGTTGTGAATGGCTAAGCTAAAACAAGAATGCCTTAGTCCTAACTGGGTTGTGATCTGTGATGTGTGTTCGTCTGTGTGTATGTTGGTTTCTTGTGAAAGTATAAAATCTGGTTTGTGTTTATGTATTAGTGATATATTGTGACTTAGTTTGGCACGGACGCCACTTATATTTTTACTTAAACATAACATATCATCCGCCATTTTAAAAGAAACACTAAAATACATTACAGTTGCATTATAAGTACAAGTTAAATAATGGTTTAGCAAAAACATACCCATTATGGAATGGTAATTTACATATGTAGAGTGTTTTCTTGTTCCTCGTCCTCCTCTGAGTTGTTTATGAAGTAGATGATCAGTTTGGTGGATGAATCTGTTTTAGTTGAGATTGTCTGTTTTGCTGTCTGCCTGGTGTTTCTGTTATGGTCTTTTGCATTGAGTGTCCGGGTGGATGGTTGTGCTGTAATCTTGGTTTGAGGTGTAGTTGAGTTGGCTGGATTTTGGCTGTGTGTTGTTCTTTTCCCTTTATCCGCAGTGTTCTGGTGTTGCAAGTGGAACTTATGGAAGGGGAAGTAATCTTTAGAATGGGTTTTTAGACAAATTAAATTTCGAGTTGCAACGCTTGATTAAGCGGATACTTGTCTGACTTTAGGATAGAATTATCTTTTCCTATTTTTCGGGTGACAGAGTACAGATAAGCGTGTGAACGCTGTTTAATGTATTTATTCTGTACTGTTTTGAGTCATGTGAATAGCTCGCTAGTCTGCATGTGTTATCGAGAACGGTGTTCAAGACAACCGAATCTCGTGACGGGTTTTTTGGCGGGACTAGTGTGTGATTTTGGGAGTTGTGTTTTGGGCGTGGACCGTGTAGGTCGAGTCCCAGTGTTTTTTGGATAATGTATGCCTACGTAGGATTTGAGAAAATGTCGACTTATATATTTCGCTGTGGGTACAGTGCTATGTGATACACTGCAGTGAAGATTTGTTTAGGCCATATGAACCTTATTATAGCTGCCGTGTGATGCAGGCTTTGCTATGTATTGAAGTACTTTTGTAGGCCATATTGTGAAGATTAATGAAGCTGCCGGGTGATGCAGGCTTCGCTGTGTATTAAGGTACTTTTGTAGGCCATATTTTGAAGATTATTGAAGCTGCCGTGTGATGCAGGCTTCGCTATGTATTGAAGTACTTTTGTAGGCCATATTGTGAAGATTAATGAAGCTGCCGGATGATGCAGGCTTTAGTGAGTGTTGAAGTACTGTTTAGGCCATATGAAGATTATTATAGCTGCCGTGTGGTGCAGGCTTTATTGAGTATTGAAGATTTGTTTAGGCCATATGAAGATTATTATAGCTGCCGTGTGTTGCAGGCTTTATGGAGTAATGAAGACTGTTTAGGCCATATGGAGATTATTATAGCTGCCGTGTGTTGCAGGCTTTATGGAGTAATGCAGTACTGTTTAGGCCAGATGAAGATTATTATAGGCCAGGATGTGGACAGGCCGTATTATATATATTTAATGCAATGTGGAAATTATATGATTCGTGTTTTGCTGTCGAATGTGTGTCATTTATGTCATCGTGTCTGTGTTGTACGGAATAAACAGTATCGAACTGTTCTAGACGTTTGCAACCCTTTTTGACTCCTGCATGTACTCTTATGTACGTACCGTGGTGTGCGAACATATCAACACACACCCAGGTCAACATTCCAGACACAGTGACAGGACAGCAGCACACATATATTGAATTAGCCTGTGTGGCGATGATATAGACCAAACCACTACACTCGCAACAGGTGGTTTCAAAGACATAATAACATTAACGTTTAATTACATTTATTGAAACCATCAGAGTAAAGGGGGGTGTATCAGTGGTGGTTTTCAGTTAACAGGATCTGACATCTACGACTATTCGCGTCGATAGCCTAAGTGGCGTAGTTTTCGTATTATTGGATATGATTTAAGATGTGCCTGAGTGGCGTATACAATTAAGAAATTGTTACCTCTACAGTGATATGTACTTGAAGCAAGAGGATAATGTGAATCAAATTTTGTCCACCAGACCATAACATATCTAGAGGATCAGTCACTACAAGTTGAAAATAATACGTATGACTTGCACGTGACAAGAGTGTAGAACACTTGACTTTGTTATAATTAGCCTTATGTAGGCGTGGCTTGAATCTGGTGTACTTCAGAACTGTGACCTAGTTATTACCTGCCTGGGTGGCGCATTTGAGAAACAACGCACGCTTTATTCGTGGTAGAAGGCAACTTTACACCAGTAGCAATTGACGTCCTATTTCGTGCCTATAGACTACAACAGCATCTGCAGTGGTCAAGAGCGTTCAATTAGACTTGGACAGTATTTGTACCAGCATTTGTACGGGTTGAGACAGATTTCTGCAATATTCGGGTTACCTGTGCCAGTTGTCACCATCACAAGTTCAAGATATTATGATACACGGAGTTGCCGTGTACATTTCAGACTACAGAAGAGTCAAGAGTTGCAGTGTGTGCTGTATTATGGTTCCTGTCAACGTGTGCATTGTTAAGCACATATCATATTGACGAAATTACCTGAAGACAAGCGAATCAAGTTCCAGTGCTTTCCCGCAGTGGAGGTTTTAGCAGTCTATGTGATATCCAGTGTCGTGGCGGAAAAGAAGCGGGATCATTGACAGATAAGTGATTGTGTCTTGTGTAAATTGTGTCACTTCATATATGTCGCTAGGCCTCCCTAATTGCTCATTTTGTTATTATTGTTGTTTATGTCTAATTTGACATAAGATTAAGATTTGATGCATAGGTGTTAATGGCTGTTGACATATGTCGATTTTCCTGATAATGACGTGACTTGATAAAGGTGCTATAAAAAGGAATTGGTGATACAGAATTGAGGAATAAGCTCATTTCTTGACAAATAGTTAACTTTGTGAGCTGGAAGGGTAATTGTTAAACCTTTTGCGACAGTAATTTGTCATAACTATAAGTGATTACTATATATAGTTGATTAAGTAAGTGAATCACCATGGATCGTGATATGTACCCTACAGATATAAGGCCTATGTTGGAGTCTGCATTGGTGGTAGGTAGAGATGGTAAGGGATTGAGAGGTGCACGACTTGGAGAATGGATAATGGATGATTTTTTGATTAATGTGTCAACATCCCTGGAGTTATTTGCTGAACACAACTTTAAGTTTGTTTGCAATTTGGTAATGGCCAAGGATTTGGTGAATTTGCTACGGCACCTTCGTGTGTTTTTGCAACAGTATATTGAACTTGAACACGGACATATAATGCAAAGCATGTTCAAAATAATCCACAACCATACATCTGATAAGCAGGAAAGGGAATTGAGAATTGAGAAACAAGCAAAAGTAAACAAACAAAGTGCTCTACAGCAAAGAGAGAATTTCCTAGAAGGTGTTGCTAAAGAGAACGAACTACAGGCAACTGTGTATAAGCTTAAAAGTGAGATACTTGAATCAAACTCAGAACTTTCTAGTGCACAAGCTACATTAAATTCAGCTTTAAGCAAAGTCCAAGACTTGGAAGCTCAGATAGGTAATCTCACGCGGGAACTTCAAGAACAGAAAGAGATGTATGAGAAATTGAAGGTTGAGAGAAATGTCTGTGAGAAGACTTATAAAGATATGCTTCAGGATGTGTTGGATGACAATGATATTCTCAGTCGCCAACTGAAAGAAAAGAGTAATGTATCCTCGGAGAATATGAATGAGTTAAAGGCACAAGCTGCTCAAATCCAAGGACTTCAGGCTCAAGTGGCTCGACTTCAGCCACAGATAGAAGAGGTTCAAAAGATGAGATTGAGGAAACTAGCGCGACAGAGGAGAGCAAGCAAAGAAAAGGATGAAAAGGTGAAATTAGAAGAGTTAACTATGGAGAAAGAGAAGGTCGCTAAAATTGAAAATTTGCTAGCAGAAGAAAGCGACAAAGTTTTGGCTGTTAAGGAGTTAAATAAAATGTTAAGTGAAACGATTTCACTTAAAGATAATGAAATTGCGGAAGCAAGGGAAAGAATATTTGGCTTACTAGATATGGTTTTCAAAAACAAAATTGCTCTTCTGTCAATGTTGACAATGATAGACAGAAAGTAGCTCAGAGAGATGTCATACATAGTAAATATAGATCTTATCGTGGGAAATACAACTTTCCTAGTTCTAATATTACTGGTAGTTCCAGTAATAATTCTTGGCGTCAGACCAACAAAGATTCTTGTGTAACAGCCAGTTCTGTTGGTCAGGAAAAGAAAAGTGATAAATTTCAGGTCAAGATTCATAAGAACAAATATTTCTCTACTACTGGAAATACTCAGAAATTAATAGCGGGTGTTGAGACTATTACTACTTGTTCCAAAGATGAAACCCATATGCGGAACAATAGAGATACTATTGTTTCTGGCAGTTGTCAAACTCAGCATAGTCAGTTTGAAACTATTGGTAAATATATTCCCATAGGGGAAAAGAAAAACACTTCTAGTAAGAGAGATAACCCCAAGATTAAACAGTACCAAGGGAGATCAGAAAATAATAATTTTCCCTCTCGTAGATACTGTAGACAATTTAACAAATCTCAAAGTTTTGATTGTAAGAATGTTGGAAAGTATAATAGAGATAATGGCTTTTCAAATGTTGCTTTACATCACCAGAATAATGTTCCTCAACAAAAGACTAAAGTGATTATTTGTAAACAAGGCAACGGTAATAATAAGTATTTTGATCATAGATCAAATAATAAGCGCAATTGTGCTAATTTTGTTCAACATGAGCCCAGAGTCATTTATAATCAAAGTAAACAGAGTAAAAATAACAGTGGATGCTTGAATACTATTGATTGCTCTACTTGTTGTTGTGAATGTGAGACTTTGTTTCAGCGTAAGGCAGCGGCGACATTCAAGGTCGGTCATGTTGTCCCCAAGAATTCTATGATATCTACATGTGATAGAGAGAGCTAGTGACATCGTGAAGAGACCGGGTTTTTACACAAGCCGGTGTTGGGTAATTGTAAACGTGATTTCTACGTTTTTCTCATTAAATTTCACTATTGAGTAAAATGGAAATTTTATTTGTATTTGTTGACAGAAGCTACGTTGCGATAAGAGTCAAGGCTTCTGCGACATATTGACGGTCAGAAATGTGAGTCAACTTTCCGCTCGAGTAGTCAACCGAAACCTGTCAGCGTCAAACTAAAATCTGAGGTGTTGCTTTCTGAAGGTCAAGCATGTTTACAAGAGAGTGGGAGACTTCGCGTCTGATTTATTTTTTTTTAATGTGAAGATAGTAAATATTTTTGTATTCTATATTATTACATGACATGTTGTTGTTTTGAAATAACATATAATTTTGTTGTAATGATTATTTCTATGCATCATTTGATTGCCATAATTTTTTTATTGTTATTTATATGTCTGTATTTTGATGATGTATTAATACATTTTTATGCTATTTATATATTATTGTGTTGATAATGTGTAGTATGTAATTATTATCCTTTATACTATTCTGTTCAACTTAGAATTTTTGCAACTGTGTTGTTTAGGATAGTTTTGTACATGATGAGATTGCACAAACTCATTTATTGTGTTGATGTAGTGGTTACTTTTAGATAGTCCTGAGTGTTCGTTATTCACTTAATTTATATTTTTCTCATGTTTTGATGTCATGATTAATTAATATATAGAACATACAGAGAAGATGTGTATTATCTGGTATGTTGTGAAATGTAATTTTGAAAATAGCTTGCATGTATCATACATGATCTTGTATTTGGATTTGTTAACTTTTTGTGAAACTTCGATTTTTCCAGAACTTGATTTTCTTGCCAGTCAGACATGCAGATTATTTTCTTAGCAGATTATGTAAAAAAAAAAAAAAAAAACTTATTTTTGTTGTAGATATTGTTATAGAACCTTTTTTATATTTCATCTTAGCAACAAAGGGTAGATTTATTTATAATGTACATCTTATCGATTTGAATAAGAGATAGAGTTATAGCTAAATAGCATTTTACTGAGCTGAACGTAATTGTCAGCAGAAAGAACTTAAAGAATAAATTAAATTTACATGTGTTGATTTAAAGGTTTCTTCGAGATAGGATTTTTGTTTTATATTTCACTCATTTTGTTAAAATATTGATTTCATTATTAGGTTTTAGTGGTCTTGAATTACTTAAAAATTAAATATTGTTTTATGTAACTTATCGTAAAAAAAATGTTTGTACGGTACTGTTGAAAAAAATGATTTTTTTTTTTTTTTTTGGCATTGTAATTTTTTGTTGGGTGTGCCCAGCATTTGACTTCGTGATATCATTGATATGTAGTTTGATTAGTTCTTGTAAAAAGTTGTTTTTTATTATGATGTATTTTTTATTTTTAGCGCTTGATTGTGCGTTGGTCGTATTAGTTATAGTAATGCTATTACTTGTTTGTTCGATGCCTATAATTTATTTATGTTAGTTTTGTATAACTCTTATAACTTAGTTAAATTACTTATTAGGTTTTGTTTAGTTGTAAATTATTTTTGGTGGTGTTAGTATAGATATACTTTGATATTTTGTGTTGTGCCTTTCGATCATGTTTATATATTTATTTTTGAATAGGTTATCTGATCAAAACAGTTATTAGTATATACTGTTATTGACTTTCTTTGCGTTCGTGCCTTTGCTTTCTATCTGTCTTTGGTAACTATTCTTCATTTCATTCCTTCTTTTCTGTTGTCTTTTCGGTATGGATTTCATATCTTGTTTATACTTTCGTACCTCATCTTCGTTTTACTTGATTCTATGTGTATACTTTGTCTTCTTTCAACACTTATACCTCTATTCTTTGTATTGTTGGAGTGGTTATATGACTTGATATAACATATCTACTTATGATAGTTGTATTTATTTTACATGTAATTGTCCAACTTAATTATGAGTATATGGTATTGTTGAGTTCTTACTTTCCTTTTTTACAGATCATTCTTCTTTTGATTGATCTTGTGTTTTCTCTTTCGATTGGTTGTTTTCAGTTTGGTTTGTACTAAATATACGTAACTTAATTTTGGAACTGAAACTGATCATATTTGTATATTTAGCTAATTACTTTTTATACTTAGCTGGTTATGCTGTATGCTTTAATTGCTACTTTACACTTTAATGCTCATATTTGTTATAGATATAATTTTGATTGAAAATAAGATATTTTTGTAGGCATACGTTAGAGCTTACTTGTCTTCTAAATTTTTCGTTTTTGGGAGTTAATTTTTTCAAAAAAAATGATAGAATCATTTTTTTTCCCGGAGCGGGTGGTAACTGTTGCAAGTGGAACTTATGGAAGGGGAAGTAATCTTTAGAATGGGTTTTTTAGACAAATTAAATTTCGAGTTGCAACGCTTGATTAAGCGGATACTTGTCTGACTTTAGGATAGAATTATCTTTTCCTATTTTTCGGGTGACAGAGTACAGATAAGCGTGTGAACGCTGTTTAATGTATTTATTCTGTACTGTTTTGAGTCATGTGAATAGCTCGCTAGTCTGCATGTGTTATCGAGAACGGTGTTCAAGACAACCGAATCTCGTGACGGGTTTTTTGGCGGGACTAGTGTGTGATTTTGGGAGTTGTGTTTTGGGCGTGGACCGTGTAGGTCGAGTCCCAGTGTTTTTTGGATAATGTATGCCTACGTAGGATTTGAGAAAATGTCGACTTATATATTTCGCTGTGGGTACAGTGCTATGTGATACACTGCAGTGAAGATTTGTTTAGGCCATATGAACCTTATTATAGCTGCCGTGTGATGCAGGCTTTGCTATGTATTGAAGTACTTTTGTAGGCCATATTGTGAAGATTAATGAAGCTGCCGGGTGATGCAGGCTTCGCTGTGTATTAAGGTACTTTTGTAGGCCATATTTTGAAGATTTTTGAAGCTGCCGTGTGATGCAGGCTTTGCTATGTATTGAAGTACTTTTGTAGGCCATACTGTGAAGATTAATGAAGCTGCCGGGTGATGCAGGCTTCGCTATGTATTGAAGTACTTTTGTAGGCCATATTGTGAAGATTAATGAAGCTGCCGGATGATGCAGGCTTTAGTGAGTGTTGAAGTACTGTTTAGGCCATATGAAGATTATTATAGCTGCCGTGTGGTGCAGACTTTATTGAGTATTGAAGATTTGTTTAGGCCATATGAAGATTATTATAGCTGCCGTGTGTTGCAGGCTTTATGGAGTAATGAAGACTGTTTAGGCCATATGGAGATTATTATAGCTGCCGTGTGTTGCAGGCTTTATGGAGTAATGCAGTACTGTTTAGGCCAGATGAAGATTATTATAGGCCAGGATGTGGACAGGCCGTATTATATATATTTAATGCAATGTGGAAATTATATGATTCGTGTTTTGCTGTCGAATGTGTGTCATTTATGTCATCGTGTCTGTGTTGTACGGAATAAACAGTATCGAACTGTTCTAGACGTTTGCAACCCTTTTTGACTCCTGCATGTACTCTTATGTACGTACCGTGGTGTGCGAACATATCAACACACACCCAGGTCAACATTCCAGACACAGTGACAGGACAGCAGCACACATATATTGAATTAGCCTGTGTGGCGATGATATAGACCAAACCACTACACTCGCAACAGGTGGTTTCAAAGACATAATAACATTAACGTTTAATTACATTTATTGAAACCATCAGAGTAAAGGGGGGTGTATCATCTGGGTTTCTTCTTTTCCAGGTGTGTCGGGGCTGCTGGGCGCAGAATGCCGCCTTTGTCTTTTTTTTGTATCTACATGTAACGAGATGGTATGTATAGTTGTTGTTGTCTTGATGACAGTCGATGATAGTTCAATAAAGAATAATAAACTCCACGATATACCCCAGTCCCAGAAATGAGCACAGGTGTATGATAGCACAAAGGATAGTCAGACAGTAAAGACCCCTGGTCCAGTGGTAATAAGAAGACCAAAAGCCTAGAGTGTCTTCTCGTAATAACTATCTTATGCTTTAAATAACAATGAAATTCAAATTGAACTCAATAGTAACTTTATGAAATTAACAAAATTCAAGTTACAATTAAAATCAATTTATTTATAATGATTATCTTATCTTCTGTTCTTGAAATAGATAGAAATGCTATATGAATAGGAATTTTATATTTACACAATATCCAGAGAAATCACAGTGATATTATTTTACTTTACTGAATTACAGTGTCTCTGCTTTTCTGACAAAAAACGTTAACCAGTCTTTTTCTTCATATGACTTGACTCTTCACATATAAATTGATCAAATGGTCATCTGTTTCTGCACTTAACTGAGTGCTCCTTAAATGATGGTTGGCACTGTTGGTGAGCTCCACACGACTGTATAGACTCGGCTGATCTTCCCATGTAGTAGGGATACCAGCACAACCAGGTAGACCAGCGGTAGTGCTCCGTGTCGCTATGCAGGATAACACTTGGGTTCTCACTTCTGGCTTATGTCTATATGTACGACCGAAACCTGAAAACAACACAAAGACTGTGGCTAGCCTCTTTCCAAGAGTTCCCCTAGCCTAATGTATTGTTGTTCCGTGTCATCAGTAATGCATGTGTATGAATGCGCACGTGTTTTCTGGTTACATTGTTAGTTGTACAGATGTCTACTTGCCAACAACAAATTCAAATGATATGATTAAGTACATTATATTATAGCATTCATTTTCATCACATTATGTTACATAGTCCATTCTTCCATCTGCTATCTTTCCATCCAAGCAGAATTATTCTGACATATATTGCTTATGGTTATCAAAGTTTGAGAACCCCTGGCCTACTTTGTGCCCATAGAGCAGTCAAATAAATTTGGGGGTCATTGGTACCAATGGGTTGAGAACCACTTGGATATAGTCTCCCATGCTGCCATAAACCTGTAGGGGTGTCCTTGCGGCCAGGGCTTAAGAACCACTTATTTACATGGTTGCTACTTGAGCATTGCTTCTATATGAGTGTGTTCCTGGTTTCAACCTTGAGAACCATTGGCTGTCAGTCAGATTATTACGTTCATAACAATGGTTACTGAACTGTTGCCCCTCGTTACATAGTGCTATGTTGAAGTTATAAGCAATGATATAACCTGATAGGATAATCATAGAGCAGGATACATTCATATAAACACATTATTAAAACAAGACAAGAATAGTTCAGAAATCAGTTCAGGATCGTTTCACAGCATGAGTGTTCAGTGAAGTGACATATTTACATTTATTATGCATTAACAAAATAGGTACAGTAGCCCTACTCACCCTCTGGTCTTTTTCGGAAATACTAACAGGACTACTTCTGGAAAAGGCAGGCCAGCACAAATACTCAATGGTGAAGGAATACGTGCCTAGCTCTCTCCTTTTGTCCTCTGCGTTCTTTCAGTTCGTGTGTATCCCTTCATTTTTTATTTTTATTTTTTTTTTATATTAATGTGTTTGCTACTTTTCTTTGTAGCACGCCCCTTTCAACCATCTACCATGTACATGGAGTTGTTGGTTATATCAGGACGTGTTTCCTTTATTGTAATATGTTTTTGTTTGTATTTATTTTATACTATATTATCTCTAGTCGGTATTTTTCCTTTTGTGGTTATAGTTCAACATGGTTTTTAAAAGAAATTCCAAAATATGCTATTTTCTAAGTTAGTATCTTTTTAATTTTCACTGGATGGTTTCCTTGGTTAGTCTGTGTGTATCTGGGGCTAGTCTTTCACGAGTTTGGACTACGACTCAACTCCTTATTTGTTTTTTATATGTTAGCTTTAGTTTTTGTAATATAGTGTTTTATTAACTTTTGCATTTCTGAAGGGGTCCCTGTGCCTATGAGATTTTCTATCCTCATTTCTACATTGTGGTTACTATAGTATGTCTTAATGTTTTGCCTCTGTTGGTCATATTTCTTGCAGTCCACCAGAAAGTGTCTAATTGTGTTTGGTTCTTGACACTCTTCACATGTGGGTTCCTCAATCATGAAATATCCAGTTCCAAGCTTGAGCCTCAGCAATTTTTTATTAATTGGTATTTTTAGTTCATCTTTTATTTGACATTTTTTGCTTGGTTTTTTAAGGATTTTATATGAGTGTCTTGCTTTTTTACTTTGGTCCCATGCTGTTATCCATTCTTTAGTTATTGCTTGAGCAATTAAGCTCTTAATTTCAAACTTCCCTAAGCCTACTTCAATTTTGTTATGGCTAGCTCTCCCCCCTTTGGCTTCTTTGTCTGCAAGCTCATTTCCTGCTATCCCCACATGTGATGGTATCCATGTTAGTGTTGCACTGCATCCTATAGTTTGTAGATATGTATTAACCTGTAGTATTTCCTCTATAATATCTGGCCTGCTACATTCATTTCTGTTTCTGATAGCTAATACTGATGATAGGGAATCTGTGAGAATGGTTACTTTTTTTGGTGGATTTTCTGCAGCTATTTCTAAAGCTTTTAGGATTGCCACTAATTCTGCTGTAAAGATGGATGTATTACCTGTTACTTTGTATCTTTTATAAATTTTTAATTTTGGTATTGCTATTCCTGCTCCTAATTGTCCTTCTTCATCTTTTGACCCATCTGTATATATAGTTAGGCTATTATTTATATACCGTTCTATGTACTCTAGTGTTTTACTTTTTGCTGAGATTATGTCGTTAGATTTATTTATGATCTTTGTTAAGTGGGAGTCAGTTTCTGGCACTTTTAATTCCCATGGTGGGATCTTTGCTTTATACAGAGCACTACTGTTTATCGCATTAAATAGGTCTGGGTATTGATCCACTTCATCCATTGTTTTCCACCCTGACGGGTATCTATTATGGTTTAGTGGAATGTGGCCTATGTACTGGTTACCCCTATCAAAGGTTTTATGTGCTGGGTGAGTTGGATCTTTTGCCACTCTTGCCCAGTAGCTGAATCTCAGTTCTTTTCTCCTTAGCTCCAGGGGTATAATGCCTAGCGCTACTTCTAGTGCCTCTGCTGATGTTCCCTTTGAGGCACCTGCTATTATTGACAGTGCCTGGTTTTGGACTGTGTCTAGTTTTTTCTTATTGCTTGGGGCGGCTGATGCATAGACAACACTGGCATAGTCAAGTTTGCCCCTAATAAATGATTTATAGAAGGTTAACATGGTCTTATTGCAGGCGCCCCAACCACTTCCTTTCATATATCTTAGCATGTTAATAAGTCCCCTACTTCTTTGCACTAATAGGTCTATGTGTTTGTTCCAGTTTAGTTGCTGGTCTAATACCATACAAAGAAATCTAGTTGATTTTGCTGTGCATACTTTTTGCTCATTAATGCTTATGTCAATTATATTGTTTTTAATTACACGCCCTCTACTGAAGATCATTCCTATGGTTTTTTTAACGTTTAGATTAAATCCCCACTTGTTCACCCAGTCAGATACTTTATCCATTTGCCTTTGTACTGTTTTATAGAGGAATGGGAGATTTCTTCCCGTTCTCCATATCGCAGCGTCATCTGCAAATTGGGATAAGTTGTTTTTTAAGTCTTTAAACTCGTCGCCTAGGTCGTTGACCATAATCGTAAAGATAGATGGTGATATTACTGATCCCTGGGGAATTCCATTCTGTTGCTCATACACCTCAGATCTATCATTGTTTATTTGTACCGTGAAGTATCTATCCTGCAGGAAGTGTTCTAGATAATTGTAGGTTCTGCCTACTATACCTAATTTCCTAATTTTGTGTAGTGCACCCTCCCTCCAACACTCATCATATGCTCTTGCTACATCAAGGAATATTGCTACTGTCTTTTCATTCCTTTTGAAGCCTGTTTTAACATCATGTTCCAGCCTCAACAGTTGCTCTATTGTACTATGTTGGCTTCTAAAGCCTGCCTGGGTTGGACTGTACAAATTATGCTTTTCTAGATGAAATTTTAGTCTGCTGTTGACTATTGTTTCTAGAATTTTTCCTAGATGCGATGTTAATGATATTGGCCTGTATGAGCTGACATCATGTGTTTCCTTATCTGGCTTTAGTATGGGGATGATTACTGCTGTCTTCCATGAACACGGTATTTTTCCCGTGTGCCAGATCTTGTTGTAGAGGGATGCAATCACTCTTAGAGTTGAATTTGGTACCTTTTTGAGGATTTCATAGCTCAGAATGTCTTCCCCAGAGGTAGTATTGGTTTTTCCTGCTAAAGCTCTTTCTATTTCATCTACTGTAATATCTGCATTTAAATAATTAGCATCCTGTGTGGTGTCCATACTTTCCCCTTTTAATTTTTCTAGCAGTGTCTTCCGCCTATTTATTTCTTCCTTATCTAGACTGTCTATTGAACTAACCTGATAGAAGTATTTAGCTAGTATGTTGGCTTTTTCTCTATCTGTTTCAGCTCTCTCTGGTATTTTAATTGTTGGGATTTTAAATTTCTTGTGGTTTCCTCCTTTAATTGCTTTTAGTTTTCTCCAAACTGTAGTTACTTGTGACCTATGGTTTAGTGTTTGACAAAATGTTCTCCAACTCTTTTCTTTAGCTCTGAATATTACTTTATTTGTTTCATTTCTTACTTTTTTATAGTTTGTGTAATTCTCTTCAGTTTTGGCTTTTCTATACTTTGTAAGGGCCCTCTCCCTCAATTTCAGTTGTTCTGAACATCTGTCTGTCCACCATGGTACTGGATTTTTATCTTTGTTTCTTTTCCTATTTTTACCTTTTTGTGTTGGTTAAGTGCTCAGGCATATTCCTGTTTGGTATATATTTTATAGCTATTTTTAAAATCTCATTTGTTATTTTTTCTGCAAATATATCTACATTGTTAGATTCAATTTGTTCTATGCTTATTTTACTTAGCTCCAATTGGAAGGACTCCCAGTTTGCCTTTTTTAGGTTGAATGTAGGTTTCGAGCTTCTTGGACTAGTTCTATATTTGTCGTTTAGGTTTATTTCTATGGGTAAGTGGTCTGAGCTGGAGTCATTCAGTACTTCCCATTTAGCAGAGGCTAGGTTTGGTGTTATAATACTTATGTCTATTGCTGTATCTCCTCCACTGTTGCATGGGTTAACCCTTGTCACTGAGCCATCATTTAGTATGATTAGCTCAGCACTTTCAATGTAGTCCAACAGTCTTTTTCCTGCTGGATCATTACTGTTGTTACCCCATGCCTCATGGTGTGCATTAAAGTCACCTACCAATAATGTTCTTTGGTCTATTTGTGTGTTAATAGTGGCAATGTCCCTATCGGTTATATTACCCTTGGGGCTATAGATGTTTATTATTTTTAAGTTATCTGGCTCACTGTCTAATGTTATACTTATTCCTTCAATATTTTCTGTGTTGAATTGTTCCCAATTTAATATTTTGTAGTCTTCATGTATTAGAAAGGCCACGCCCCCCCTCCTCTTCCCTCAGGTCTATCATTTCTAAGTGTTATATACCCTTGGTAGTTCAGTTTCTGTTTGGAGTTCAGGAGGGTTTCTTGTATTGCAAAGATGGGTTTTGCTTCCTTATACTGTCCCATAAGAGACATCAGGTTCTTCCTGGCACCCCTACAGTTCCACTGAACTACTTTGATAGCTCTAGAGTCTTTGGTCCCCATTTAGTGTGGTTAGCTTAGTTATGTTATTGTTTTTATTAGGTTCTTTGATAAGGGATCTACTTCTTTTGGTTTTGTTCACTATCTCTCATGTTCTCCACACACTCATCATTCCAAGTAACCATTGTACTCCGAACTCTTTCTGCTATGTATGTTAGGTGTAGTTCCACTGTTTCCTTAAATTTTTCTTCCGTTTTTTCATCTGACAAACTAGCTCTTTCTCTCTCTATTTTTTTAAGGATTTCTTCATTAGCCTCTTTTATTTCTGTTATTGTTTTGAGGTCTCTTTCTATTGCCTGTTGTGCTATTTTAATTTCTTCTAATACCTGCCTGGCTTGGGTGATGTTATGTTCTGTCTCTTCTGTGTTGTTTTCTACTTCGCTGTTGTTTATGTGTGTTTTACTTTCATCTTTTTTCTGTATTTTCTCCTTTATGTTTTGTACTTCAGTGGTTATTTGTTTTATTTGTTTCTTGATGTTGTTTTCTTGGAAGTTTTGAAGGTGGCTGTTTGCTTTCTGTGTTTCTTTCACTTTCCAGATTGGTGTGTTGGTTTCTAGAGCTTCTTTAAGTATGTATTTTGTCTCTTGGAAGACTGGACACCCCTGGTACCTGGCACTGTGGTTACCCTGGCAGTTTGCACATCTTCTGTTTTTATTTTCTTGTTTGTAGTCTTTGTCCTCTTTAGCCATTGTGCAGTCTCTGTGTTTGTGTGCTCCTGCACAGAAACTACATCTTGTTGCTCTTTTACAAGCATGCTGCATGTGACTAAAGCCTTGACAATTTGTGCATTGGATGATTGGTGGTATGAATGTTTCAGTCTTCCTGATTCTCTTGCAGATTTGATCTCTTTGGGTATTTCTGTACCCTGCACACTCAACACTACCACTGATGTATTCTTCTGCAGCTTAGTTTTAATTCGTTCTACCTTTTCTATCTTAGTTTCTGGGTTTTCTTTCACTATGTTTGTGTGGATCTCTTCTTCTGTTAGGTTTGTATCGATGCCCTTGATTACGACTTTTCTAATCTCTTTGATCAGCTCCATTTGTATATTTATTTTATGTGGGAGTTGTACTTCTTTAGACTTTTCTTTCAGTTCATTTATTAGGACCTTGGCTTTTTCTGTGCTGTTCAAACAGATTACTACACCATTGCTTGTTTTTTGTAATCTGTTAATAGATTTTTTGTCTATTATTTTTTCTAGGATAACCATGATTTTGTCATCGGGTAGGGCTCTCAGAGTGGCTTCTGTCCCTCCTACTTGAGTGATTTTAACTCTTCTTCTGTGGGTTTTGGTTTCCTTTAGGCTGTCCTCGGCACTTTCTTTGTGTTCTTTGGTTTCCTGAGTGCATTGGCTTGCATTTCCCTCTTTGTCCTTCCTATTGTGTTCTGCGGCTTTATTTCCTGTCGAAGGTGGTGATCCATTATTTGCAGCACCTTGCTTTGGAGTCAGAATTTCTGTTTTTTTTCTCGTTGCTCTTTTTGTTTGTTCCCCTGTCTTTATTTACTTCAGGGTTCACTTTTGTTTTTTCATTGATGGTTTCCATTTTGCCCTTAATTTCTGTGTCCTTTAGACCAGGGCTTTTGTTCCTCTCATTTTCTGTCCGTTTTGATGTTCCTTCCTTAGTATGTCTTTCTGATGATTTGCTCCAAGCTTTTCCCTCCCCTAGCTGCAATCTGGTTAGCATTATGTTGTACTTATTTGCCCTTATTTTTGCTAAATTAACACCAGGCAAGTCAATATATTTATTTATTTATTTTTTTTTTAATATAAATTTTAAATTATGTTTAGCTATCACTAATTAAGGGCTGAATAGTCCTACTACTAAGCTAGTAAATTTGTATTAAATTTGATTTTGTTCACGCGCGGCTCTGCGCTGAAAGATGCCTGTATTAATTACACAAAGAAAAGCAAGATGGCTACTGCACTTTACAAATGAAGACCACACGTGGTTGGCCTACCTGTGCTTATTCTATTTCACTAATATTTTATTTATTCAAATACCCCTATCAAATTTAGCTAACGTTTAAAAGCAATTAACGAATACTATAGGTGGTTAATAATATATAGTTTAAATATGTTAGAGAAGAGAAAAAACTTATCTGAAATTCGTCTTTTGTAGCGTACTGAAAACTTCCACTGTTGATCCGATGTGTATAGGCCTAAGAGGGCAATCGTTTTCAAGGTGAAGCCTTCATTAAAAGAGGATTTCCAACTACCTGCGTATTTATGCGCTTGGTCGGCCATCTTGCGTGAATCCGTGACTTTGCGCTGATTGGCTATTCCTTCAAGCAACTTCGGTCGAAAATATTTCTCGTATTTCACTTCGGGTAGGTGATCTGTGTTAGTTTCTAAACAGATACTTTAGTCGTTCTCATTACTTACAAAAGCTATTGCCTCTTGAGATATCTCGTTTTAATTGGACAACATGTGGCTTTCCTTCCATATCAATCTTTCCGAGATCCGTCTGTCCTTCCTTTTTCTATGAATTTTTAAACCGCACTTTTCATCATTTTCCGAACTGGTTGACCCACTTAGGTGATCATATCCCCAGAATTATAAAAGACATTGTCTTCCTGGCTATATCCACACCTGGGTCTACGCTCCCTCTATGACTCAGTGAAGTAGAATTGCCATCGGTCAGTCCGTTGATTTTAAATGAATTTTTTACTGCGTGGTCCGAACACAGATTTCCTCCCTACCCGATTGTTATGCCTAGACGATCTCCGTATAGCAACTCTCGTTTCATTGGTCGAGCTAATTAGCATTACACGTGTATCGACGGTGTTTACTTAGTTTTGATTACCTAGATATCGAATCCCAATCGCATAATGCGACACTACATACGAGCTGGAAGTCGTCATCTGCCGGTGGTGGGTCTCTTGTCTGCGACAGTTGAGGTCTCTCCTGTTCTGGCACTGCTGTTTCTTTCCGTGGCAGCTGTGGCCACGAGATGTTTTTTACTGCTGTCTGCCTGACAGATGTTGGTTTCTTCTGGCACTTGTTTGCCCAGTGGTTGTCTTCACCGCAATGTGGGTATACCATTCTCCGGCCTGGCATGGTGACGAGGACCTTGTGCTTTTCATAGCCGGGTTCGGCGATTCTTAGATCAATGAAATGTGGAACTGATGATTCCGGCCGACAAAGTACTCCTCATTTGTCAGGAGCATTTCGAATGCGGTATACCTCCGCATCAGGGTCGCCAGTTGCTGCTTTTGCGATACTTTCAACAGCTTGCTGTTTGATGGTAGGAGGAAGCCAGTGCATTGTTGCCTTCGTTCGCTCCTTTTCAAGGTGCTCGATCGTTATAGTTAGTTCTGGGTTTGTTATTTGGATTTCTTGCCATGCATTTTTTGGTATAGACGTGCATGCGCTTCGGGTGTCAAATTTACATACCATTTCACAGGGTTTTCGAAATGGTAGAAGGCTGAAATCCCGTTTGTAGGTACACCTCCTGGGCCCACCAAGAAACTGGTGAGAAATGATGGAGACTCCTTTGCTGCCGACTGAGGGTCCGAAACCGAGAGAACCAAGGTTCCCACCCGATGAAGGTCTCCTCCCTCGAAGGCATCGTTTCCGATTTCGATAATTTTAGTGATTTCCATTTCTCAAGCAGTAACAGGTGAAATCGGTGAAAATTTAAAAACAGGTGAAATCCGTGAAAATTTAAAAGCAGGTGAAATCCGTGAATGATAACAGATACTACACTTTGATCTTAGCCAAAAGGCCGACTCGCTAGCTACGCCAACGCTGCCAAGCTAAGGTTCATGACAGTAATTTCAATCACAGACACTACAAAGGATACTTGTAATTTGTATGTTTAATGACACTCCGCTTTCTAAATAGAGCTACTTCATTATTATACAAAAATATTAATATTAGCAATATAAATTCTAAAATATTGTTTTTACATCTTTATATTCCGGAATTATTTACTTAATTTGTAAAAGCTATGATGTAAAAGAAAGAAAATTATTGATTATAAATCACTTACAATCTTTAATTTTATAAGCTGCTAACTTCCCTTTAAAATTACAAATTATTTTAAATTATTTCCCTTGGCGTTCGACAATGCTGGCTTAATAACGGGGCTGCGGTTTTTAAGTCTTGGGTTTTCGGATTTTTTTAGGGCATCATATCTTAGGACCTAGCAGCAATTTCCACTGAAATATCAAGTCCGCACTTTTGTGTGTATCTAAAAGATGGACAGCACAAATACGCCAACCAGAAATAGAAAACACGTTTTTTTTTAAAAATGGTGCTTGTGTAGATCAGAAGATTTGAAATGGTGTGACACGATCACTAAAGTAGAAATGCAGAAAAATACTAGACAAACACCAGTGGAACAAGAGGTGCTGTTGGGTAGGACACACTTGAATAAAATAAGTCGATAGCATTACAAGGTAGTTCCTATTCTAAACTTGTCAAGGTAAGAGAAACGGAAAGAGAACAAAACACATATGGAGAAGAGATATGGTGACAGTCATTAAGGAATAAATAAGACATGGAGTGAGCTTGAATTGATGGCACAGGACAGGCTAGGAATGTATGATATGTTTTTACTAAGGCCCTGTACTCCATGGGCAGCTGACAGGTATAGATGATGATGATGATGATGATGATGATGATGATGATGATGATGATGATGATGATGATGATGATGATGATGATGATGATGATGATGATGATGATGATGATGATGATGATGATGACATGCTGGCAGGTTTTCTGGGACTGACAGGTATAGATGATGATGACATGCTGGCAGGTTTTCTGGGACTGAGAGAGAAATGCTGATTATTAATGACACTCACAAGAGATTTATGATCAATGTATTTTACAACGTTTAATGTTAGCCACACCATGTGCCTGTAGGGAGTTATCTCGTTGTCACTAACAACTGAACAAGACAAGAGTAAAAGCACGTTGCTTGAAGAGACACAACATATAACTACTGCCTAAGTAACTAAAGTTTATTGTGAGCTCTGAAGTCCTCAGTATTGCTCAAACAAAAGTCCAGTCTGATATACCGAATTGATTCTAGTCTTAACTCTGGCAGTCTGGTGGTTGTCTTGGCAAGCGATTCTCACTGGGAACTAGACTTGAAAAAAAGCCAGGTTATATTGTCTGTCTTCCCCCTTATTTGTTTGTTATTATGTCAAGCAGGGCTCCAATCGTTTCAAACATGCGTGATTTTTGGGGTATTTTCATAATATTTCCACCTGAAAGAATTGCGTCTCCCATATATGGACGTGAAACCTCCGAATATTCGCGTCAGTGATTACAAAAAGTTTCTTCTTACTTTTATCTCAAGTAATATCTTCGTAATACTGCCATCCGGATGCTATTACCTCATTCCGTCTTCCAGGTGCATTTATGTAATATATCCGCAGACGGATAATTTATCTCCCCGGCCTTGTGCAAACAACGACCCTCGTATAACCATCTGGACATGACTCTGCACGACCGTAATTAGTAAATTACAATGGCAATATCAGCGCTAAATAAACTGGCTGGGCGTACGTCGTGCTAATCCGGCGCGGACAAGGTTGGGTACACAAGAATTTTACCAACATCACTGTCGTTTAATATTGCATCATCTTTCTACTCTCTCAGCAGGGATGGTCAGGTAAACAGACAAGACGAATTATTACTGAATGGAGTGAAAGAATGTTTGAAAATACAAAATATCTGCTGCATAACAGAGAACGAAAGAGGTGCCGACCATTTAAAAGCATGTAGTTAGTCAGTACAAAAAATGTAACTGATTACTGCCGTAGTGAAGCAGAGATCGACCCTAAATAATTATGTGACAATAACTTTATTCTTCTTCTTCTTCCTCGTTTACCCTGAAAAGGACGTTGGTTGCGTTGTGTCCGTTTACAGCGAAGATGCAATATTTGCGCCTTTTGGTCGACACATCCGAACTTCAGTATGTCATTTTTTGGGACCGGGTTAGCCTTTCCTCTTCGATCCCTACTCTCTCAGCCAGGCTGCAGTGATGCAGCCTGTTTCTAGGACCACTACTTGGAGGTGGAGTAGGGTCTTTGTCAGCATTCACCCTTCATCAGATGCAAGCACAAACAGGAGACACAGATAAAAATAGACAGATTAATAGACAAAGGCAATACATACTGTAAATAAGTGGAAATAATAAAATAATTATCATTATGATGTATGATGCAGACAGATAAAAACATTCAAAACCACGGGATTAGCAAAAGAGTCATTAACTCAAGAAATTCAACAAAAAATGAAAATATAAAATGATGTAACAGTCATTTCCTTGGCATGATTTCTCCTAGGTGTCGTAATTTTTGATAACATAGGGCTGAGATTTTTATGGTCCCATCCGAGCAGAGGGGATAGTGATAACTATGTGAGAGTAAGGTGTAAGAAATAGGTTCCTTTCCACGAGGGGGATAGTGTAAGAGAAAGAACAGTCCTGGATTGAGTAATTGCTCTAATCCAGCCTTTCTTTACGACTATATTTAAAGTAGACGCACTTTCTCTCCCGTGTAAACAATACAGGTTACACTACACTCACGCACACACAATTTTGTGACAGAAATACGTACAGACGTGAAAACAAAACTATGGATAACATATAAAGGACAGCGGTTTGACCAGCACTATAGCTTAAGGTTTATTATGTTTATTTTCACTCGAAAATATCACAACATCAAGAAAAGCATTACATCAATGAATTATAGTTTACAGACAAAAAATTGAAATTTAATTTAATAGGCCCTCCCTCTTGTAAAGGAAACTCCAAGGAAAGTCCCAACAGAGGTAGTTAACCCAAAGAGATCAAAAATTAACAGTGGGTGTAGGGAAGTTGATTAGCCTCAGGTGGCTGTGACGTTCTCTGACGTGATGAAATGTTTAAAAACAGAATGTTACCCCTCGGCTGTTCTCTGAGGGAATTAGCCGAGTATGGCTAGTGAGTTCTTTCGCGTATATTTCCGTGGTAAGAAACTTTACAGTTAAATGTTTAGAAATAGTGATATAAATTCTGCCACAGTAGGCCAGTAATTAATATATATATATATATATATATATATATATATATATATCTATATATATATATATATATATATATATATATATATATATATATATATATATATATATATGTCGGCGTCTGTGGCCTAATGGATAAAAACGCAGTTTCATAATCCAGATATACCAGGTTCGAAACCTGCTGCAGGCGGTTTGGTAGCAGATCGCTTTGTGTGGATTTTTAACAATGGTATAAGCGCCGTATCGTTCAGAAAGCAATGGCAAACTACTGAATGAAAAAAATTGCCTAGAAAAATCACAAGCAGCCAATAAAAACTGGGGTTGATTGCCACGTCCTGTAAAGGATAAGCAACTAACACACACACACACACACATATATATATATATATATATATATATATATATATATATATATATATATATATATATATATATATATATATTCATATAGATACGGAAATTCATCTGGTATAGTTCTGTTCCAGTTAAAATTTAAATTTTATATTGTTAGTGTACTGGTTTTTGACTACTCTCATGGATGGAGAAGGTGGACCGCACAGGGTCACAACAAGCAGATTGCACAAACAATGTATGGATGTTTAAGAACATAAGACCGTAATACCATAAGGCACGAGACCACTAGATCGCAAGGGTATGACCAGCCTAGGTATGGAAAAATAGATAACCATTTAATCATCATATAAATCATATCCTAACACACGCGTTTTAGGTAAGACCTTTTTAACCACTCCGGAATTAAATTATATTTAAAAACCACAAGCGTCTAACCTATCCTATTGCTTTTAACACTTGATATAGACACTTAGTCATTTACAAAATTTCACAGGAAGTATTAGGAATAATTATACTTGGACATTTGTCAAGCACCTAGCGTCTTATTAATTAATTTAAGCCTCCCTTACTGGGGAAATAGCTAGTAATTAAATTTTCGTTACAGCTGGGAAAATTTAGCTATAAGTTTATTTAATACGTTATTCAATTTAACACAAAATCCCATTGAAATATAATGAAGAACTTTAACACGATAAAACACTTGAATGCTAATAATATTTTTTCCGCAACACAAGAAAAAGATTTATCTCCACGTATTTTTAAGAAATCCAATTCTGTATGGTTCTACATATACGAGCTAGATGTATTTCAGAAATCTATCTTGGAGCAACTGGTAACTGATTTAGGGAGGCGATGTATATATTTAGAACTGCCATTATTTCCCTCCTTAGTGCGAAAATTCGCACGTAGGGCAATATCTGCTGTCAATTCCTGAATGAAGGGTTTTTTAACGCACCTTTGCCGACCGCAGAGACTTTTGCTCGTGAGCAGTCGTCTTTGATCCCGGTTCTCTGTCCGTTCCGTTGCGTCTTCTGAGAACACGGAAAGATAGATGTGGACGATAAATGTGGTTATCGCCCCTGATTCTACAATTAACTTACTTCCCGCTGTCAAATGTAACCGATCAAACGTACGCCTACTGTCTTATCGCCCTTGATTCACTATTAACGACTCGTCCTCTCTTAGGGACTTCAAAAACCCTTTGCCTCGCCCCTTTTCGAAGGAAGGACAGTTAGAGATCTAGTAGCTGCCTTGATAGCGCTTGAAAAAAAAACAAGTAGCCGTGGCTACAACTACAAGTAAAATCAGGTAGCGAGAAAGGCATGGCTTATGCGTAACTTAACTTGCATGCTTAATTAGGAAGCGAGGGAAACGAGTCGGCTGAATGAAAAATGAATGAAAATGAGGGCCCCCTGTGGGAATCAAGGGAACAAGTCTAGGTGCTCCATTCTCATAACCTGTCACACTAGGCTGTCAGCGTATATCTCCACATGATATTATTTGGCATTGAATGCTGGCAGCACTATGGGCCAGTGAGGAGCTTGTCAATTGCCACTGACAACTAAATAATTAAACATTTTAACAACACTAGAAAGAGCCACACGTTTACACAAAAACTTACTGCACATGAGAGTATTCTGCTGTTAAACTTTATTTTTAAAGTAAAACATAATTGCTTAAAAAAAAAGATTTAAATAACAAGATATAATAACCTGTTAGGGAATGTTAGCTTTAATATAATTATACAAAGTAATGTTGATTCATAAAGTAACAAACAAATTATAATACCCTAAACATAATTTTTGAAAAAAAATTAAATCGTTTCTATAATTTAATTAAGAACGCGTTATCTCCCGTAATTATATTCACATATTTTCTTCTGGAAGATTTTTCTCATACTAGTCCATCTTAACTCACATCTCTGACTCTTTTTATTTCAGTATAAATTGAGTCTCGTTTTTGCGAGTTACGCACCGTTTAACGCAGATAGAAAGACCATCGGTTATACTGGGATGAATGTCCAAATATAACAGACCGTGTGGTCTATTAATTTATAGGAATGTGTCTTAAAGAACGTCTCTCATGTCATATTTAAGTAGAATCTTGTTTTTCTCTTTTTTCTCCTTATTCATCATCATCATCATCCTTCAAGTCATGAAGGAGCATAGACCTTTGGAAAAAAAATTTGTCAGGTTCTCCCGTTCTGTCCTAACATCTCAAGATCTTTCCATCTCTACTTTATGTTTCCAGCTCTATTTCCCGTCTTGTCCTAACATCTCAAGATTTTTCCATCTCTATTTTATGTCTCCAGCTCTATTTCCTGTCTTGTCCTAACATCTCAAGATCGTTCCATCTCTACTTTATGTCTCCAGCTCAATTTCTCTCTTGTCCTAACATCTCAAGATCTTTCCATCTCTACTTTATGTCTCTAGCTCTATTTCCTGTATTGTCCTAACATCTCAATATCTTTCCATTTCTACTTTATGTCTCCAGCTCTATTTCCTGTCTTGTCCTAACATCTCAAGATCTTTCCATCTCTGCTTTATGTCTCCAGCTGTATTTTTTCTGTTTCCA
The DNA here is from genome assembly GCA_024509875.1 of Oreohelix idahoensis. Taxonomy (NCBI): domain Eukaryota; kingdom Metazoa; phylum Mollusca; class Gastropoda; order Stylommatophora; family Oreohelicidae; genus Oreohelix; species Oreohelix idahoensis. Next base: position 255,334 of record JAMPIV010000473.1, read on the forward strand.
ATTTCTTATCTTTTCTTTCTATATACTTGTCACATTCAGTAATAAAATATTGAATAAGAGCCTCTGTGGTGGTTTTGATGGTATTAAGTGCGGTTGCGATGTTACCTAGTGTACTGTATGAGGTCAGCTGTGAAGGTCCCTGAAGCTAAAAATTTATGTGAGTTTTTCAGGATTACCTTTCTGCTACCACCTATGACCTCAAACAGACTTATTCTACTATTATGTATGTTAGCTACGTTCAATGTCTAGGGTACTGAAATGTGGTGTGCAGGTAATTAAATACAAAGACACACACATATAAACACTAGGTCTAATACTAAACTGCTATGAAATCTAGTACTGGATGAAGGGTCGTGGTGGTATCATCATGTCTAGTTCTTGTTATACTGTTCAGTGTTTTGTTAACAGGGGTAATGGTGGTAAAGTCTTTTATTTACAGTGTTTTTATAAATTTATTTATTTATGTTGATGAATCAACAGCAGGCCAGGTTTTCAGTACTTAACTGGCCTGTGTCGATGTAGTCAAGATGTTCACTTGGCCCACTCCTCACAGTTGCTGAGGTAAAAGGCTAGGCTTCTCCTCACAGTTGCTGAGGTAAACTAATAGACTTCTAGTCTTCCACCGTCTGATCTCTTCAGAGCATCTGGCACTAGCACAGTGCCAGACAAAGAAACTCACAATTCAAATGAAAACACACAGATACGTTGTCTAGCACAAACTCATCTGAGCTGCTGGCTATACTATGGCGTCCCACTTTGAAATATTATCTATATGTATTGAGCGTCACAGTTCTAAGCATCAACGATCTGTTGCTGTGGACAGTCTTCGACAAAATGGCACTTGCTGGCTAATTTTTGTCACCAATATTACTCGTTCGTCCAATCAAAATACTTCCCCTCTACAGTTTAAATATTTAAACTTAAAATGTCCAATTTTAGTCTAGTTTCGGTCTAGTTGTGAAATGTACTTATGTCGGTCTGGCCGTCTGAACTTGGGTTTTCCCAAAATTACACTTGGTTTTAGACGAAACTACAAAAAAAAACTACACAAATTTTTGTCTCACTACGTATAAGATTTCTATGCTAAGTTATTTTTAGCTTCTACCCTCCTTCTTTGCCCCTTGTCCACATGTAGTTTGTTTTTCTTCGTTAGGCTCAAGGACGTGTCAAAAGTAACTTATGTGAGAAGTATGCACAAATAACTGTCTGCTCGTCTGTATTGAACAATACAGTCTTTCGTCAATATCGTCCGTGTTATCTGTCCGTCTTTGTAATTAAAAGTATATTATTTCTCAGGGAAAGATGGGCTATCAAACTAGCTAATTTTTATTCTCCTAAACATATTATTAAGAAAATACCTAATTTTTTTCTGTTAGTCTTGTAATTTGACGACTATTTACCGTAGAACGTCCACGATACGTCTGTTTCTGACAAAAGCTAAGGTCGTTTTTCGTCCAATTTTTTACATTGTGTCAACTAGTGGCGTAATTTTGTTCTTTAAAAACTACAAATTGCGTCTTCTAGACTTTAGATGCAAACACGTGTTCAGACCGCCTCATTTGTTTCTTTTATCTCCGTTTCTACCCCGTCTAAAAGGATAGGCCGTTAGTCTGCATGTTATAACCAGTTAGTTTTCAATGACACTAGAAAACGCTGGCGTGGGCGAAGAAGTAGCAGCGTATCTTATCCAAATTTTATCCCTACATTTAATTTTAACTGTTATCTTTATAAATGGAGGAATTTTAGCGTTGCATCACTGAATTTTCAACACACATCTCCCCACCTGAGAACATGCACTAATGCAAGTTCTAAAACCAGTGATACACATAGATAAAGTTAACTCCTTACGCCTGCCAACTACTCTAATTTTGATCACAGGGGTGCCTACTAAGGAAATCTGCACCGACATTCTGTGAGCCCGGAATATATTCAATGTTAAACTGATATGGTTGTAACAATAAAGACCATCGTAACAATCTTGCATTTTCATGCTTGGCCTAAGATAAGAACACGAGAGGCTGGTGATCTGTCTGGACCACAAAAATCCTACCATACAGATACATTTGGAACTATTTTATTGCCCAGATTAACGCTAAACACTCTTTTTCGCTTGTGGAATATCCTTGTTCCGCTTTGTTCAACTTGCGGCTAGCATACGCGACTGGGTTCAGTTCCCCATTGGGTGAAGAGGACCTTTGCAACAAAGTAGCCCCCAGGCCTACATTGCTTGCGTCTGTTCTCACCACAAAGTCCTGAGTCAAATCAGGCAATTTGAGAATAGGCTTGCTAGTGAGTTTTTCCTTTAACTCTTGGAATGCCAATTCACATTGCGCTGACCAAACTATTTTATCTGGATTTCCCTTGCGAGTCAGATCAGTCAGGGGAGCACATATAGAGTTAAAATTTTTGATATATTTTTGGTAAAACCCACATAACGACACGAATGATCGCACGTCTTTTTTTGTTTGCGGTCTAGGTGCTCTCTGCAGTTTTTCCAAGTTCTTGGGGTCAGGGGTCATGTTACCCTGATATACAGTATGTCCCAAGAATTCCAACTCTTTGCATCCAATACAACATTTTGTTGGTCTAGCAGTTAAGTTCGCTTCTCTGAGCCTATCAAATAGCATATTCAGAGAGTTAATGTGTTCTTCAAATGTTTCTGTGGCGATGAGAATATCATCCATGAAATTCGTGATACATGGATTATTCAAGGAATCCAACAATTTGCGCAACATCCTAGAAAATACACTCAAAGCATTTTTCAATCCGAATGGTAACATGTTGAATTCATAATGTCCTTCCGAGGTGCTAAAAGCTAAATAAGGTCTAACTTAAGGCTTCACTGGAATCTGGTAATAGCCTTTGCTAAGATCCACCTTCGAAAAGTATTTTGCCTTGTTCAGTCTGGCAAATAGCTGTTTTGTGTCCGGTAATGGATCCACCTGACCTTCTGTGACAGCATTCAGTTTCCTGTAATCTATGCACAGTCTATGTTCCCCAGACGGTTTCCTTAACAAAACTACACTGGAGCTAAAAGAAGATTCACTGTGAGAAATAATCCCTTCTTTCAACAAATAATCTATCTCCTCTTTCAATGCTTTCTCCTTAGCGAACGGTACAGAATAGGCTCTCATACAGATTGGTGTTGAGTCTACCAGCTTCATGTCATACTGTAGCAAATTAGTATGCCCTGGTTTGTCTGTTAACACATCCGTATGTTCCTCTAGAACCTGTTGAACTCTCTCCCTCTGATTTTTAGTCAGGTGCTTACTGACTTTTACCTGTGCGGCTGTCTCACAGGGGTGTAATGGGTATTCATGTGAGGTGAGTGGTTCCTTTTTCATTTCAGTTGCGATAGCCAAGGTCAGTAAAGGGGTGCCTTCCTGGATTTGTCTGTCCAGATACTTCTTTAAAAGGTTCACATGATATATTTTCCCCTTCCCCTTTTTGTCAATTTTATAGTTTGTTCTAGACACCTTCTCTAGAACCGTAAATGGACCTTGCCATCCAATTTGCAACTTATTATGGCTGCCGGGTAGTAGAAGAAGCATTTCTCTCCCACAGCTAATTCTCTGTCCTTTGCTTTCCTATTAAAATAAGCCGCATGTTTCTTCCTGGCTTGTCTCAAATTATCATTTGCCAGTTTCCATCCAGCTTTCAGACGAGTGGTCAGCTCGTTCACATATTGATATGATGAGGTAACAGTCTCTTCTGCCTTCTCATCTGTCCAGGTCCTCAATAATGCTTCTAATGGACCTTTTATTGGCCTCCCAAATAACAGGGTTGCGGGTGCCATCCCGGTTGAACTATGTGGTACTTCCCGGTACGCGAACAACGCAGCGGGCAAAAATTGATCCCACATATCAGGTTTTTCATGTGCCAGCTTCCTCAGGATAGAAATGAGGGTACCATTGAACCTCTCTACCTGGCCGTTCCCTTGTGGATGGTACGGACTACAATGAAAGTGTCTGGCTTGAAATAGCTTAAAAACTTCTTCCGTTAGTTTCCCCTTGAACTGTGAGCCATTATCAGTCAAGATTTGATGCGGGAATCCTAATCTTGTGAATATTGTAAGCAATGCCTCTGCCACATGTTTCGAATCAATTGATGACAGGGCTACCGCCTCTCCCCACATAGAACAAGTGTCCACCAGAGTAAGGATGTAACTGTTCCTCCTCATGGTCCGAGTGAGAGGTCCCACAATATCCACTGCAACCCTCTCAAAAGGTGTTCCCATTATGGGCATTTCCCCTAGAGTTGCAGGAGCAGTCCAATGCTTTGGAGCTACCCTTTGACATTCTGCACATGATTTTACATATCTTTTTATATCTTCCGTTATCCGTGACCAGAAGTAATGACAAGCTATACGCGGTCCTGTGGCGCTGATCCCCATGTGACCACTGAAGGGAATTGCATGCCCTAGTTCCATCACTTTATCCCTATATGAAGCGGGAAGAACCAGCTGGTTGTGACCATTTGTTCCAGTTCCGGCCTTCCTGTATAGCAATTTGTTCTTTATAATATAATCTCCCTTGCTTGGAGGTGTGTGGCATTTGGGCAATTTTTTAAAACATGGCTTGAGTGTCCTATCCTCAGCCTGCGCCTTCCTCATCTCTTCTGGATGAGCATTTATAGGTTCACCTTCTTCTTCCTTTGACTGTGACCTGGTCTGCACTGTCGCCATGATCACAGGTCTCTCGGGATTCCCCAAGAAGACGTATCTACACCCCAATATCAGAGGGTAGATTGGTTCATCTATCACTGCTGCTCTGATTTCTCCTTCCACATAGCGAGTTTTCACCGTTATCCTTGCGATGGGAAGTGTCATGAGTGGTATGTCCTTAGTCGCCCCTTGTATTTCCACTGTTTCGGTGGTATACTGATTTGGGTTCACTAGGCTAGCCTTCACAACTGAATCATAATCCAAACCTGTATCATATAAGCACCTTATGGTGACCCCATTACAAATAACATCCTCACAAACTGGGGGGGGGGGTGATAAGTTTCCTGCTGTCCATTAGGATTAACCTTTAATCTCTGGTTCCTCGATTTTATTGCAGCAATGTTAGAAGGTTTCCTTTTACAAAATTCGGTGTTATGGTTGTACTTCTTACACCATTTACACCACCTCTTTCCTTGGTTAAACGGTTTTCTTTCATTATATTTTTGGTCATTGAACTGTGAGTTTCTATCACGATAATCATTGCGTGGCCTATCACAGTTTGCCCTACCTTTGTTACCTTGTTCTCTGGTATCAAATTTATTAAAGTGCTGTGTGGTCTTAAAATTCTCTATATGTTTCTTTTTTGTGCCAACTACCTCGGCCTGGGCTGCTTGATACCTCTCAGTGACATTCAAAACCTTCCCCGATCCTCTCTGCACCTTGTTCCATTAGAAATTTTCTCAGGTCTGTAGCCATGGACTCTCTTAATTGCTCTATCATGATCATTTCTTTGAGATCTTGGGTCTTCCCCAGAGCAGTCCATTTCTCCAAATAGGTTTCCAGTCTGGCAGAGAATTGGTGGTATGTCTCCCCAGACAAAAGTTTGACATTTCTAAACTTCTTACGATTAAATTCACCATTCTTTTCATATCGTAATAACAGAGCCTGCTTTAGCATGTCATAATTGTCTTGGTCGTCTCTATTCATTTTAGCAAAAACTTCATAAGAAGTACCTCTAAGCCCCTGGGATAACTTAAGACTCCACCTCTCTCTCTCTAACCCATACGTGGTAGCCAAAACTTCAAATCTACCCAGGTACCCTTCTATGTCATCGTCTTTCTCAACAAAATGGTCTAAATGAAAACCCATAGCTGAGGTTGAGGCTCCCTGACTAAATGTGGCATCGGAGGGAAAGGGGCTGGCACCATTTTCAGGAGCATGGCCTTGTACTTCCAACTCCCTTAGTCGTAATTCGTGCTCCCTTTGCAATCTTCTATCTTCTGCTTCCCTCTCGGCAGTCAATCTTTTTTCCTCTCTTTCAGCAGCCTGTCTCTTTTCCTCTCTTTCTGTAGCTAATCTTCTTTCCTCTGCTTCTAATTTCTTCTCTTCCAATTGGAGCCGCTTTATTTCAGCCACCCTATCTGCCTCCAATGCCTTAGCATCTTTGACAGGCTCAATCTGCAGCCTCTTAAGTTCTTTGTCAGCCTCAATTTGTAACTGTAATTTTCTTTCATCTGCTAACTTCCTATCTTCCCTTTCAATATACTTGTCACATTCTGAAGTTACATATTGGATCAAAGCCTGACCCTCCATGTTCATCTCCTTAGCAGTCAGTATAGCAGCCGATCTGAATTTGGATAGATCTGCCATACTGTATCACACACTTTAATAATATCTAAGACAAATTACCAAATCTAATTACCAAAGTAACACTAATTAATTAATTACCACTGGCTGTGAAGATTCATCAACTTTTACTTTCCACCTTAAATATTACTTTTAATTTTAGGGACACTGTTGAAATTATACAAGCCTATACCCAACTAGTTTAATTCCCGGACCAGGAGACCCTTATATGTGTGATAGGAGAGGTTTCAAAACCCGGACGAGCCCCCAATATATGTGGTGGTTTTGATGGTATTAAGTGCGATTGCGATGTTACCTAGTGTACTGTATGAGGTCAGCTGTGAAGGTCCCTGAAGCTAAAAATGTATGTGAGTTTTTCTGGATTACCTTTCTGCTACCACCTATGACATCAAACAGACTTATTCTACTATTATGTATGTTAGCTACGTTCAATGTCTAGGGTACTGAAATGTGGTGTGCAGGTAATTAAATACAAAGACACACACATATAAACACTAGGTCTAATACTAAACTCTATGATCAAATAACTTAACACTGGGTTAAAATTTAAGATTTACAATTTTTTTAACTTTATTTAGTCCTGAGCCAAGTTTTCTTATGGTCAGGACGTGTGAATCAAGATGAATTTATATCAATCAAATAGCATATAATTAAATGATCACATAAAAAAATTCGTACATAAATATATATGTGAAATTTGTTAATATGGATACTAACTGCAGAGTCTTTTGGAAAACTAGTACTGGATGACGGGTCGTGGTGGTATCATCATGTCTAGTTCTTGTTATACTGTTCAGTGTTTTGTTAACAGGGGTAATGGTGGTAAAGTCTTTTATTTACAGTGTTTTTATAAATTTATTTATTTATGTTGATGAATCAACAGCAGGCCAGGTTTTCAGTACTTAACTGGCCTGTGTCGATGTAGTCAAGATGTTCACTTGGCCCACTCCTCACAGTTGCTGAGGTAAAAGGCTAGGCTTCTCCTCACAGTTGCTGAGGTAAACTAATAGACTTCTAGTCTTCCACCGTCTGATCTCTTCAGAGCATCTGGCACTAGCACAGTGCCAGACAAAGAAACTCACAATTCAAATGAAAACACACAGATACGTTGTCTAGCACAAACTCATCTGAGCTACTGGCTATACTATGGCGTCCCACTTTGAAATATTATCTATCTGTATTGGGCGTCACAGTTCTAAGCATCAACGATCTGTTGCTGTGGACAGTCTTCGACAAAATGGCACTTGCCGGCTAATTTTTGTCACCAATATTACTCGTTCGTCCAATCAAAATACTTCCCCTCTACAGTTTAAATATTTAAACTTAAAATGTCCAATTTTAGTCTAGTTTCGGTCTAGTTGTGAAATGTACTTATGTCGGTCTGTTCGTCTGAACTTGGGTTTTCCCAAAATTACACTTGGTTTTAGACGAAACTACAAAAAAAAAACTACACAAATTTTTGTCTCACTACGTATAAGATTTCTATGCTAAGTTATTTTTAGCTTCTACCCTCCTTCTTTGCCCCTTGTCCACATGTAGTTTGTTTTTCTTCGTTAGGCTCAAGGACGTGTCAAAAGTAACTTATGTGAGAAGTATGCACAAATAACTGTCTGCTCGTCTGTATTGAACAATACAGTCTTTCGTCAATATCGTCCGTGTTATCTGTCCGTCTTTGTAATTAAAAGTATATTATTTCTCAGGGAAAGATGGGCTATCAAACTAGCTAATTTTTATTCTCCTAAACTTATTATTAAGAAAATACCTAATTTTTTTTTCTGTTAGTCTTGTAATTTGTTTTTACTTTTCGTTCATGGCGTTTGCCGCTATATTCAAATTAAAACGACTATTTACCGTAGAACGTCCAAGATACGTCTGTTTCTGACAAGAGCTAAGGTCGTTTTTCGTCCAATTTATTACATTGTGTCAACTAGTGGCGTAATTTTGTTCTTTAAAAACTACAAATTGCGTCTTCTAGACTTTAGATTCAAACACGTGTTCAGACGGCCTCATTTTTTCTTTTATCTCCGTTTCTACCCCGTCTAAAAGGATAGGCCGTTAGTCTGCATGTTATAACCAGTTAGTTTTCAATGACACTAGAAAACGCTGGCGTGGGCGAAGAAGTAGCAGCGTATCTTATCCAAATTTTATCCCTACATTTAATTTATCTGTTATCTTTATAAATGGAGGAATTTTAGCGTTGCATCACTGAATTTTCACCACAGCCTCCCCACTTAACCCAATCTCTTTTGCCGCCTGCACTGTAGCAGACCTAAACTTTGCCAAGTCTGCCATACTAATAGTTGCAGATACTCAATCACTACTATTAACAGACCAAACACACACTTAAGTAATAAAAAGGCTAATTAATTACCAGACCACTGTCATCTTATCCAGTCATCACAATTTTGTTTAGTACTCAATAGTATTTCACTGTGCTTTATTTAGCTTAAGTTTATTCTAACTTTTAGTTTATTTTTAATTTTTACTCCTACTGCTAACTCAGAGGATGTAAGTAACTATTAAAAGAATGAATGTCTCAAAGAAAAGACCGCGGGTAGTAAATAAATCCCGGACGAGCCCCCAGATGTCGCGAGAGGTTTAGATGGTATTAAAGAATAAGATATCCTGGACATAAAGGTGTATCAGATGGTACCAGGATAGTGCCAGATAAGAGTCTGGTCTTATCAGTAATACCCCCTTCTCTGAAGAGAGTAAGGGTGTATAGACACAAAGGAAGAGTCAAGCTATGTAAGTTCCCAGAGAAGATGGTGATGTAGTACTCTGAGTCCCTTACTGCTACCTCTTCTGATCCGCCTCTGTGATTATGGTATTTAATATGTTTCTGACTCTGCTAGGGGTAATTTATATCACTATATTCACCAACAAGAACTGTAATTCAACTTAAAGAATTTAAGAAAGTCTTCTGGTGAATGTTTACAATTTAATTAAACAGTTTCTCTTTTCTGTTTGAAAAGTGTTTAACTCAAATATTTTACAACATTAAATAAATAATAATAGTTAACAAATGTTTTTTACTTGGGTCAAAATGTCTATCATCTTGTATACAACTTTCGCTTGCTTGATAATTCACTTGTAGAATTTTTTTAATTATTATTCTTATAAGTTTATAGAAACATTATACTATTTTAGGCATCACAAACTGGATGCGTATATGTCTTTTGTGAGTATGGATAAGCTGCACAGTTGCCTTAAGCAATTTATCTCAGTCACTGCAGATGGCTCTCTTAGATGCTGGATAGACTCTTCAGATGAAATCTCCAGCAGATACAGACATTCTGAGTGTCCTGCTATTACAGACTGGCACTGCATTTGTTGCAACGTTAATAACAGAAGCCTCTTCTGATTTGGAGAGTTTTGGTTACAGGATTAAACCTGCAATGAATTCAAACGCAATCCTTGTATTTTTCTATCCATATCCCTCTTTTGACACAGATGGGGACGATAGACAGTTTCAGATAAGCGTGCTAGCAGATGCACAAGGTATAGTATTGCATCAACAATCATTTTAATTCAAAGTGATCACAATTTACTTCTACCTTCTTAATTATAAGTATTTTCAAATGATTCGCCTCCATACAATAATTTGGTTGTGGGTAAAACTATTAAATAATATGTCAAACGATACTGTGAATCAATCTCTTTCATCCTTTTTTTATGTTCCTGTTAGGTGTCTCATTTATTTCAAGAAATACTTCTTTAAATACATTTCCCAACTTACAGACACAATATTTAAATATTTCCGAAGTCGGGCTTTGTCTCTAGAAGTACACATGAGCCTGTAAGTTTCATCAGAAGACACAGTTCATTCCTAACACATTTTATACACGTCGTATCGCACAGTTAGATTAATCAATATAATTACACACAATTATATGCATTTATCTGCCATCAATGGTACCTATATCTTGTAGCGGTATGGCAGTTTGTGTACCCTGACAATCCCCGGAGCTATGCCAGTGGGAGATTTACTCCTGGTAGGTTCAACAAAGCTGGACTGGTCTACGTGGGTAGAGGTCAGACAAACGCTGGTACTCTGGTCCTCCAGGTTGGGGGTTTTAGCACAGGGCCGACACCCCTCTCTATGTAAAAAATCGCACATGTTACGGAAACAGCAATAAATGGAAAATAATGAACCAGAGTTGGGGCACTGTACGAAGGATGGCCGCCGATCAAGCAAAGTGAAATCAATTTGTTGTTGCCCTACAAGACGCCACCGGGCGTAAAGGCCACTGACTGCTTTGACGGTCGGCGGCTAAGGATCAAAGAAGAAGAGGATATACATATAATATATAAATAGATTCGTTCTTACTCTCAGGTACACACACAGACTAGCCCTCAATGGTTGATTAAGGTCTGCTAACAAGTGCAGAAGGCAAACGCTGGCATTAATATATGATCTGCTTTCCCGGCTCTTTGTTGTTTTTTCAAATCGTGACTGACCGGAGTTTGTTAGGCAAGTCTATTTATAGTCTGACCTCGGACGTAAGAGATGGAATCCCCTAGGAATGCAATAACTATCCGAAAATGTGGGTGCCGTTTTGCCTTTTGTGCAATGTAGGAAAACTAATTTTTAAATTATCTTCGTTATTCCTGATGCGATTTTAGTCAATTAAAGCTTATCTTATACTTAGAATTAGGCTTTACATATCTATATAATAATCTTTTTGGTTACTACTTGCATTTTCTGTTATGCATAGTTTAAACAGCTAAACTTAGGCCAACTTGAAGCTTCGAATGCATTTAACCTAAGATTTTTCCCGTCCTATAATATTATTAGTAAAAGTATTACTACTTACGGGTAGAGTAACATCCCTAATATTGTTTTGATAACCTCTGCCAAGTGGTACTTCTTCTAAACTTCTGTAGTAAAATTCCGAAGTTAATCATGTTACGCAGATAGGGTCTGGCCATCTTTATTTTCCCAGCAGTTGTAAACACAGGACCAAAAAAGCGTTTTCAGTGGTCGGTGTATCATATCTTTTTACAATGTATGGCGCGCCGTAGGGCCAGAGTTATTAGAATTCGTGATGTGAAACAGACGTCATTTCACGACACCCACGCCCCATTTAGCTCTTTCAGATGTGGGTACACCACTGTAGAGCAGCGTGTCGCCATCGAGATCCATGACTACGTGTCCCTTTTTCTTCGTTTCCGTTATAGCCAGGATTTATAGTTTTGCTTTCCTCATCTCTTCCACCAGCTCCTCTTCTTTCCCATTTATACTTCTTGTGTTCCAAGTTCCATAAGTCGTAGTCCGTAGTCCGTTCCAGTTCGTCGCCTTTAGAATCAGTCCGGTTTTCTCTCTTGTCGTTCGCATAATCGTGATTTAAAGCAAACATGTGATTGGCCTGTTGGTCCTTTGCATGATGGAGGGGCTGCCTCTTTACGACCTCCATGCAGGCCGCCCTCCTCCATTTTCAGCTTGAGACCGGCCTAGGCGGAGTTCGTCTTATATGCATCAAGTGTATCATATTGCATTTTGAGATATATGTACCTTGTCGCGCTGTCCAATCACATATTTTCCCAGTTTAATACGAAGAAGAATATTGGTGATTTAAAACCATCTTCACTGAGGTACGCTGTGTATACTCAAGACTTTAATTATTCAGAAAGGTTAACATTGGTGGGTGCACAGCGAGACAATGCGCCTGTTAATCTTCATACCCAGTGTTCTTAGTAAAGACATTTGTTCTTTTTATTTTGTGTAAAGTTCGTTGAACGAATCTATCGAACTGTTCGTGGTACGAAGCTGCAAGACTAAAGTTTCGACGTCACTAGTTGTGAGTTAAAAGCAAGGAATAAACTCTACCCGCCTGCATTGGATGAGTTGTGTTGAAAAGGGCCCTCATCACAGAAGAATTGATGAAACCACGACTGCAAGACTCACTTATACCAGTTACGTTCTTGTAAAAGGAACCAGCAAAAGGACAATTGTTTTTTATCAATACTCAAACAAAGTCTCAGAGAAGACAATTGTATTTACATCAAAATTCACCATCATTCCATCGCTATTTGAACCTGTTAAGACTAATTGATTGTTAAATTTGTTACATGTTATTTTAAAACAAAACATTCATAGTTGATTCAATTATTATGTGTATGAAAGCAAACGTATTAGCAAGACTCTTTAATAAATATATATCTAGACATATATTTACATCTATAGATCAAATACTTTTAACAGAAATTCGATGGATTTACACCAGCTGGGGGCTTGAACGTACTATAACTATTTGCTTAATTCTTCATAAAAGGAGACGGATCAGATATAACTTAATAGTGCTCTTGTCGCTGGTAGGAATAGATTGTGAATAAAGTATGTCTGAGTTCCCACAGATTGTGAAGGCGAAGCTGTGACAGTAGTTAGAATAAAGTCACCAATGAAATTATTGTGAGAAATATGACTTCTGAAGAGTGGTTGTGCCACGTCTTCAGCCTCCTACGACTAACTTTTATTAAGTCAATCTCTCGCCCCGCCCTCCTGTGCTCAAAGATAACACTAAGGCAGTAAGGGACATAAGACACGACATCCTGTGACAGTCATAAGAGAAGAGATCCTGGCCACAATAGGTAAGTTTGTGTTTTATTAAACAAACAAAAAACAAAAAAACCACAACAATTGGAAAATCAGTATGCTTTCAAAATGTATGAAGGCTAAAAGAACAGACAAATTCATCAAGCAAAAATATTGTCCAACACACACGTTACCACACAACTAGGCTCAATCGGTCACTCGCCACCATTCACTCACTACACACCGACACTCAGTAAGTCTTACACAAATTCAGCTGTTTAACGGACAAAGGGCCCATAGTCCTCCGTGATGAAAACTGCTTCTCCTGCGTTGAGTTAAATTAATCCTGAAAATGTAAGTGCTCCTACTTAGAGACCTAACACGGGTCCTTGAGTGTAGTAATTCAGTGGATGAAGAGATGACTCCCGTAGAAATGAGTGCAAATTTATTCCAGCGCGAATCCACTTTCAAAAGGCACGAGTGATGGCGACGAATGCTAATGCGTTAACTCCAGCATACCTGCGAAATTCCTTTTAGCCGGTCGCTAGAGTGTAGCCGCGTATACCTTAATTTTCTTCAGATACAGACTATATCAGAAAGAGGCACAGATTAACATATAAAATAAATTCTTATGAGAAACAGAAGATATTAAAAACGATGACATGCATTTTTATTGGGGTCGAGCTTCGCTTCGCTTGTAGATGCCAAGCATTGGTCATGTGATATCCCCAACCAATCGTAAGGCTCAGTACTGTTCTGCCGGCAGGAATGTAGGACAGACGCAATATCAGTCAGAGAAGGAACTTGAACCTTAGCAGACGTGTATTAGTCTAGCGCTATAAAATATATTTAGTTGAAGAGATCAACTTTAGACTTTTTCATCCAATGTGCATTCTAGGATATTGTGTGATATTGTGTAGGCCTATTCAAGATTATTTGTAAGTATTGCCTACAAATTAATACACTTGGTTAATAGATCACACAGCTATGTCTACGGTAGATTTAGGTTCGAAGATTTGAATGAGAAAATGAAACCTAAAACCTTGTGGAGAGAAAATGCTCTATGAATTGGAGAACAGTAAACCTATGGATTCCCACATGATTCAAAAAGAAAGCTTTCGCATAAAGAATTATACTGAAGAGCCTGCAGTATATTTGCGAGGACAGAATCTAAATGCACAACGTAGGAATACAGTAGAAACAAGGAGACAGTCTCATGAATAAATGAAGATTTAGAAAAGGTGCAAAAGGAATTTTGCATTAATGAAATGGTACCAGATGTCATACACAAATTGTTAACTGCTGTACATATGCCTGTATCATAGACATTGTTATATTTGACCACGTTCAGTTTTGCAAGTACAGACTAATAAAAGTTATTGCTGTAAAACCAAATGCTGTTGAAGAATCATATGCTTGCAGTTGGCCATCATATAAATTAATTAATGCATCATATAAAAGCAAATCGCTACAAGTGCAACATAAATATAAACCCATCTGCTCTAACAAGAAACATCCTAGAGGATTATCCCCGAACCTGGTTAACTCCTGTAAGACTGTAAGAGAGCAATTACTAACTCTAGCGGACAAGCTAGTATCTAAACCTAACACTCTCTGCATAAACAGCAACCTCCAACTGCCCCACCCGGCCACAAGAGGCCTCGGCTTACAAACTGGAACAACACATATAAGGAAAGGCTCGCTAGGAGCGACTCACATGGGTGATAAGTAGCCTAAAAAACCCCATAAGTGTTGGGACTGGTAAACCGTTGGCTTCTTCGTCTTGGCTGTAAGCTAGTATAATCCAAAGTATAGGGTGTAAAGTAGTTCCACCGATGTTTCCCCCCAAAAAAGTTAATGGCAATTGTAACGGCCCATAGGTACTGCTATGGGCGATATAAAATTACTCTACACAAGAAAAAAAAAACATCCATTAGAATGGTCGGCTGACAAGCCGTTTTGTTGGAATGACTTGTGGCTGCGAACATGGAGCAACTTAGTTACTTACTTAGTCGTTCCCCTTCTACCGTGAGGTGTAGAGGTTTGGAAGAGAGAGAGCGCCAGACTATCCTATCGGCTGTCTTCCTCCTGGCCTGGTTCCATTCTAGTGCTCGGTCCTTTAAATGTTGTCCTCACAGGAAACTCTGGGTCGTCCTGGAGGTCTGGATCCCTGGCTCTTTGTTTCCCATGCTTGTCGTGGTAGCCGATCTTCTCCCATTCTGCAGACATGGCCAAACCATCTTAGTTGGGACTGAACATGGAGCAAAAAAAATATAATCCGTAGGCACTTTCTGCTATGTGCCCAAATCTTATCCTGAAGCCTCGTTTTTGGCTCGTGATAGAGCACAGACAGCTTCAATCTTGACCAGTTCTGGAAAATAAAGACAATCAAGAAAATATACATATCTACGCCACCACAGAACACCCAAGACTAAATATTTACAAACATAATTGACTGCACAGTCTTTTCTCTCCATCACGAAAACGAATACACTCCAGGTCAAAACATACACCATACAATCCCCTGATACAGAATTTATATAACGCACGTCTCTTATCCCCCCCTCTCTGTCTCTCTCTCTCTCTCTCACTAGTGGCTGGAAGCGCTATAGCGCTTGTCCATAACACATGTAGCCAGTCTTGCGTGAAACGCTTTGCTTGCGTTCTCTTTGCACACACGCAATCTGACTCAGTCCAAAAACAAGGTCAATTTTAACCACCCAAAACAATAAACATCTTATTAAATTAACGGGCGTGGCCAACACCCTTGTAGCAAGTTAGTAGCGGAACTCTATACAGAACTAAATTATACACATGTGAAAAAGAAGACACAGTGGTCAAAAAAATTAAATATACATGTCTCTTCTGTCTTTAAACAAAATATATCTATCTTTTTCTGTTTGATAACCTATTTCTCTCTGTCTTATTTTCATCTTCTGTCGGGCCGTGCTTCTTTAGCAGAGCTAAAATTGGGAGCGCACTTAATACATTATGTCTCCAAGATCCCACATAAATTACATGTCTATAAGAATTAAATATCTATGATGAAATTAAAATAACCAGGGATTAGAATATATATATATATATATATATATATATATATATATATATATATATATATATATATATATATATATATATATATATATATATATATATATATATATATATATATAACTTTACATATATGTATAAATAAGCTATCACCCCAATATTCGACTATAAGAAAAGTACGGTGTCCTTACCAAATCAAGGAATTATCTTCGCACAAATACAGTTACAAAACGGCTTTCAACCGCAGTACAGACTGGCAGCAAAATCCAAGACGAAGAAACTGGTAACAAGTGTTAGAGACCAGCCCTATTATAGTAAGAGAAATGTCAGATGTTTGGTTCGCATTCGCAGACAGTTCAAAATGAAAAGAGAACACAAGCCGTAATACCACGCAAGAGCGTCTGTGGTTGCCTTTATCCGAAGGAAAGTAGCGTAATGTTAACCGACTCGCCCGTTTCTGCGAGCGACTTACGCTCGCCTGGCAAACACAAAGACGGCAAGTATAAAAGACAGATAGTTTCCTCGGTGTTCAGGGTACTCACTGAAACTGATATATTTGCCGCTTCCTCCATGAGTCTACATAACAGATTCTTTTGCAAAGTGCCGCGTTGCACGTGCAAGGAGGTGGGCTTAGCTGGGCTCTAGCAAGACTGACAGAATCAGAGAGAGAATTAGCGCTGTTAAGATAAAAAATGACAGAAACGTGGGCGTAGACAAAATTAGAAAGAAAACAGCGCAGACCACTCGGAGAAAAGAGACAGACATTTCTATCAATGCGTCACAGCTCTGCCCTCTGCAACATTGTGCTTGACTTCTGAAAACATCTTGTGAAAACTCCCTTGAAATAGAAGCGTCATTATCCTTCTATAAACAACTCTGCCAAGAGTAATCTTATGTGAAGGTAGAAACCTTCGAAGACCCATATTAGATACTCTTGAGTGTTGGCCACTGGTGAACCACTACTGAAGATCTAAGGGGAGGCAATCCGTGACAGCCATAAAGATTTGTTGCAAAAAAGTTGTCTGTTTCATTTCAGTATAACAGGCACATGGTGCAGTCACAAATAAACTAGAGTAAAAGCCCGAAAAAAAAAATCAATTTACTATACAGCCGCCAGGGGACGGAACCTGTCTTGGCGAGTCACGAGGGTTGCGGATGGTTGAAGAACCTCTAGATATAGGGATTGGCTGTGAATACTGAATAAACAGCCGTGGACAAAAACAATTAGTTCGGGTAGATAAGGCTCGTCGGTAGCCTATCTACCAGAAGGTAAAACTCTGATTTCAAACCTACGGTGTCTTGCGGGTATATCCGTTTACGGGAAAGTCTTCGGGATTAAACCATGGGGATAAATCCGGAGTCGGAGTCCCTAAGGCAGTCTACAGTTGATAGGACATTATTTTGGCAACACCTGTGACGTGGCTGGTACCAAACTGTACAAGAAAACGCAGCCGAGAGCTATCACCTCATGGGCGCAGTGACGTAATCAATTATGGCTGAAGGGGGGCTACTGAACAATCAACTGCCGTGTCTTTATGAAAAACAAAACACAGACACACAGACACACAGACACAGACACAGAGAGTAGTGTTTTAAGTGTAAATAACAAAAGTGGCCTGCTGTTTAATTGGAAGATAAGGCATGCATTTATATGTATATTTACTAGCAATAACCCGTCAACATTGACAGGTTATTAATTGTAATGTGTTGTTTCTGTTACATGTATACGAGACGGTACTATTACTATTATGGTCATTTCATTGCAGGCGATAGTCATTAAATATTTGTAGTGAAAATTATATGGATGTATTAAATATGTTTATCAATTGTGTTGTTGTCTTCTTTCCATAATCAAACTGTTCATTCACACCTTCATTTGCGCACTTTTCTATTTTCGAGAGAGTACATTTAAGGGGAAACAATACAATTATTGTCTAACTTTCAACCACAGTTGCACCCCCTTAGCTGTGGTCGAAAGTGAATGTACTTTCTCGAAAAAAGAAAAAGTGCGCAAATGACGGTGTGCAAAGTGTGATACACCGATAGACCGAAGTACCTTACGGCGGGAATTATGGTACTGGATATATATATATATATATATATATATATATATATATATATATATATATATATATATATATATATATATATATATATATATATATATATATATATATATATATATACTACTGGACAAAAGTTAAGGGCCGCCATTCAGTTTAGACAAGGTTTATACTCGTATAATTGATTGGCAAACTGTAAAGACAAGTGAACATGTCATTAAAACTGAGCTCTGAGAAATGTGAATACATTTCTGTGTGCACTAGGTTAATTTTTTTAAATGTCCAAAAACT
The DNA here is from genome assembly GCA_024509875.1 of Oreohelix idahoensis. Classification (NCBI taxonomy): domain Eukaryota; kingdom Metazoa; phylum Mollusca; class Gastropoda; order Stylommatophora; family Oreohelicidae; genus Oreohelix; species Oreohelix idahoensis. The sequence continues at coordinate 273,587 of JAMPIV010000473.1, forward strand.
GGGTCACTTTAACCCGCACGTGAAAATTGCCATTGTTGCTGCAAAAACTCGTGGTGTTTGCAACACGCCCCACTAGTTCAAAAGGAGACAAAGTGAGTTGAATTTGAATGCACGTGGAAAATGAATGTCGGTAAAGAGTGTTCACCGTTGGTATGCAATAAATCAGTATGACAAGTGGTCGAAATGATCACTGCATTAGCCATGCCCCGAAGGAGAAGTCTCAGCACTGTAGACCGTGGTCGAGCCATGGCATGGATTCAGGAAATTCAATCTGTTCGTCATGTTGCAAGACGTTTAGCAGTGTCCCACTCTACCATTCAGAGACTTCTTGAGAGATTTCAAGCTACCGGACATTTGGAAAATCGACCCTGCTCAGGAAGAATTATATAAACCTTGTCTAAACTGAATGGCGGCCCTTAACGTTTGTCCAGTAGTATACACACACACACACACACACACACACACATACATACATATATATATATATATATATATATATATATATATATATATATATATATATATATATATATATATATATACGACTCACTTTTATAAATAAACAGGGTGATTGAAAAAGCCTACTTTTAACTTGTTATTTCTTGATTTTTTAAAAAGTAACTTTTACGAAACAAATATCAAAGTAACTAAAATTAACTGGCAATTATTAAATAAAATGCCGTTGCCATTAACATTACAGCTCAGCGTGACAGCTGCTGGGTTTAACACATGACGTTATAGTGGGCCATTTTTTTGGTCTCACGTAACGACATATTATTTCCACTTTTGATTTTAAAAAAATTTTTCATTTTATTTTGCTTCTCAAAATAAAACAATAATTAAAATGTATTACCCAAATTGCAGTTATTGCCCCTTGTTTTGACCTTTTGTTACATGAATATCCGATAGATACTCGTGTGGATTTATTCATTTAAAGGGAAGTTACGTTTATATCTGTACGCTAGAAGCATTGGTACTTTTGTTATTGTCTCCCTTCATCAGCCACGTTAACAAACTGGAGACCAAGATGACAAGTGTAAATACTTTATGAGACAAAGTTGACAAGTGTAGATAAGTTATGAGACAAAGTTTACAACTGTAGATATGTTATGAGACAAAGTTGACAAGTGTAAATAGGTTATGAGACAAAGTTGACAAGTGTAAATAGGTTATGAGACAAAGTTGAGACTATGATGCTGGGTAGATAGGAAACCTGTTGGTAGCATTGTAAAACAGTCCATGTTCTGGAATGACCAGAGTAAGAGATGTAAAGAGAGACCAGACAACACACGGAGACATTAACATAAATAAAAGTGATAAAGTAAAGATGGAAAGATCTTGAGAGGATGGCACAAGACGGGATAACCTGACTGTTAAGTTATTTTATATTCATAGAGGGGGAGTTAAATCTTTGAGATCCTCACGTGCAAGTGTAGTATTTTGTAGACGCACATTTGAGCGCATCTAAGTTAATTGTATGTTATATTATTTGCGTACCACCGTGCACCATTATTAAACGGGTATGGCGCGGAATGTTGCGGTGATTTGTTGCTATACGAGCAACGTACTTGAGGCAGATCCAGATAACTAGCGTCGTGTATAGACGTGATTGATTATCGTGTTCTTACCCAAGTCAAGGGAAGACACGAATATGTAGCAATTATGATCATCTGAAAGATGAATACACTATTCTTGAGGGAGCTATGTCAAGAAGCTTGTAATTTGAATATTTAGCCAAAAACGGCTCGTTTTAAGTATCTTGTCTCCGATTCTTGGTCTTCTGTAACGTCGTGGCAGAGCTTCAACTTGACCAGATATGTCAAGTTGCTAGTGCGTCCCACTAACGCTAGGAGCTTATTGAAGCGTAAAGGAATATACATAACTACGTAAAGAATAATAACATGGTCACTTCGTCACAACCATGTATACTACTAATCCGTTACCTTGATATGGTAACGGTTAGTGCAGTCGGTCAACGTCTTTGGTGAATTGTAATTGTGCTATGTACATTTTCCTACCATGACCATTGCTGATGAAGAATGTATGTAAACTACTGATGTAAAGTTTCGTCATGAATAAATATGTATTTGACACTAACTCTTCCAACGAGTATTGTGTTTATCCCTGCCAACTGGTCATCATGTATTGACCCATCTTGCTTAGTTACCGGGTCATATTATCATTAACCAGATCATCACCATACGCCAAAGAAACGGCCCACATTATATTCGCGTTACTAAGAAATACGTCGGCCACATCTTGTAAGCCCGACATCCCTGACAACATCAGTGACAGTCCAGTAAAGAAAAACCACCGGTAACACTGACACACATTTTGAGTAGGTTAATGCTCCTTCAGGAATTGAACGATAATGGCGATAATGAGTAAAGAGAAAACGGCAAAAAAGAGTGGGGAAATACAGGTGAAATAAAAAGTATAAAAACACAAACGACAGAAAAAGATAATTACGAAAAAGACAGATAACACGAGGTCAAACGAAAACTAAATAAGCGCCTAAAGTAGAGAGATTTGTATTATTGTGTTCAGTTATACTAACTACTTTCTTAGCCAGTCTCTGACAGTATCAATAGGAAGATTAGCATTAATGTGTTCAGTTATACTAACTAGTTTCTTAGCCAGTCTCTGACAGTAGCCAGTAAGTTCATATTACTTTCTTCAGCTCTCTGTCACTGACATTTAAAAGTGTATTATCCTCAGGATAAAAGGTATTTCCCCCACCCCTCATCCTTTTCCTACTGAAAACTCTCACTAAAATTATAAACTGTGTGAGATAGGAACGTGATCTTTTCTTTAAAGTAAAGTGGACATTTCGGTAAAATATCATTTAGTTTGAATGTTCTACCATTCTGTTGATGGGGCTGTAAAAAAACAGAAAATCTGACAGAGATAAAATTTACATACAGGCTGTACGCTTTCTAAATTAAAAATATTCGGAAACCTGAAAACAGACATGGTTTTATCAAGGTAGGTCTTACGAGAGCTCAGTGTTTCTTAAGTAGATCTCTACAGCTCTTGAGTTACGTTCCGCTACAATAGTGACTTACTAGCAAACAACAGTCATTATTACATTCACCATTTCTTACTCCTTTCCCTTATTTTAGATTTTATTTTATCACTTTTCGTGACGTTTTGAACTGGTGTGAAGACTTAAATATATTGTCATCGTAATCATTGTATATAGATTTGGATTATTGTGTCCAGTTGTATTAATCAGTTTCCAGTCAAGTCTCTGACAGAACCAGTAAGTTCAAAATACGTTCTACTTATGTGTGAAGTCTTACTTGAATTATTATATTTTCTGAATATATAGTACCAGTAAGAAGGAATGTTGACAACTAGTTCTTCAACACTCTGGATTTAATTTTAATTCAACTTATTAATCATAATGACAGAAGATGTCATATCATAGAACTAATTTTAGATATATCTCTAGATGTGTTAGTGTTGTGTTTAGAGACTGGAATGAAACTCTGAATCCTGTGAACCATGTAAACATGTAGCATAATATATGTAAGGGAGGTAATTGTCTTGCAAGGGAAACAACAAAGTTGTGAGCAATCATAATAGTTAAGTGTTATGCATATTTTAGTGCAAAATAAACCAACACTTTTTTTTTAAGATATACTAAATCATACAAAGCAATATCAGATTATCATAAAAGTGATCCCTTCCTGTGTGGTTTTGTTTTTAGAGATTATTGTGCTTTATTAGAGCAATAAATTAACACACTAGATTGTTTACTTGGGCAGTCTGTATTTGTTAAAACATGTATCTCTTCATACAATATTATAGTCTATCATTTAGTTCTCATCGACAAATAAATCCTCTCAGGCACATAGTACCGTCAACACTATAACACTGGTTTAGTGTGTTTACATTGTAAATCATCATAGGTGTACTAAGCGTACGGTAGATCTGAGGTGAATGAGAATTTTCGAGAATGTAATGTTTGACAGCCAAATCTTCTAAGGGATTATAAAATGTACATAAAATGAGTAGACATGAGTGACCGACTTATTATCTAGTACATTACTTGGAGAAAGACCAATAAATATTGAAAAACTTTACTTTTTATTTCCAGAAGTCAGAAAAAAAAGAACACCTAAATTTAGAAGAAATAAAAAGCCCAGCTTTATGTAGGATCATGGCGGAACACCAAGAACAGATCTTACCAACGAAGGTTTACAACAGAATATGAAAGTCCTAGCAATAGACCATGGAACGTTCAGGATAGGACATCAATCAAGAGACAGCACAATACGCTGAGACGAATGGTTAGTGTTGGTACGCAAACAGAAAAAAAGGAAAGACGTCGGCACACAAAAGGAAGTACCAGGCAAAAGCGAGAAGTGCACATCACAGGAAAACGCTCCCAGCGGAGAACATAGACAACCACCAATGAGTAGGCAGATCGTAACAACGGCAGGAATGCATGAAAACCCCGGGATAAAACCAAGTTGGTTAAACCCACCCCCACAAAACACATACCAAGTTGTTTAACCCCACCCCCACAAAACACATACCAAGTTGGTTAAACCAACCCCCACAAAACACATACCAAGAACAAGAAGAAAAAAGGCCAGATACGCCGGAGGAAGACAGGATAGTGACTACGCAGGATGCACAGGACAATATGCAGGATAATGATATTTCGGAGGAGATACGAAGATTGAGAACCGAGTGGGATAACTCGGAGAATGAGGCAGACATGACAATGATGGAATACACTGACAAACAACATTTTTCTTTCTTATATAAGAATAAGTGTTCTTAGGTCAGTTTCTTGCGCTGATTTCAAATTTGAAATCCGTTTATCTCTATCACGTCGGGTTCTTATGATATTTGTGAATAAATATATTTTTGGGAAACCGTTATTTGCTCCGTTTCATTTTTACTATATAACTTTTTAAAAATTAATAAAATGCAAAATAATTCTACTTTTTATACTGCTAAAAGATGCATGACATATGTTACGTTGTATTTCAAATAGTTACTGTATTTTGAAATAATTCTGAGTGAAATATGGCTTCTAGAAGTTGTAGAAATTCGGCTGATCTGTTCTGTTACGTGTGCGGATATTTTACCGATCGTGTTCACCAGAAAAACTTTACACCATTGCTAAAGAAAGCATATGAACTTTATTTCGATTCGAAAATTGATGATGCAAATAAATCTTGGAAGCCAAATGCAGTTTGTTCGACTTGTGCAAATACATTGGCAGGTTGGTTACGAAAATCGCCGAAGCATAAGTCGATGCCTTTTGGAGTGCCAGTAATATGGCGTGAACCGACAAATCACGCTACTGATTGTTACTTCTGCTTGAAAAATATCTATGGTTTCACTTTTAAAACTAGAAAGTCTGTGGTTTATCCAAATATTGAATCGGTTTCAAAACCAGTGCCTCATGATCCAATCACATGTCCGATCCTAGTTCCACCAGAACAATATCCGTTGGACGTGAATGAACCATCAGAAAGTGATAGTTTACCTGCTTTAGAAACTAATTCTGACTCGGATTATGTACCGGTGAATGATGGTGTTCAATTAATTAACCATTCAGAACTTTCAGATCTAATACGTGATCTCGCTCTCACCAAAGGACAAGCGGAATTACTCGGTTCGCGACTCAAAGAATGGAATCTTTTAGCGCCCAATACTCCGATATCTAAATTTCGTCATAGACACAGAGAACTTGTTCAATACTTTGAGATGGATGATGACATTTGCTATTGCAAAGATGTAAAAGGTCTAATGGTGCACCTCGGTCATGAGCACATAGTCAACGAATGGCGACTTTTCATCGACTCTTCCAAGACTAGTCTAAAAGCCGTGTTATTGCATAATGGAAATTTATTTTTATCAATTCCAGTCGCCTACTCTGTTCATATGAAAGAAACTTATGACAATATGGCTATACTTTTGGCAAAAATAAAGTACAATGACTACCAATGTCGGATTTGTGGAGACCTAAAGGTCATTGCAATTCTCACGGGCATGCAGACTGGGTATACTAAATTTTGTTGCTTCCTATGTGAATGGGACAGCCGCAACAGACAGGAACATTATGCAAGAAAGGTGTGGCCTATCATGGATCGTATGCAGCTCGGGCATAAAAGTGTAATACACGAGCCATTAGTTAACAAAGACAGCATCATTTTACCACCGTTACATATAAAGTTGGGGCTCATGAAGAATTTCGTAAAAGCGTTAGATAAAACGAGCAAAGCTTTCACTTATCTTCGAGAAAAGTTCCCGCAAATTAGTGATGCAAAGATAAAGGAAGGTATCTTTGTAGGACCTCAGATTAGGAAAGTTATTGCAGACAAACAATTCGAGAACTTGTTACATGGTAGTGAACTTCGCGCATGGATGGCATTCAAATCGATCGTCGATAACTTTCTGGGAAATCACAAATCTGTCGACTATGTGCATATTGTTAAGCAGTGCATAGATGCATACAGAATTATGGGCTATAACATGTCCCTCAAAATCCATTTGCTCGATTCGCATCTTGACTTTTTCTCTGACAACCTTGGCGACGTCAGCGATGAACATGGAGAACGATTCCATCAAGATATCGCCGTAATGGAGTCACGTTATCAAGGACAGTGGAGCGTGACCATGCTTGCCGATTATTGTTGGATGCTTCATCGCGATCTACCACATGCCATTCACCGACGAAAGTCGACTGCAAAGAAATTCAAGCCTACATAACTGTTATACTTCTTGTACAAATGATGTTGTAATACTGTATGCATTGTTAAAAAACTTCAATTGCGTATTTCTAGAGATCCCGACCTGATAGAGAAAAACGGTTTGCAGATTTAAAAACAGCGCATTAAAATTGACCAGAAAAACATAGAAATGTTAGAGAAAGAAAAAAAAATTTTTTTTTGTTAGTCAGTGATATAAGCACAGATTACAGGATAGAGAAGAGAGATTACCAGAACACGACAGTTCACACGGAGACTCTCAGGAGGGTGAAGAAACCGCAGCAGAAGATACAAAAGCACAGGAAGAGATGGAGCAAAGGATTAGACGAGGGACTAAGAGGTATTGGACATCATCAGACTATTCGTCCGATAATGATAGGCGCCTGGCAAAGTTCAGAAATACGACACAGTTAGAGGTGAGACTAAAGAGAAAGAGTTGGGCAAGAGAAGTAGACAAAGTCGATCATATATATAACAGGAGAAGTAGACAAAGTCGATCATAGACATAACAGGCGGACTAGACAAAGTCGATCATAGACATAACAGGAGAAAACAACAAGATTTAGACACGTCCATATCAGGGTACTCAGACTGGTCAGAGTCTGACAAGGATTGCGATGGTAGTCGTAGGGACAAGGATAGAAGGTCCCATGGACGAAGAAATAGTGGTGGAAGTGATGACGAGACAGATATAGCTGAACTTTGCAGATATATCGATAGAAAATACAAAGAGTCGAAGAACAAGGAGAACAGAAGGAGAAGTAGAGATCAAAGAGAGTACCGATCTCAGAGCCGATATATAGAGAGAGATAAGAGAAGTAGTAGTGGAAGAGATGAGGATCGACGTGATTACCGATAAACGAGTCCAGATGGAGAAATACGAGAAATAACGGTAAATGCAGAGAAAAGGAACGGCATGGAAAGGCAATGATTATGAGATAGGAGGTAATAGATGAGATGCATAAACCAAGGGAAACGATGGAAGAAGTAAGGAGTACGAACGAACGAACTTTATTTTTCGAAGGGTTAAGAACTGGGCGCGCAGGCCCGTCTAACATTCTTTCCTTCCACTCTCATTTATCTTGCATACTATATCCTTTCATTTCCACACGTTACTTTAAGCATTAATTTAAAGGCATGCAACATTATACAGTTAACATAACAGCATTCATTTACAGTATGCAATCATAATAAAAAATGAGTAGGTTTTTTCTTTAAACAAACAAGATAGGAATTGGGACAAAAAATAATAAAATAAAATAAACACAACAATAAATAAATAACAATAAATAAATTCTGTATACCGACACTCACTCATGCGGACAAACCGTCTACAATTAATCTGTATTTTTGAATGTGTCATCAATCATCAATACAAAAATTACATAAACACATTCTTGCTTATATCCATACATTCTTGGTGGAAAATGAAATAATAATAATAACACTTTCTTAGCACCTCTGTGGCAGGTAAAGAAACAGAAAAAGTTATGTAATATCTGCTTATTCTCATACACATCATCCCATTTAAGCAAACGAAAACATTCACATTTCTAAAGTACAGTGGTATGCGGGTACATTCTCACATACATTACATTATATAATAATATTTTTAAGTGAATATAATAATATTACATGGATATACAACACATTATTCACAAAAAACGAGCGGAAGAGGAAAAGAAATGTTGACCTATGGATGAGATGTTAACAGGCAAATGTTGTTTCTATGGGGGTAGATAATCAGTGTTGAGGATGTGTTTAAAAAGTACTTTGTTAAATGAATATTGTGTAGGTAGGCTTTTTAGGTGGTGTGAAAGATTGTTCCATAAGTAGGCCCCAGAGTAGGCTAGACTCTCTTTGAACAGGTCAATGCTAGGGTTCGGCAGACGTAACAGATGTAATTGTTGTCACTATCTTCTACTGGTTTGAAACAATGATCGTAGGTAATGCGGGACATTGTTAGATAGAATTGCGCGAGTCAGCTTGGCTTTGTTGTAGAGAAGACGTTTTTTAGGGACAGAATTTTCCTGTCCTTGTGTGTGGTATCGTGCGATTATCGGTGATGAGACGTACAGCTCTTTTATGCAGGGAGTGCAGTCTCTTCAAGGTGGAAGCAGGGCAACCATCCCATAGTGTAGAGCAGTAATCTAGATGTGTCTGTATATGTAAGATGTAGAACAATAGTCTAGTGTCTGCGTCTAAGAATAGAACCCTGCGGTACTCCTTTATCTATCTTCAAGAAATTTGATGTCGAGTTGTTGTGAAACACTAACTGTTGTCGATCTCCCAGGAATGATTTGATGATGTTTATTGGATTATGGCCTATTCTGAGGGTTTCCAACTTTTGAACCAAAATAGTGTGGTCAATCATGTCAAATGCTTTTTTTAAAGTCAACAAAAACAGCACCACCTTATTTTCCATCAAAAATATGACAGACTAAATAAGGAAAATAGTTAGTTTCTTATCCTTTACAGGACGTGGCAATCAACCCCAGCTTTTATTGGCTGTTTGTGATTTTTCTAGGCAATTTTTACGTTCAGTAGTTTGCCATTGCTTTCTGAACGGTGCGGCGCTTATACCATTGTTAAAAATCCACACAAAGCGATCTGCTACCAAACCGCCTGCAGCAGGTTTCGAACCTGGTATATCTGGATTATGAAACTGTGGTCATATCCATTAGGCCACAGACGCCGACAAAATAAGGAAATAGTAATTAAATGCAAAACAGCAAAAGAAGCATGGCTATATCAGAAATGCAGAGAGCTTGGAGCGAAACAGAACAGACATAAAATCTATGTACAAGCAAATACACGAGTTAACAGGAAGAAGGACACAAACAGTCACTGGCTGTTTGAAATTAAAAGAAGGAGCATTGTTAATGGGTCATGAGAACATGATAGAAAGGTGGACATAATACATCAAGGAGCTGTATAATGATGAAAGACCAGATTTGAAGGACCAGGACAGTTGTGAAGGACCAGGACAGTTGTGAAGGACCAGGACAGTTGTGAAGGACCAGGACAGTTGTGAAGGACCAGGACAGTTGTGAAGGACCAGGACAGTTGTGAAGGACCAGGACAGTTGTGAAGGACCAGGACAGTTGTGAAGGACCAGGACAGTTGTGAAGGACCAGGACAGTTGTGAAGGACCAGGACAGTTGTGAAGGACCAGGACAGTTGTGAAGGACCAGCACAGTTGTGAAGGACCAGGACAGTTGTGAAGGACCAGGACAGTTGTGAAGGACCAGGACAGTTGTGAAGGACCAGGACAGTTGTGAAGGACCAGGACAGTTGTGAAGGACCAGCACAGTTGTGAAGGACCAGGACAGTTGTGAAGGACCAGGACAGTTGTGAAGGACCAGGACAGTTGTGAAGGGCCAGGACAGTTGTGAAGGGCCAGGACAGTTGTGAAGGACCAGGACAGTTGTGAAGGACCAGCACAGTTGTGAAGGATCAGGACAGTTGTGAAGGACCAGGACAGTTGTGAAGGACCAGGACAGTTGGACCAGGACAGTTGTGAAGGACCAGCACAGTTGTGAAGGACCAGGACAGTTGTGAAGGACCAGGACAGTTGTGAAGGACCAGGACAGTTGTGAAGGACCAGGACAGTTGTGAAGGACCAGGACAGTTGTGAAGGACCAGGACAGTTGTGAAGGACCAGGACAGTTGTGAAGGACCAGGACAGTTGTGAAGGGCCAGGACAGTTGTGAAGGACCAGGACAGTTGTGAAGGACCAGGACAGTTGTGAAGGACCAGGACAGTTGTGAAGGACCAGGACAGTTGTGAAGGACCAGGACAGTTGTGAAGGACCAGGACAGTTGTGAAGGACCAGCACAGTTGTGAAGGACCAGGACAGTTGTGAAGGACCAGGACAGTTGTGAAGGACCAGGACAGTTGTGAAGGACCATCACAGTTGTGAAGGACCAGCACAGTTGTGAAGGACCAGGACAGTTGTGAAGGACCAGCACAGTTGTGAAGGACCAGCACAGTTGTGAAGGACCAGGACAGTTGTGAAGGACCAGGACAGTTGTGAAGGACCAGGACAGTTGTGAAGGACCAGGACAGTTGTGAAGGGCCAGGATAGTTGTGAAGAACCAGGACAGTTGTGAAGGACCTACAATACTTGTGGGAGAGGTAGAGGATGACATGCGCCACATGAAGAAAAGCGAAGCGCCTGGACCGGATAATATAACTGTAGAAGAAATGGAAGCTTTGGGAGAATTTGGATTAGAAGTGATAACAAAGCTCTTAAATGACATCTACAACAGTGGTCAAATACCTGATGATCTGCTAAAATCAATATTCATAGCTTTGCCAAAGAAACAAGGAGCCATGGAATGTGAAGAACATTACACCATTAGTCTTATGAGTCATGTGACCAAAATATTATTACGGATTATCATGAGAAGAGTGAGAAATAAAATTAAACCAGAAATCAGTGATAAACAGTGTGGATTTGTAGAAGGTAAAGGCACACACAATGCAATATATATTATAAGAACATTACTAGAAAGAGCCATAGAGGTGAAGACAGATCTGTATTTGTGCTTTATAGATTACACTAAGCCATTTGACAAGGTGAAACATGCGGAAATTATCAAAATGTTAGAAAGCATCAACATTATTAGTAAAGATTTGAGGATGATAAAGAACATGTACTGGCAACAAACAGCAGCTGTAAGAATTAACAGCCTAATAGGAACGTATCAGCAAGTACAAAAGAGTGACAGGCAGGGATGTGTGCTGTCACCGGATCTGTTCAATTTGTACAGTGAAAATATAATGAGATCTCTAGAGGACATGCTAGGAATAAAAATTTGGCGGACATAATATAAACAACTTGAGATACGCTGATGATACAGTCTTAATAGCAAAAAGTGAAAAGGAGCTGCAGGCAATGGTGGATACAGTTGTGACAGAAAGAGAAAATAAAAGCCTCAGCCTAAATAGCAAAAAGACAGAAGTAATGGTCGTCTCAAAGAAAAGGGCTTCCCCAGAATGCACTATCAAAGTGAACTGAACAGTTTTAAAACAAGTCACTAAATTCAAATACCTAGGCACATTAATAACAACGGTTGGAAGATGGATCTCAGAAGTGAAGAGCAGAATCGCTCAGGCAAAAGCAGCATTCTTTAAAATGAAGATTATTTCATGCAACAATTCATTGTCATTGGAAGTAAGAAAGAGGGCTCTTCAGTGTTACTTAAAACCAATTCTGACATATGGGAGTGAGTCATGGACAATTGACAAACAAACGGGGAAGGCACTAGAGGCTACAGAGATGTGGTTTTACAGAAGATTGTTAAAAATACCATGGACAGCAAAAAGGAGTAATGTCCTGAATGAGGCCAATGCACAAAGAAAACTTATATCACAAGTCAGAAAAAGGCAATCCACTTTCTTTTCTTTTTTTTTTTGGTGGGGGGGGGGGGGGGAGGGGGGGGAGATGGCATGCCATTAGAAGAGGAAAGCTGAAATACGTCGTAACAACAGGTAAGGGAATACATCGTAACAACAGGTAAGGGAATATATCGTAACAACAGGTAAGGGAATATATCGTCACAACAGGTAAGATTGAAGGAAAAACAGATAGAGGAAGAGAAAGAGAACAAATACTGGACAGTTTGACATCTCGTCATGGAAATAAGTCAACAGCAGAATTTATAAATTGTACTGGAGACAGGAAGTTGTGGAGAGACATGATCTCCTACGCCACTAGGCATGGTACTTGATGATGATGATTATATATATATATATATATATTTGATCCCCTTGCGGTTCACACCTTAGTCGATATTCACGTCGTGAGATTCAGTGAGGTGATAGATCACGTGAATAAAAAATCAACCCCTACAATCAAGCAGCCTTATTGGAAGGGTACGAGGGTTTGCGTTTTGCAGCGTTAAATAAACTGGGGCACTTGTTGGTTGGGTTTTAAAATAAGTGAAGGTCTTCTTAAAAAACAAGACAAAGGGCGCAGTCTCAATTATAATGCAGCCCATTGTAATTGACAATATTTGTACACGAATTAAAACTTCTGTCATGTTTTTATTTTTTCAGTTTTTGTATGGGTGTTTTTTTTTTTTTTGGACATGATTTTTTTTTAAACTCTAGGGGTTAGCATGATTGTAGAAATAGACTAAGTGATGACACGATCCCATCATATTTACAAGTAAAATATACTCAGACTCGTCTTACCTGTGTTTTTAAACAAATGCTATCCCAAACCCAAAAAACAAACACCCCCACCAACCCCGAACCAGCTTACTGCTTAAAAAGTCAAAGGTCTCATGTCTCAATTATAATGCAGCTCACTGTAACTGAAAATATTTGTACACGAATTAACTCATTTGTTATGTGTTTTCGGTATTTGTGTGGTTTTTTTTCTTCTTCAATTTTTTTAATACTTTTTTTTAAAACAGGCTTTTCACCTCTGATGGTTGGCGTGTATGGGGTTGTGAGATAGGACATATCTGTTTGGCAGAATTCTGCTGTGAGATCATCTTTACATCTAGTAAATAAATTTCACAAAGTTTAATTGTGACGGCACTTTATGTCTGTGAGGAAATGCTCAGTTGTCATCGACATCTCAATGCAATGAATAGGATAGATCACTACATTTGAGTTGATGGTACAGGACAAGAAGGTATGGCTTTATTGAGGACCTGTGCTCCAGATAGAGCTGAGAGATGTTGATGACGTGTTGGCGGATTTTCTGTTGTCACCAGAGACACTCCTCCCCCCATGTACAATGTTGTCACCAGAGACACCCCCACCCCCATTCCCCTTTGTACAATGTTGTCATCAGTAACCCATGTGTACAATGTTTACAATGACTATATATTTAATTGTTGACAAAAGTTCCAAATAAATAATAGAGAAATGTGAAAGCCGCTGACAGAACAGCCAATAATATCTACAATAAAGGAATGGGACGGGAAATGGTGGACAGCAATACTGACTACCGTTATCTGGTAAGTGTAGAGCCTTATTGACTTGTTGTTTTGATTATGTAACCAGGCCATTCTGTTATATTATTTTTTTTCTAATGCATTTTATTGCTTGTTAGTTTCTTTGGGTTGATATTACTTTGTTTCGTTGTATATTTTTTTACTTGCGTATTTGAAATCCATCCAGCAACCTGAAGTATGAAGCTGACGATCGCACCAAGTGGCGATGCTCGCTACGGCGTCACCTCAGATTGGTCAAAAAGAAGCTCTCACGGCAAGCAGAAGAGAGGAGAAAACGTCGAAAGGAACACCAGGAAAAACAAAACAAATGTGCTGTCACCTAAGGGGCGTAATCCCAACGTTAGTGTGATGGGGTCGAAAAGGAGACGCCCGCCCCCTACCTGTTTCTAGGCAGATTATTTTCGATGTGCGCGAAGCATTCTGGGTTGTGAAAAGTCTGAAGTAGAAGATATGTAATGAGGCCACAATAATGCCTTTAAATTAAGTTGTGGTGTAGAATTGTGTTATATTAAATAGCTGTAGAATTTATTTGTGTTTTCGCTATTCCTAAGCGATAATCGCGTGTGATATTTATGTAGCGAAGATTAATACGCCCAGCGCGCAGTAGTTGAGTGATTAGCCTAGTGCCTATAAAAAGAGATAGCGAACTACCAGCGGCCCTTTTTTTAAGTATCAGTCCAGACAAGAGGGAACGAAACGAGGCGCGCTGTGTACCCACACAGAAGAACACAAAGACATGACATGTGAGTTAATTTAAATTAGAATTAGTTTTATATAATTCGGAAATAATATCGATGTGGCTATTTTAATGTTGAGTGATATAGATAGATGTGTTTCCAAAGGAAATGTCTTTTTAGGACATTATAATTTAGTCTTGAAATGATAGATGAGTGAAAATAATGTTTGATACGCAAAGCCCAAATCACAGATGTGAGAGTTTAAGAGCAATTATGTCAGTCATCAGACCGGGCAAGAAAGGCAAATTTAGTAGGAGAGTGTTTTATACATGAAACTGGACAGAGAAGCATCTATTACTTGAATTTAGATAATATTAACTAGTTGGGAAGATGGCAACAGGGAGAGCCACGTGGTGATTGTATAAAAGCGGCGCGAGGGGTCTGCGGTAACACTCTTAGTTATCACTTAATGTTACGCAGTTTTAGATCGCGTGAATTGACACGTGGGTGGGAAGCAGATTTTAGATAATTTTCCCCAGTAAAGTAAAGAAAGAGATAGTTTTCGTGTTAATGCCAGTTTTGTTTAAAGTCAAGAGTAATTATTTTGTTTCTTTAATGTAAAAGCAATTGAGTGTATTTCACGATAGCCTACTTATCATAATTCTGCTGTATATATTTAATGGGTTACTGTGAGGTGAGAATATGTATTTAGATTTCTGGAGAGCGCGACGCCACTCCTTTGTTGAGACATGTGTTTCTCTGGTTGCTCCCGGCGGAGCATGGAAACACCAATGTGGCTGGTGTCTATCACAAGCCGACAAGAAGCATTTTTATGCTATGGCAGTGATTTGTTTCGGTAACGATGTGTTTCGTGTGATGAGATTCCCAGTCGCACCAGTGGTCATATACGACACGCTTGTTGCCAGGCGCCCCAGTCGTCACATACGACATGCTTCAGAATGCAGTAACGAATACTGATGTGGATCGGTTACGAGGTAGTAGCTTATTCTCATTACTGAGAGTATTTGTTGTACATGTAGTTGAAGAATATTATTTTATGTCCATTTTATGATTATTTAATTATGGTTATGTGAGGAATGATATCTGAAAGAGCTAAAGGGGGCGTGGGTTGCATTGTGGCCCAAAATCAAAAGATAGTATCAAGGGATGGAACTTTGTCTCGGAGCGCATTATGGTTGTAAAACTAAAAGAAGGAGAAACCATAGTCAACCTGGTCATAGTGTATGGGCCAAATGAGGATGAGAGAGCAGAGGTCAAGGAGGAATTCTTCGAGCTGCTTCAAAGGACAGTGGATGACTGCCTAGATGAAGTTATCATGCTCGGAGATTTTAATGCCAGAGTTGGAAATGACCATGCTAGATGGGGTGGAGTTATCGGAAGATATGGAGAAGATACTCTCAATGACAATGGAAAGCGACTCCTTAGATTCTGCAGTGAGCAGAATCTGATCATTACAAACACAAAGTTCCCCCATAAGCGCATACATGCATACACTAGATGTGAACCAACCAAGAATGAGAAGTCAGTGATCGACTATGCCATTGTTCGGAGAAGCTCTATTCAGATATGTCCGAGATGCAAGAGTCTGGAGGGGGCCAGAGATTGGAATGTGATCACTACCTGCTAACAATCAAACGAACAACTGAAAGAGTTGCTCAGCCTAGGAATGCCTGCCCAACATCACGCAAGAAACCAAGTAAAACGAGCAGGAGAAATGAGCATTAGGACCTACAAGCTGAGAGAGCCAGAAATTAAGACCAGATATCATGGGGGCTTTATTGCTACAGCAGTGAGCAACACAGAAGAACGACCTGATGACTTGGAAACCCTCTGGAATAAATTCAAGGATATCATAAAGACAGCTGCTGCAGAAGCATGCGGTGAAGTCCGACTTGGGAACCCGAGAAAGAGGACACCTTGGTGGACAGAGGAAGTCAAAGAGAAAATAAGAGAGAAGAAAATGGCATGGAAACAATACTTAGGAGCTAAAAACACAACAGGACAAATGGAAAAATATAGAGAATATGTGACACTCAGAACAGAAGCAAAGAACAAAGTGCTAGCAGCAAAACAGAAGTCCTGGGAAGAATTTGGAGAAAAGCTAGAAAAAGATGCACAAGAAAACCAGAAATTGTTCTATAAGACCCTAAAGAACATGAGGAAAGAAAAACAATGCCCTCTCAAATTTATAAAGGACAAGCAAGGCAAATTGCTTACTGCCCCGAAGGAAGTAATGGAAAGATGGAAAGAATATTTCTCAGAACTCCTGGATGGTGAGCATGATGAAGCATCAGAAATAATAAACACTAGCACAGAAGAGAAAACCAATGATGGTGAAGATGACATAAAGATGGAAGAACTGAGGGCAGCACTGGAGAAAATCAAGATGGGCAAAGCAGCAGGGCATGATGGTATAACACCAGAAATGGTTAAGTACATGGGAGCATCAGGCGACCTATTACTCTTAGAGGTCCTACAGGCAGCATGGTGCAACAAGACCATACCAAAGGATTGGGAGATTGCCATCATAACACCAATTTTCAAAAAGGGTGACAATCGACAATGTGGAAACCATAGAGGCATATCCCTTCTCAGTGTCCCTGGTAAAATCTACTCTAGAATCCTAGAGCAGAGACTCCGACGCCTAGCTGAGCCACAATTGGATGAGGTCCAGTGCGGATTCCGAGCAAACCGAAGTACTCAAGACCTAATCTTCACACTCAGACAGCTGAGTGAAAAGGCCCTTGAGTATAAGAGTGAGATCCATCTTTGTTATTTCATAGGATCTGGAAAAAGGCGTTTGACAGGGTCCCCTGGCAGCAAACTTTTTGGGGACTGTTTGGCAAGGAATATAATGGTTCCAGCACCTCTGATTCATGCTATACAGAGCTTCTACAAGTCTTGCAGAAATTATGTGAGGACAGCAAACCATAAGTCTTATACAAGTCGGAAGAGTTAAGGACCACCACTGGTGTTAAAGACAAGGTGATATCCTATTCCCTTACCTCTTCATCATACTCCTTATGGACGATGTCATCAAGGCATGTAAGGAGGAGAACAAGAAAGTATTCAGTATGGGGGGGGACACAAAATCCAAATCTGTGATGGTACTGGAAGAGATACAACGTGAGGACAGGTCTATATTTCGGAGCTGGCATTTGCTGATGATGTTGCCCTGATTGCTAAATCAGAGGCACATCTCCAATCCAACCTGCAAGTCTGGAAGGAAGGTGAAAGAGCTGGAGAAGAGAGGGATGGTCATAAGCAGCTCTAAAACAAAATCCATGGTGATATCACGAGAAGAAAGAAAACATCAGATTAAGTTGGGAGAACAGGTCCTGGAGCAGGTCGACCACTTTAAATAACTCGGAGCTCTTATAGACCGTAAGGGAGGCATCAAAGCAGGGTAGGCCACTCGAAATGCAGCGGCTGGGAGACTTTTTCAGGCCATAAATCGTGGATTCCTCAGCAAGAAAGAGGTTGGTAAGAAAACGAAGATGGCTGTATACCGCTCTACCTATGTCCCAGTCTTGACATATGGATGCGAGTCGTGGGCAATGACTACAACCCACAAAAGCCAGATCCAAACCTCAGAAATGAGGTATCTGAGGAAAGTGGTTGAAGTAACAAGAAGAGACATGGTCCGCAACCAGACGATCCGTCAAGGCCTAAAATCCCATCCGCTGCAGACCCAAATAGAACAGTCCCAACTAAGATGGTTTGGCCATGTCTGCAGATTGGGAGAAGATCGGCTACCACGACAAGCATGGGAAACAAAGAGCCAGGGATCCAGACCTCCAGGACGACCCAGAGTCCGCTGGGAGGACAACATTAGACAATCTTTGAAGGACCGAGGACTAGAATGGAACCAGGCCAGGAAGAAGACAGCTGATAGAATGGTCTGGCGCTCTCTCTTCCAAACCTCTACACCTCACGGTAGAAGGGGAACGACTAAGTAAGTAAGTATGTGAGGAATGGTTGTGAGAGCACGTGGGCTCACTTCAAGGTATATATTTCTCTTCTCCACTCCTGAGGGAGCATGGGGCCAACAGTGTGGTTTGCCTCCATATTAAGTATTCATATGCTAGGGCAGTAGTGGTTTCGGTAGCAATCTGTGTTACACGATGAGGTTGCCAGCCTCATGCACAACACCATACTAGTCTCATTGGACGACATGCATGAGTGTGTGTGTGTGTGATAGCTGAGAGTGTGCCCTTGCAGTAGTGGTTTCGGTAGCGATCTGTGTTACATGGTGAGGTTGCCAGCCTCATGCACAACACCATACTAGTCGCATTGGACGACACACATGAGTGTGTGTGTGATAGTTGAGTGTGTCAGGTGGCGGCGTAGGACAGTTTGACAGGTGAGAGCGTGGTGTTTCTCATTCAGTATTATATTATGATTTTAACTATTCTGTGCTTTGTTTGCTTCTTCAGATTAGCATCGGGCACTGTTGGGTGTTTTGTTTTGTTTAGTTTTGTTTTGTTATGTTCGCTAGTTTATTTGTTTAATGTTTGCTTTGTCACTGAATGGGTTATAAAAATAAATATAGCCCCTGCCTCTAGAATCAAGAGTTTTATTGTGATAGGGTGGGCGAGATGATGATGATGATTATATTGTGATGTGTGACCACTCTCTTGTCACACTCGCTGGGTAAACTCTCCGATAACCTCAGCTGTTATCTGCAACATCTTGCGAATCAACGGAGTAAATCAGCATTTCTGCAGTTCCAGTCTCATACTGCTTTTTGAGTTTCTTTCAGAGGGTCGAAGTGTGCGACTTGCATATGCCAAGACTTTCTTTGTTCCATCTTGTACTTGCGAGAGAATTGCTCCCAATCCTTCAAATGATGCATCTACCTCCAGGATAAATGGTAGCGAGAAGTTAGGGAACCCTAGTAGCGGTGTGGAGGTTAGTGCCTTTTTCAGTGTCTCAAAGGCTACAGCACACTCTTCTGTCCACAACTCTCCTATGGGTGACTTACTTCGTCTTTTAGTCTGCATGCCTTGATTGAGCGCAGCTACTAAATCATGTAGCGGTTTGGCTATCTTTGCAAAGCCCGGCACAAATCTGCGGTAGTGACTGGCCAATCCCAGGAATGACCGTAACTCAGTCTGGGAACGTGGTACAGGGGCCTCTTGAACAGCCTTCACCTTGTCTTCCATAGCTCCTATTCCGTCTGCCGATATAGTATGCCCCAAGAATTCAATCGTCGTCCTAAACAGCTTACACTTTCCTCCATTCAACTTCAGCCCTAGCTGGCGTAGCTTAGAGAATACTTTCTCCAGTCGGCTCAAATGGTTAGTGAAGTCAGCAGAGTACACCAAAATGTCATCAAGGTATACTAGTATCAGCTGGAACACTAAATCATGCATACTGCTCTGCATTAATCGTTGAAAGGTGCTGGCCGAGTTGGCTAAGCCCATAGGCATCCTGGTGTATTCATAAAGTCCAAAAGGGGTAGTGAAGGCGGTTTTCTCTTGGTCTTTCTCATCCATTGCTACTTGATAGTAACCACTTGCCAGATCAAGCGATGAGAATATCTTTGCTCCTCCTAACGCATCCAGGTACTCATCTACTCGGGGTAGAGGGTATGCATCCCTCTTTGTCTTGCTGTTGAGTGCCCTGAAGTCTACGCAGAGTCTAAGCCGACCATCTTTCTTCCGGACCAAAACTATTGGGGAGGCCCAAGGACTGCAACTCTCCTTGATTATTTGTTTGTCAAGCAATCCTTGTAGGTGATCCTGTACCTCTTTATAGAAAGCAGGAGGTATTCTCCTGTAAGGCTGCTTAACTGGGGTGTCATCTGTTAATGGGATGGTGTGCTTTACCCTGCAGCCAATAGAGGGTCCTGCCCCGATACGATCTGAGAGGTTACAACTGAAGCGCCAGAGGGAGTGATGTTGTCGGGACGACAACAAAATCAGGAGGGAGATGTGTGATGGGGCCGAAAAGGAGACGCCCGCCCCCTACCTGTTTCTAGGCAGATTATTTTCGATGTGCGCGAAGCATTCTGGGTTGTGAAAAGTCTGAAGTAGAAGATATGTAATGAGGCCACAATAATGCCTTTAAATTAAGTTGTGGTGTAGAATTGTGTTATATTAAATAGCTGTAGGTTTTATTTGTGTTTTCGCTATTCCTAAGCGATAATCGCGTGTGATATTTAAGTAGCCAAGATTAATACGCCCAGCGCGCAGTAGTTGAGTGATTAGCCTAGTGCCTATAAAAAGAGATAGCGAACTACCAGCGGCCCTTTTTTTAAGTATCAGTCCAGACAAGAGGGAACGAAACGAGGCGCGCTGTGTACCCACACAGAAGAACACAAAGACATGACATGTGAGTTAATTTAAATTAGAATTAGTTTTATATAATTCGGAAATAATATCGATGTGGCTATTTTAATGTTGAGTGATATAGATAGATGTGTTTCCAAAGGAAATGTCTTTTTAGGACATTATAATTTAGTCTTGAAATGATAGATGAGTGAAAATAATGTTTGATACGCAAAGCCCAAATCACAGATGTGAGAGTTTAAGAGCAATTATGTCAGTCATCAGACCGGGCAAGAAAGGCAAATTTAGTAGGAGAGTGTTTTATACATGAAACTGGACAGAGAAGCATCTATTACTTGAATTTAGATAATATTAACTAGTTGGGAAGATGGCAACAGGGAGAGCCACGTGGTGATTGTATAAAAGCGGCGCGAGGGGTCTGCGGTAACACTCTTAGTTATCACTTAATGTTACGCAGTTTTAGATCGCGTGAATTGACACGTGGGTGGGAAGCAGATTTAGATAATTTTCCCCAGTAAAGTAAAGAAAGAGATAGTTTTCGTGTTAATGCCAGTTTTGTTTAAAGTCAAGAGTAATTATTTTGTTTCTTTAATGTAAAAGCAATTGAGTGTATTTCACGATAGCCTACTTATCATAATTCTACTGTATATATTTAATGGGTTACTGTGAGGTGAGAATATGTATTTAGATTTCTGGAGAGCGCGAGGCCACTCCTTTGTTGAGACATGTGTTTCTCTGGTTGCTCCCGGCGGAGCATGGAAACACCAATGTGGCTGGTGTCTATCACAAGCCGACAAGAAGCATTTTTATGCTATGGCAGTGATTTGTTTCGGTAACGATGTGTTTCGTGTGATGAGATTCCCAGTCGCACCAGTGGTCATATACGACACGCTTGTTGCCAGGCGCCCCAGTCGTCACATACGACATGCTTCAGAATGCAGTAACGAATACTGATGTGGATCGGTTACGAGGTAGTAGCTTATTCTCATTACTGAGAGTATTTGTTGTACATGTAGTTGAAGAATATTATTTTATGTCCATTTTATGATTATTTAATTATGGTTATGTGAGGAATGCCCAATGGGCTGATCACCCGTTGGCTTGTCACACCGATTACGGAAACAACGGCATATGGATCTATTTGTTGTTGCCCTAAAGACGCCGCTAGGCGTGATGGGAAACTACAACAGAGAAAATCAATCTGCTGTTGCCCTTAAGACGCCACAAGGCGTGATGGCCTCTGACTGCTTGGTCGGTCTTTGGCTAAGGACGGAAGAAGAAGAAGAAGATGTGAGGAATGGTTGTGAGAGCACGTGGGCTCACTTCAAGGTATATATTTCTCTTCTCCACTCCTGAGGGAGCATGGGGCCAACAGTGTGGTTTGCATCCATATTAAGTATTCATATGCTAGGGCAGTAGTGGTTTCGGTAGCAATCTGTGTTACACGATGAGGTTGCCAGCCTCATGCACAACACCATACTAGTCGCATTGGACGACACACATGAGTGTGTGTGTGTGTGATAGTTGAGTGTGTCAGGTGGCGGCGTAGGACAGTTTGACAGGTGAGAGCGTGGTGTTTCTCATTCAGTATTATATTATGATTTTAACTATTCTGTGCTTTGTTTGCTTCTTCAGATTAGCATCGGGCACTGTTGGGTGTTTTGTTTTGTTTAGTTTTGTTTTGTTATGTTCGCTAGTTTATTTGTTTAATGTTTGCTTTGTCACTGAATGGGTTATAAAAATAAATATAGCCCCTGCCTCTAGAATCAAGAGTTTTATTGTTGTTCGGGTCGGTGCGAGTGTGACAAGAGAGTGGTCACACATCACAATATAATCATCATCATCATCTCGCCCACCCTATCACATTAGTTATGACTGAAAGTGTTGTTACTGTTATTACTATTGGGATGTAAGGGAGTTCGTGTTGCTCTCGAGTCAATTCTAGGGTTAGAAATCGAACCAAGATCGATTATCCATATCAGTGTGGCTTACAATAGCAATTCCCTCTGTGGTTAAACATTTTGAGAAACTAGCATTGCACACTAAGCTTGGGGGAATCGCTAGAGCCCCCAGAATTAGCTGACGATTTTACCATGCAGTAGAATCTAAAAATGAATTTCTGATCGGCCAGGGGTGCTGGGAAGTTGCTCTGTGAAGGATGATGACAATTCCTTCAGCAAGTTCCAGAATCAGAGCACAGGATTTTAGCCCTGCATATTTGGCTGGCCGGGAAGTGCTCAGTATACCACCTCATCCCCCACTTCAAGCATAAAACCAGGTGTGATGATCCTTTAAATAAATGGGAAAGAAACTGGAGCACGTGACTCCAATTCAACAAGTATCAGAGAGGCAGATATTGCTCACATATTTGTTGTTTCCCCTGCAAGACAATTACCTCCCTTATATATAATGTTTAAATTGTTCAGGGTTCATAGATTCATTTCAGTCCCTAATGACATATCTGACCTATCTAAAGAGATGTCTAAAATTAGCTCTTTAATGTAATATTAAGTAACATCTGCTGTCATTACAAATAATAAGTTGAACTAAAATTAAATCTAGAGTATTTAAAGAAATACTAGTTGTCAATGTCCCATCTTACAAGTACTATATATTCAGACAATGTAATATTTTAAGTAGGACTTCACGCATAAGAAGAAAGTAATATGAACTTACTGGCTCTGTCAGAGACTAGATTAGACACTGCTTAGTATAACTCAACACAATAATCCAAATCTATATACAATGTTTATCTATATACAAGACAAATCTATACACAAGGGCACTAAAGAGGCTTAGTGAAACTGCGGAAAAGGCATCATGCTGGCTGTGGAACAACCGCAATGGGCTATGGAACTCGGGACAGTTAACTCTGCGTTACAGGAAACATCAGGAATTTTTCTACGTCCACAATACGTTGACTTTTTCGTTGTGCTGGTGAAAGAGCTGTTACTGACTGGCAACACGCGGCGTTTTATAAGAGGTGTTGGGCACGGGGTTACAGTTGCTGGACTTTTCGGCTTCACGCAGGTGTGTCAGTGTCTGTCCCTGGTCGTGATGTGCGGCGGAACGAACGGAATAAGTAGTCTTCTCTTTGGTTACTTTCACATTTGCCTCTACGGCTGGCGGAGTTGTGGATTTTAAAGTTGCTACCAAGGTGAAATGGGGTCATTTGCGATCCAAGACAACAGGAGGCTGAGACACTTGGGAGTCATGACCCAAGTGGGCCCACCCCCCTTAGAGTGTAAAGGAGTATAGGGCCGAAACACTTGTTCGATGGGAGAACCTCTTCTGGTGATTAGATTGCCTCCTGTTGTATCGCTCTGTATAGAGTTTCCTATAATTGTTTACGATGACAAAATATTTAAGTCTTCACACCAGTTCAAAACATCACGTGAAAACCAAAGAGAGATAAGTAATAATATAACATCTAAAATAAGGGAAAGGGTTGAGGAATGGTGAATGTGATGACTGTTGTTTTCTGGCAAAGTAATATTGTAGCAGAAGGTAACCCAAGAGCTGTAGAGACCTACTTTAGAAACACTGAGTTCTCTAAAGATCTACCTTGATAAAATCATGTCTGTTTTCAGGTTTCCCAGTATTTTTAAAACAGAAAGCGTACAACCTATATGTAAATGTTATCTCTGTTAGATAATCTGTTTCCTACAGTCCCATCAACAGAGTGGTAGAAAATTCAAATTAAATAATATTTTACCGAAATGTCAACTTTAATATAAAGAAAAGACCAGACGTCGTGAGTTTTCACTGGGAATGGGGGAAAATAACTTTAATCATGGGGAGACCACACTTTTGAATGTATGTGAGAGGGTTAGTCAGACATTTTAAACTTCTTTGCTTTCCCCTCCGTTACATAGACATCTACCAAATCGTCATCTTTAATCTACCTGTAGAGCGAGATCTAACTTATGATTTTATATATATATATATATATATATATATATATATATATATATATATATATATATATATATATATATATATATATATATATATATATATAAAACACACGCACAATATTACCGGTATAAGCACAAGTTAGATCTCGCTCTACAGGTAGATTAAAGATGACGATTTGGTAAAATGTCTGACTAGCCCTCTCACCTGCATTCAAAAGTGTGGTATCCCCATGATTAAAGTTATTTTCCCCCATTCCTAGTGAAATTACAATGGCAATATCAGCGCTAAATAAACTGGCTGGGTGTACGTCGTGCTAATCCGGCGCGGACAAGGTTTGGTACAGGAGAATTTCACCAACATCACTGTCGTTCAATATTGCATCACCTTTCTACTCTCTCAGCAGGGATGGTCAGGTTAACAGACAAGACGAATTATTACTGAATGGAGTGAAAGAATGTTTGAAAATACAAAATATCTGCTACATAACAGAGAACAAAAGAGGTGCCGACCATTTAAAAGCATGTAGTTAGTCAGTACAAAAAATATAACTGATTACTGCCGTAGTGAAGCAGAGATCGACCCAAAATAATTATGTGACAATAACTTTATTCTTCTTCTTCTTCCTCGTTCGCCCCTAAAAGGACGTTGGTTGTGTTGTGTAAGTTTACAGCGAAGATGCGATATTTGCGCCTTTCGGCCGACACATCCGAACTTCAGCACGACAATTTTTGGGACCGATTTACCCTTCCCTCTCGGATCCCTATTCTCTCATCCAGGCTGCAGTGATGCAGCCTGTTTCTAGGACCACCACTTGGACGTGGAGTAGGGTCTTGGTCAGCTCTGGTTCGCTGACCCTGGCGCAAGCAGTCTTGCTATGGGTCGCTGACTGCATTTATCACTGTTGCTGCGTCTTTGGTTCCATAATAACTTTATTTATGTAATAAAGCTCAATGAAAACTAATAAATAAGAGGGCTACTGTAAAACTGTTAAGGAAAGTATAAATTAAAAAAAAATGATGGTGCGGAATCAGTTTGACAAATTACCGTATACAGAAAACACGGGACGTTTCGGGATTCACCCTTCATCAGCCACAATCACAAACAGGAGACACAGATACAAATAGACAGATTAACAGACAAAGGCAATACATACTGTAAATAAGTGGAAATAATAAAAGAATTATCATTATGATGTATGATGCAGACAGATAAAAACATTCAAAAACACGGGACTAGCAAACAAGTTATTAACTCCAGAAATTCAATAAAAAAGGAAAATATAAAATGATGTAACAAAGTCATTTCCTTGGCAAGATTTATCCTAGGCTGTCAGCGTATATCTCCACATGATATTATTTGCGTTGAATGTTGGCAGCACTATGGTCCAGTAAGGAGCTTGTCAATTGTCACTGACAACTAAATAACACTAGTCAACAACCAAAATGTACCAGAAATAAAAATAGCTGATCTTAACTAATTTTGGTGTGCTGAAAACGAAACTGACATTAAAAAATGTTGATTGGCTCTAGTTTTCAAGATATATGCTACTAGTTTATTTAATTACGGTCAATTTATATATATGACGCAACTGTTGTGGGCGATTGCATAATTTTTTCTAATGACCAATAAAAATGTAACTAGAAGTTGATGATGCAATCCTACCTATGATTACATCACCTTTGTGTATAAATATCTTATCTCTGATAAAATTTTGCCATTAGTTTGTGCATTTGTCCTTATCAAAAGTATCGTAGTTAGAAATGCCTAGGACATGTGTGAACAGTGCTAATAATTTATGTTATATATGTGGTGAGGTGACATTTGTATCACAAAAACGAAATATAACTAAAGTGATTAAGAAGGCGTACAGTTTGTATTTTGGCTGCAGAATAGGAGATCAAGATAAGAGCTGGGCGCCACACATGGTATTGAATTTTTTTGTTCTGTCAGGAATGTGAAGTCCTCTTAATGGATATTTCGTTTATTCGAGATAATACCTCTAGTGTATTTCCACATGCCGGGGAGGCGTAATATTTCTGTGTATTTCCTGAAGGCAAGGTAAATTAACCTTTCATTAACTCTATCGATTTTTGGTCGTGAGCGATTTTTGATTCATAGCCTGTCTTCGGAAGGCGTCGTCACGAGATGTTTTTCCCAGCTCACATGTCGCTGTATTGTACTGCATCGGTTGATGCATGTCCCAAGGACTATTACTTGCTACTTTGTTACATGAACTAGGTTTGAAAACCTTTGTTATCTAGAGGATATTTTTGAGGACATTATTTATACTTCAGCAGACGTGCCTGTCTTGCTGAAGTCAGATTAAGGAGAGTGAACTGATCTCATACATCTGGTTATCTCCTGGCTGTTATAGAAAAGGATGGAGTTTTTCACCTGACTACATTTACAGCACTATGAAATATAACATGCATCTGACTCATCATTGTAATGCTGTCTACCGTCCATTGCTGTATTGAATGTTGCTGTGATAATGACTGTTTGATGTGCCTACATATTCGCGTAACCATTTTGTCACTGTGGCGTCCACAATAAATAATGAAGAAAAACGTCATCGGCTGTTACAAGAATCATTGACTTTATACGTCGTGAGTTTACTGACGTCCTAATGTGGATTGCCCTGTTATTTTGTATGATCATTGTTTGACTGAACACATCTGCACACTTCACAAAACCAGACCACGGGCACCATCACTCACCTCATGGTGCACGCGTCATTTGGCGGCCAATTACTCAATCATAATATAAATTGGACGTCATCACTATGCCTTTTGCAGTCCCAATGATTTGGAGAGAGCCCACTGATCATCTCAACAACTGTTACTTTTGCATGGTCCCTCCAATTTGAAAAGGCATATCAAAGAAGAAAAAATGGACTCTGGAATATCCAAACATCCCCTCTGCAATACGTCCGGTACAACATGGCGATGACCTACCAGTTCCCAAAGTGCCAGAATCATTTTCAGCTGCTTCCACTGATGAAGAAGAGTACATTGGTGGTCCTGAACCATCAACCTCAAGCGACCCAGATTTTGAGCAAACTACATCTACTAAACCACACTTAATAACCCAAGGTGAACTGAATGATCTTGTAAGAGATCTGAATTTACCGAAGAACAAGGCGGAGCTTTTGGGCTCCAGATTGCAACAGTGGAATCTCCAGGCAGAAGATGTTACAATTTCTGTGTATAGGAACCGCCAGAAGCCGCTTATTACATTCTTTTTCAAAGAGGGTGACCTTTCTGCGTGCCACAATATTTCTGGTTTAATGGCAGCCCTCAAAATCAATTTCATACCGGAAGAGTGGAGGATTTTCATTGATTCATCCAAGACGAGTCTTAAAGCTGTTTTGTTGAATAATGGTAATGTGTTACCGTCAATTCCAGTTGGTCACACAGTTCATATGAAAGAAACTTATGAAAACATTAAGCAGCTTTTGAAGTGTATAAACTACGATCATCATTATTGGTCACTTTGCGGTGACTTAAAAGTGGTCGCTCGTTTGCTTGGACTACAAGTACTGTTGCTTTCTCTGTGAGTGGGATAGCCGTGCACGAAGTGACCATTACATCAAAAGACATTGGCCAATCAGGCAGTCAGTGTAGCCTGGCAGTAAGAACGTTGAGAACCCAGCACTTGTCGACACCAGCAAGATTTTGTTGCCACCCTTGCACATTAAGCTGAGTCTCATGAAAAACTTTGTCAAGGCAATGGGAGAAAACAGATGAGGCTTTCAAATACCTCATCAGTAAATTTCCAAGACTGAGTGAAGCTAAAATAAGAGAGGGAGTATTTGTTGGTCCGCAAATTCGAAAACTTTTTCATGATGATGAGTTTCTTTGCGTGTTGCGTGGCAAGGAAAAAGCAGCATGGCTAGCATTTAAGTCAGTGGTGGATTATTTTCTTGGAAACAACAGATCTGATAATTTCAATGAAATTGTAGAAAATTTCCTTCTGAAGTATAAGAGTCTTGGCTGCAACATGTCTTTGAAAATTCATTTTCTGGATTCTCATCTGGATTTCTTTACGTCAAACTGTGGAACGGTCAGTGATGAGCATGGTGAACGATTTCACCAGGACATTTCTGCTATGGAGACAAGGTATCAAGGCAATTGGAGCCCTTTAATGCTTGCTGATTACTGTTGGACTGTGACAAGAGACACCTCATCGATTGACTACAAGAAGCAAGCAAAGAGAGCTCGAACAGCGACTGAATAATGACGGAATGGGTTCAAATGTGCCTTTTTAAAACATGATATGTGAACTTTAAATAATGTTTTTATTTTTTCTATCATTTTATGTGGAAATATCAATTAATTGAGTATGTAACCACAATTTTTATAATGCTAAAGTAGAAAGACTAGCTGTTTACCCCAGAGAATTAAACAAGCATACATTATTTGTATTACTGTAATGTAAATTCATCATTTCTTTTTTAAACCAGAGCCAATTGGTGAATTTCATTATGATATTTGAAATCAGCATGTCAAAATCAATAAGAAATGGTATATTTAATTTCTGGTACAAATAACTTTTGAAAATTTGTTGACTAGTGTAATTAAACATTTTAACGACCCTAGAAAGAGCCACACGTTTACAGAAATAGTTACTGCCTATAACAGAAGTCTGCTGAGAAGTTTTAAACTAAAACATAAGTACAATTGCCTCAAAAAAAAAAAGATTTAAATAACAAGATATAATAACCTGTTAGGGAATGTTAGCTTTAATATAATTATACAAAGTAATGTTGATTCATAAAGAAACAAACAAATTATAATACCCTAAACATAATCTTTTTTTAAAAAAATTAAATCGTTTCTATAATTTAATTAAGAACGCGTTATCTCCCTTAATTATATTCACATTTTTTATTTTGGATGATGTTTCTCATACATGATATTTTTTTCATCTTAACTGACATCTCTGACTATTTTTTATTTCAGTATAAATTTTGACTCGTTTTTGCGACGTACGCCCCGTTTAACGTAGATAGAAAGACAATTGGTTATACCGGGAGGAATTTCCAAATATAACAGACCTTGTGGTCTATTAATTTCTAAGAATGTGTCTGAAAGAACTTCTCTGGTGTGATATTAAGTAACATCTTTTTTTTTTTGTTTCTGTTCATTTATCATCATCATTTTCCTTCAAGTCATGAAGGAGCATAGACTTTTGAAGAAAAAAAAATGTGTCAGGTTCTCCCGTCCTGTCCTAACATCTCAAGATCTTTCCATCTCTACTTTATGTCATCCACCTCTTTTTCCCGTCTTGTCCTAACTTCTCAAGATCTTTCCATCTCTACTTTATGTCATCCACCTCTTTTTCCCGTCTTGTCCTAACATCTGAAGATCTTTCCATCTCTACTTTATGTCTCCAGCTCTATTTCCCGTCTTGTCCTAACATCTCAAGATCTTTCCATCTCTACTTTATGTCATCCACCTCTATTTCCCGTCTTGTCCTAACATCTGAAGATCTTTCCATCTCTACTTTATGTCATCCACCTCTTTTTTCCGTCTTGTCCTAACATCTGAAGATCTTTCCATCTCTACTTTATGTCTCCACTTCTATTTCCTGTCTTGTCCTAACATCTCAAGATCTTTCCATTTCTACTTTATGTTTCCAGCTCTATTTCCCGTCTTGTCCTAACATCTCAAGATCTTTCCATCTCTACTTTATGTCTCCACCTCTATTTCCCGTCTTGTCGTAACATCTCAAGATCTTTCCATCTCTTCTTTATGTCTCTAGCTCTATTTCCCGTCTTGTCCTAACATCTCAAGATCTTTCCATCTCTACTTTATGTCCTCCACCTCTATTTCCCGTCTTGTCCTAACATCTCAAGATCTTTCCATTTCTACTTTATGTCTCCAGCTCTATTTCCCGTCTTGTCCTAACATCTCAAGATCTTTCCATCTCTACTTTATGTCCTCCAGCTTTATTTCCTGTCGTGTCCTAACTTCTCAATATCTTTCCATCTCTACTTTATGTCTCCACCTCTATTTCCCGTCTTGTCCTAACATCTCAAGATCTTTCCATTTCTACTTTATGTCTCCAGCTCTATTTCCCGTCTTGTCCTAACATCTCAAGATCTTTCCATCTCTACTTTATGTCCTCCAGCTTTATTTCCTGTCGTGTCCTAACTTCTCAATATCTTTCCATCTCTACTTTATGTCTCCACCTCTATTTCCCGTCTTGTCCTAACATCTCAAGATCTTTCCATCTCTACTTTATGTCTCTAGCTCTATTTCCCGTCTTGTCCTAACATCTCAAGATGTTTCCATCTCTACTTTATGTCCTCCACGTCTATTTCCCGTCGTGTCCTAACTTCTCAATATCTTTCCATCTCTACTTTATGTCCTCCAGCTCTATTTCCTGTCTTTTCCTGACTTCTCAATATCTTTCCATCTCTACTTTATGTCTCCACCTCTATTTCCCGTCTTGTCCTAACATCTCAAGATCTTTCCATTTCTACTTTATGTCTCCAGCTCTATTTCCCGTCTTGTCCTAACATCTCAAGATCTTTCCATCTCTACTTTATGTCCTCCAGCTTTATTTCCTGTCGTGTCCTAACTTCTCAATATCTTTCCATCTCTACTTTATGTCTCCACCTCTATTTCCCGTCTTGTCCTAACATCTCAAGATCTTTCCATCTCTACTTTATGTCTCTAGCTCTATTTCCCGTCTTGTCCTAACATCTCAAGATGTTTCCATCTCTACTTTATGTACTCCACGTCTATTTCCCGTCGTGTCCTAACTTCTCAATATCTTTCCATCTCTACTTTATGTCTCCAGCTCTATTTCCTGTCGTGTCCTAACTTATCAATATCTTTCCATCTCTACTTTATGTCTCCATCTCTATTTCCCGTCTTGTCCTAACATCTCAAGATCTTTCCATCTCTACTTTATGTCCTCCACCTCTATTTCCCGTCTTGTCCTAACATCTCAAGATCTTTCCATCTCTACTTTATGTCTCCAGCTCTATTCCCCGTCTTGTTCTAACATCTCAAGATCTTTCCATCTCTACTTTATGTCTCTAGCTCTATTTCCCGTCTTGTCCTAACATCTCAATGTCTTTCCATCTCTACTTTATGTCCTCTCCTCTATTTCCCGTCTTGTCCTAACATCTCAAGATCTTTCCTTCTCTACTTTATGTCCTCCACCTCTATTTCCCGTCTTGTCCTAACATCTCAAGATCTTTCCATCTCTACTTTATGTCCTCCACCTCTATTTCCCGTCTTGTCCTAACATCTCAAGATCTTTCCTTCTCTACTTTATGTCCTCCACCTCTATTTCCCGTCTTGTCCTAACATCTCAAGATCTTTGCATCTCTACTTTATGTCCTCCACCTCTATTTCCCGTCGTGTCCTAACATCTTAAGATCTTTCAATCTCTACTTTATGTCCTCCACCTCTATTTTCCGTCTTGTCCTAACATCTCAAGATCTTTCCATCTCTAATTTATGTCTCCAACTCTATTTCCCGTGTGTTTTCATTTAATTCCAGAACTAAGATTGTCTTGTAATACTATCAACAGGTTTTCTTTAAGTGTATCAAATCCATCGCCAGAGTCATCTTCTCGTCTTTTTCTCTTAACCCATCTACTCTTCTCATCTTTGTCTCTTGTTTGTGACAGTGGCTGATGAAGGGAGACAACAAAAAAATACCCACGTTTTTGGTGTATTGTTCATTTGTAAAAGTATCTCTTAATTTGTTTTTCTTCTTCATTATCTTTCCCTTTTGCAGCAGCTCCTTAAACAAGCAAAGAAAAAAGATAACACAAGTTAATGAAACTATCGAGTCAGCACGAGATTACACATGTAATGTACCTATCAAGATGTGGAATCACATAAATACACTGTTAGCAATATAAACAAAGTTGGAGTAAAATACCTTGACATTATTTTTTTTAAATACACAAGAAAGAGGAATGTGACTGATATATAGAAATCAACAGAGATCGAGTCCAAAAACAAAAACTGAAATATTAAATCCGTCTTACTGTATGTCTCTAAAACATAGACATCAACAAACAGAATAAGCAGAAATATAAAGATTTTCATAAAAGGGTGCTAGCATAGAACTGATGGATTGAAATGGTATGACAAGATGACTGTGATGAACTGAATATAAGTAACAGACGGACACCAGTGGAACATGAGATGGCGTTGGATACGATTTAATTTAACAAAATCTGTCGATAGCAATACAAGGCAGTCCTTGTTCTGAAATATCAAATCTATGAAGTAGAAGGAGAGCTAAACACATAAAGAGAAGAGAAATGGCGATAGACATGAACGGATATGTAAGACACGGAAAGAACTAGAATTGATGGGTGTTTATGCTTTTGCACACATGCGTATGCCCATTCTTTTTTGGAGATACGGCTGTCTGCGTTAGCTATTTGTTGTGCGTCAAAGCACGTGTATTGAACGCCGCGACATTATTACGATGCTTACAACTCCATACCTAAGGATCTTTTATGTTTGTACATGCGCCCTAATATAACCGACTAGATTGAACGGGACGCGCCTCGCCAAAATGTTATTTTTAAAAAAATAATAATTACGTAATTGGTAACTATATGACGTATTTGTCGTCTGCTATTATAGCCCAACGGCTAATTTTCTGGGCGTTTCATAATTGTACGCGGACCAGTGAGGTCGTACATTTTATGCTCCCAATCCGTGGAGACTTTGATGCAAGCGATTTCAGGTGGCTATGTTCCAGAGGCCGCCACCACATTATTATTGGCCATTATGGTTGACTGTCTTAACAGAGAAGTATAGTAACCAGTTTAATGAAGTATATCGCAACGATACTGTCAGTAACTATTGAAGCCGCAGAACTTGGGTCACGTCATATCCGAATGGACCTTTAGTCATAACGGCCAAAATTGAGATGTATTCCGCTATTGCATGCCATGTTATATGCTTCTACAACCGACAGACACTGGACGTCTGAATACAACGTATTATTGTTGTTATTACATGCTTGGAAATATGGAGCCTATTAAATGTCTTTCTGTGGACTAGACTTGATCTGCATAATGGTCGACTGTTTTGAACTTACCAATCTGTATGGCGTGCCAGCTGCACTGAATGACTCTACTTATTAAGCCTACAACATTCGCGTATTCCAGCACGATTTTCTTGATTTTACAGTCACCACCCCAAACAAATAATAACACAGAATTCTTTCGCAACAATGGTACATAACAGAAACACGTGACATGCTTTTATTGAGGACCTCTACTCCACAATCAATAAATCAATACCCTTTAGCTCCCCAAGGAGCATAGGCTTTCAACAAACACATGTCAAGTCTTCCTGTCCTGTGCCATCCGCTCAAGTTCTTTCCATGTCTTCCTCATCATTTTCACCTCTGTTTCCGGTTCTCTTCTCAATGTGTTTTTTGATCTACCTCTGCCTCTCTTTCCCTGTGGATTCCAGAACAAGGACTGCCACGTAATGCTATCAACAGGTTTCCTCTACTCCAAAAGTAGCTGAAAATTGTGACAGAATGGGGCGACCCCTCTCGATCTCTGTTTAACTCCGGCAGTAATCGGTGCATTTGTGGTACTGATTTTATTGCGTGCTTTCAATTGTCGCACTTTCTTTCTTTCAATACTAAGTAGCAGATAGTTTATATTTTCAAGCATTTTTTCACTACTTTCAGTATATTGTTCAGTGTCATCGACCGGGATTTTGACTGAATAACCTGAACGGCTCCTGAGATAAACCCTCTGTGGATGAGAAGGAGCGAAGCTCCTGACCGGGTTGGAAGGAAAGTCCACAGGCTCCCCAGCCTTGCAATGACATGTCATTAGGCCGAAGGGCTGAGAGCTCAAGTGCCGCTGGTTTTAAAAAAAAGTCACAATGCTGAAGCCACGTAGTAGTGATGGTTCACTGTTCATGTTCCACCCTGTATTTTGTGTCACGTGGTACACACTGATTGAAACATTCAGTTTCACAAGCGCTACGTCGACTGCAGCTGTTTAAAAGTTTGATTGCGCACGATGGCAGTATTCTTCTAGTTTGTATTTCACTGTGCAGGCTTTCAATGCTAACACTAGGATCTAGCTCTCATACAGGCGTCAGCTCGTTGACTTGTATTTGTAGAGTGTGCGTGTGATTAGAATGTCACCGCTTCCTTATATGGTGGTAATGTGGCCTTCTCGGAAAGCATGCGTGTCACGAGAGGGTAGATTATTATGAGAAAGATAAGAAATCCTGGACACAAAGTTGTATCAGGTGATACCAGGATAGTGCCAGATAAGAATCTGGTCTTATAAGCAATACCCTTTTCTCTGAAAAAAGTAAGGGTGTATGGACATCAAAGGTAGGATCAAGCTGTATAAGTTCCTAGGGAAGATGGTAAGGTATTACCCTAAGTTCCTACTTGCTCCTCTCCACATCCTCCTCTGATTATATTATTAGCTCTGCTAGGGGTATTAACTGAACTATCTACCAACAAGAATTGTAACTTAACTTAAATAATTTAAGTAAGTCGGCTGGTAAATATTTACAATTTATTTTATACAAGCTTTGTTTTCTCTGTGAAAATTTCTCACTGAACTCAAAATTTGATTACAACATTAAATAAATAAAATCACTAGTAAATTGTTCAAAAGGATCTGAAGTCTCTAAAATTTGCAGAAAGTTCTTCTCTCTTGGTTGAACTCCCTCGGGTTGTAGAATATTTATATCTTTAGAACCATTTTATTACACAGTTATGGAATGATTGTCTATACTAGCTATAACTATGTCCAAACAGCTGTCATCATTTGATATTACTGTCTTTAATGCTGATGTTACTGGGATACTCTGAACAGCAGCCTTGTTTGGCCACTTATCTGTTGTATTGAAGCCGGTGACTCTTCTCACATGTGTGAACGGTAGCTTGGGTTTTGGGAGGGAAAGTGAGTGCAGAAAAATGGTTTGAGAAAGTTGAAGAGAGTTGTTGATAGACTATTCGTCTTTGTTGAGGAGAGGTGATATGAGTAGAGGAGTTCTTTGGGGAAAGGGGGGTAAATCTGTGGATCCCTTTTGGGAGATGTAGTGGTTGTTTTAAGGTTAAGCATATCATGAGAGTTCTAAATTATGGTGGGACTAATTTGCATTTAATGATTTTGTAATAAGGATTAAAGAAGATTTATGGGGTTTAAGTGTACTTGCAATTACGTCCCTTGAAAGGTTTGGTGAGCGAGCAAAAGTAAACATGCACGCGATAAGTTTTGGTAGGTGAACACATTTTAGGGGAGAACGAGAAAAAATTCGGGAAATGACCAGTCTGATTTTGAACGCCCAGCGTAGGTTAGCAAGTTTGCTGGATAGTAAGATTTGTACAGTGGCGAGCTAGGTTCTTGATGGTTCATGACTCTGGCAAACAAACCACTGGATGTGGTTTGGTTACTGTGGCTACAGGCTGATATCAAGTTGTTGTGCGAAACCTACAAGATGCTCGAGGATCACTTTAAAATAATAGAAATAGATGAAAGCAAGAAAGATGAAGTCGCCACAACAAGATTTATATTAACAAGTTGTCAAGATACTCGTATTTTTCAAGACGAACATGTATGTTGTTGAATAGGATAGCAGAGAAGATAAACAGTAGAAGGGCAGGGTGGAACATTGATTAACGAATATAAACAAACAGCCCTGGTAGTTAGACCAGTTTATACAGTAAATACCTCAAAACTAGTTCCACCAGACCTAACGTGCCTCATCTTGAGTAGTAAACAAAACCAGAGAACCTAAATTCCTATACGAGTTAGTAAAGCTGCGACAGACTACAAGTGGAGGGATTTGATGGAATGAGAAGAAAACTTATTTCAGGGGTTACTATATGAATATAATTTTTCTGTACACTGTGGAAGAAGACCCGCCTCGATGGAAGGTTGGGCGTGAGTACATTTTTTCGACGGGTTATGTTTCTTTTGTTGGATGACTACTGTAAATAAACACCATCCTGTTATTCACTGCTTGGTTGAGTGCAGTGCTTTGCGATAGAGGTTCTCCATCCATCAATTGTATAGTCGTGTGATCTACTATCATCTATAGTTATAGTACCATAACATCATCAACACCTAGCGGCCTACTGTTTGGGTAGTGAGACGAGTCCACGCTATACAAACACTGTAAAACACGAACATCAACCACACCATCACGGCCACACATGGAAGGAAATGTCAAATGAAACTCCTCCAGGCGGTGGATACTGGGTGGCTGTCCCGATGAACAACAAGGGTGCTCGCATCACTAGTTCCTTTCAGTGGTGGCTGACTCTTTAAGGTGTACTTGGATGACATGATATAACCCTCAAGTACATACAGCCGTGCTGTTAATGGTCACACAGTCTGCTCTCAGATGCAGAAGGCAAAGAAGTCTCTATCTGACAGAACTGGCGCTTCTCGCTTTATTTGAAATTTTTATGGCCTGCTTTCCATTTAGGCATCGTCCTATATATAGGCCAAGGCCGAACGACAGAGGAAGCTTACTGCTAAAGTGCGCTTGCTTTCCGAAAATGTATGCATAATCTGTCTAGGTGTGCAAATCCGGAAAACTAAGATTTTAATTATCTTCCTTATTCCTGGGGCGATTTCCTTCATCTTAGGCTTAAAATACGACCTGGATTATTCTTTTCCTTTCTAATTAATTGTCGTTTACTTTCCTAAGTCCATTTTATTCTATGCGTAACCTAAACAGCAAAATTCAGGACTAACATGATGTTTCGATGCGTTCCACTCAATATTTCTCCATAACTATATCACGTCCCGTGAAAATCTTTGCACAGACGTTTACAGCAACATTCCTGTTATTGCATTAGTAACCTCTTCCAGGCGGTACTTCGCTCATAATGCTGTAGTTAAATTCCATCCTCAACTGGTCTGCACAGATTTGAGATCGCCATGTTAAATGCCTAATCGTTTTGTAAACAAGGAATGAGGAAGCCGTTCATTGGTTCGTCTATCACACAGTTTTCACAAAGTATGGCGCTCTGTTTGGTCAGAATGTCGTGTTGTGAATCCGACCTCACGACAATGCGCCGAAAACACTTTCCGTTCTCTACTTTTCTAGCCCGTCAAAAAGCTTTGACAAAAAGCTTGGGGTGCTGATTCTGCATTAAATGAACTTCTACTTTATACTTCATTAGACACTTATGGATAAAATATATGATAAGCGCTTAAGCGCCCTATGCTTTTTGTCAACTTTATGTTACATTTTTTTTATTGCAAGCTATAAACTCCTTGATAAATTATTTTTCGGTTTTTAGAGCATTAAAAGCGTGTGTTTAAATATTTTTAAAATGTTTTTAATTACCGTTATTAGATGTTCACCTCTTATAAACAAAAGCGGAGACGGGGTGGGTACAGAGATACAGAGCAATGGAAGAACAACAGGATCAAAGAAGAAGGAAATGACCATTAAGGCAAACGTCTGCCAGATCTAACGCTAGTATCTGCAGATCCCAATGACCAGTGTACGTGGAGAGTATTACATGACACTTGAAGCAGCGACAACGTACCCATCCCCATAACTATCACCCTGGATAGAACTACAGCAAAAACGTTAACGCAACCAACGTGGAATTTCAGCAAAGCAGATTGTGAACATGATAGATAAATATCTGAACAACTTCTTAGTGAATCGACATGAATGGCGATATCGACACTGTGAGTGGCAGTGTCAGCTCTGCAGTTATACAAGCAGTCAAAGAATCAATACCTACCGGTACCAGAAAAAGGTACAACATCTTCTGGAACTCGGAACTAGAAACCCTGGTAAAAATGAGAGGTACGGAGAGGAAAAGAAGCTCAGAAAAACCCAAACTCAGCTAATAATACAATGTACTACAAGCTAACAGAAAAAGCAAAGCATGTAAAAAAAAGCAAAACAAGAAACACGGAAGAAAAAATGTGAGAGCCTTGACCTTAGAAGGGATGGAAGGAAGGCTTGGATACTGTTCGATAATATGGCATGGAAAACCAAGAAAAGAAACCCAACACCTATGCACATACCGAACGAAACAGCTAACACAGACAAGGGGAAAACTAGAGCACTAAACAGTTATTTTGCTGCAGTTAATAACAAATAGAAAAGAAATAACTTAGACAAAGCTCCTAAAAAACTCACAAAGAGTATGACAAAACAGTAAACATCATCTTTGACCAATAATTGACACAAGCAGAGCTTCAGTGGAGACTCTCAAAGTGTAAGCTGAGGAAAGCATCTGGACCTGACCAAGTAACAAATGATATGCTAACTAAATTAGGCAAAAACGGGTCAACACGCAATTCTGAACCTTAAAAAAATAAGATATAGAGAAACAGCACTCTTCCTAAAGCATGGAAAACTGCAAACATCATGCCAATACTAAACAAAGACAACCATCATGAGGAAGTTAGCAGCTACAGACCAATTTCCCTGCCATCCTGTATTAGTAAACTAGCTGAACGTATGATTAATGCGCGTCTTCACTGTTTGCTAGAGACAGGCAAAATTCTCCTCTCAACCCAGCCTCGACAAACTAATTCGTCTAATGAAGCAAGTATCAGATGCATCCAAAAGTGGTTACCATGTTACTATAGTTTTTGTAGACTTGAAACAAGCGTATGACATAGTATGGAAAGATGGTCTATTCTTCAAAATGCAAAGCAT
The DNA here is from genome assembly GCA_024509875.1 of Oreohelix idahoensis. Lineage (NCBI taxonomy): Eukaryota > Metazoa > Mollusca > Gastropoda > Stylommatophora > Oreohelicidae > Oreohelix > Oreohelix idahoensis. Next base: position 312,875 of record JAMPIV010000473.1, read on the forward strand.
GGGCACTGTAGGAATAATGTTCCAATGCTAAGGAAGGAGGTGCCTTACAACAAAATGATATAGAGAAAACTTACGCAACGGCAAAGACTACTATAAAGGCTACATTCAAGTCCAAATGGGAATGAGAGCACCCCGGCCATTTGAAAAATGATGCATATCATCAACTATCCAGGAAAGAACAGGTCATAATTTTTCGGCTACGCACTGGACACAACAGATTGAGATACCATCTATACCACAAATACAAGATTGGTGCAACAGATCTCTGCACCTGCGGTACCAGCCCGATGACGGTCGAACACCTCCTGCAGTATTGCCCAACTTACAGTAATGAACGGAGTAGCATATGGAAACAACCCACGTCTGTCAACGAAAAACTGTTTGGACATGTCGGGAACCTTGAGTTGACTACTGCCTTTATTAGAGTCATAAATGTGGAAGTCTGAAGGCGAACGAGGAAGAAGAAGAAGAAGAAGGGAAAAAAAACTTTCTATCAAACAGAACTATCTAGTCAACTTTCAAAGAAACGGACAATCCATGAACGCTTAACACAGGGTCCTGCATTGAGCTGTACTTATCTCCTAATTTATATCAACGACATGGAAGAAAATCTAACAATCCCCAATTCCTTGTTTACAGATGACCTAGTCATGTGGAGAGAAAGTTAACTCCCTCTACAGCTACAAAAAGGATTAAATTGCGCCCTTCCTGCTCTAACAACCTACTGTAGCTTGTGGAAACTAATGATCGACATCACCAAAACAGTCTATTATATCTTTACCCTCAGCAACCAGATAGCAAAAACGGAGCTAAACCTAACACTTGATAACTCAAAATCGATCAAGAAAGCCAACCCAGCTTACCTGGGAGTACAGCTAGACACAAAACTGACATTTAAACACATATAGACTCTCTGATAGATAAAGCCTCAAGAACAGTGGCGTATCCTGGTAATGCGAGCTAGGCGTGCTGCTACTTAAAATGAATATGTACGCCTACTATTTAACTTCTTCCCCTCTTAATTTAAAAGCCAACTATATTCAATTACGCAACGATAGTTATTAGGGGTATATGTCAATTATCTCCGAAATACTAATTAACTTACAACTTGAAACTCACTGTCACTGTAATAATCTGAATTCCCGGCAACTAACAAAAATTAATCACAAAAAACACTGGACGGACACAGCCGATTTTTACAACTCGAGAGCTGCAAGACCACCGCACGCATGTTTGCATTGTGGCGAGGACATCTGAAGGAGTGACATCGATTGACGTATCTGGCCATGACCCGATTCACACAAACCAGTCTTTAGACGTGATTCCGAAAGGTCCAGCACGCATTGTGACGGAATTACCCGAGAAACTTCGGGCGATTTCTACAACCAATAAAAACTGCACTATAAAACGCGTCTGTGAAACTGAAACTAGATATACTCGTAGATTCTATGCGGGAAAATCCGTTACCCTGGTGCGTGCGGTCCGAAAGCAGAACATAAGAAGAGAAATATTTTATAGAATAATAAATTAAATTTTTATTTTCCTTCGCGCATAGGTGTGCGCAGCACGCACAGCACACATAAAGAATACGCCACTGCTCAAGAAGATAAAATATAATCAAACGACTTGCTAGCACAACTCGGGGTGCAGGCCAGTATACTTTGCGCCACCTGTATTTTAGGGTATGTGCGGCCTATTCTTGATTACTCCCTTCTCCTACAAGCCACTGTCACCCCTTGCACCCCTTGCCAAAAACGTGACTGGGAGCAAGATTCAGCCAGTAGAACACCAGGTATAAGACTTTCAAATGATCCATAGTTTAGCTGCAACCAGTGGCGTAACTACCGCCAGGTGAACCTGGCACATCGCGGGAAACCCATCACCAATTAGTCATCTTAATCTCTATTTACCTATTCCCACCTATCAGTCTTCTTAATGTACTGTCGCAGTGAAGTCTTGCGAAAGGAGGCATCTCCACTCTGGTGTGGACGTGTCGTGTTACAGTAGAATACCATCTGTTGGTTATTGACTCGTTTTGTTTAGGAGGGAAAATACAGTATCCCGAAACATCCCAAAACAATAGTGTGTTGTTCATTTTAGACTGGGTTCCAAATCTATTGTTCATGTCTTTTTTAACTTTTTTTTTCATTTTAATTAGTTGAATACCAATTTACTGTGCGGTCGGCCATCTTGTCGGAAACAGCATAAGTGTTAAGGTTATTGGTAGCAGATCTGTTTCTGTTTAACCTAGGGTTCCCATTCGTCCCGTTTTTCCCGGGACAGTCCCGTTTTTTTGATAAATTGTTCCGGTGTCCCGAATTTATTCCAAATGTCCCGCTTTTAAGGGTCCTTCCTGAAAAAAAAATCTTTGAGTAACGGATTTTATTCCGTGTTTTAGTAGTGTTACTTTATCAATTTCCGGTTACAGTGGAGGGAGTGGACCCTCGGTTTGAATCTCGAACAAAAATTCGAAAGTCGACGAAAACAGTGTTCATTTTGCGAATTCACCAATACAGAATATAAAACTGTTTTGGGTAACAGCAAGACAAGATGGCTCTCTCTCTTGCCTGCAGTCCAGAGAGTTATTGACATTTTCCCTGCATTGAAGTCATATTTCCTTTCCATTCACAAATGTCCTACCAGTCTCAAAAATTTCTTTGAAAATCCACTTTCAATTACACTCCTGCATTTCATTGCCAGCCAGTTAAAAACCTTTTCTGATACCATCAAATGTGTTGAAAAGCAAGAGATAACAGTAATTGAAGTGAAGGATGAAGTAAACAAACTGGTGGAAAAATTAAACTACAGGAAGGCAGAAAAGTTTCTTACCACTACTGTGAGAAATCAGTTGCAAGAATTAGAAAAAGAAGGACACATAACAGTTGAAAAGCTTCAAAGCTATGCAGTAGATTTCTATGACACCTGCATTGAATATATTCAGGAGTGGTGTACACCATTTCTTACGCCTCTTCAGTCTATGGATTGGATCAATTTGAAGGGAAAGGAGTCTGTTACTTGGAAGAACATCCAAGAAAGCTACATATTCATGAAGACAGTGTCACCAAATTTTACTGTGAATGAAGAGGACTTATTTGATGAGTTTGCATGTGTGAAAAAATATTGTGAAAGCAAATTTGATGTGTGGAGGGAACTGAAGGATCAAAGTGTCAGTGAAAAATGGTGTGAGATGTTCCCTCATTTTACAAAGCAGGATATAAATGCTGAGAACCTGAAATGCCTAGTTAGTTTTTGTTTAGCACTGCCAGGATCCAATGCAGCTGTTGAACGTGTTTTTTCATTAATAAATGCGCTTTGGACAGACGAAAAAAACAGACTTAAAATTGAGACAGTGAAAGCTTTAACCATTATAAAGACCCATTTTAAGGATTTCTCTTGTGCTGAGTTCAAATATCAGAAGAAAAAAGACTTCTTGAACAGGCCCATAAATCTGATAAATATTCTGATGAATCTGAAATATAAACTTGACTATTGTGTATTTTTTAAAGGTGCGATTTTTCTAATTAAGTATGTTTGTAATTTAGAATTCTTTTTTAAAGTGGAAGTTGTGTTAGTTAATGTGCGTATTTTTATACCAGTATCTTATTGTAAGTGCAACATATAATATATAATATATTTATTTGTGCTTTACCTTAATTTTTAACATGTCCCGTTTTTTTTACAAAATGTCCCGGGTGTTTTAGGTAAAAATTTGGAAATGTCCCGGTTTTTAAACAAAACATTATGGGAACCCTAGTTTAACCCTAACATTTTTTTTAATGTTAAGAATTTTGCCTTATTCTGGCTAGGCGTAGTCTTTCAACCTATTCAAAGGTCCGTTCGTTAAATAAGGCTGTGTGTCCAAATCATTGAACACTAAATAACACTGCCACTAATCTTAACCATCAACCCTAACCTTGTTTCCGGTAATGGTTGCAACAAAATGGCCGACCGCAATGTAAACTATTTACTTGTTATGATGAGTGCAACACACAAGTCGAACAAACAATTACCAAAGGTAAATAAAACAATTTATTAACACAATTTTATCATTCTATGAATCAAAACAATTTACTGAAACACAAACTAACCAGAATCAACATGACAAACATTACGACCATAGTAACAAAGTGGACACTAGAAGATCCCTCGCTCCCTGAATTTCCCGAGCTTCTAGGGTCGTTGTTTACCTTTGGTGTTACCGGCTGCACGTTTTCTACCCCCAGGGCCTGTCTTATGGCGTTGAGGAGAGGGTACCTTCCTTCATCGCACATCTGAATAATTTAATACAAGTTTTATCCTTATCGTGTATTTAAATCATCATCATCATGTGCATTGAGCTTTATACGGAACATTAAGCCGCCACTACAGATGGTCCTCTTGCAGGAAGCCAGCACCAAGCATTTACATGTTGTTGTAGTTGTGGTTTCAATGGGAATTTGTTTTACACGATGAAGCTGTCAGCCACATATAAAATCTCATATTAATCGCCTTGTACGACATGCCTAAGGGTATAGTAGTCCTATTCTGTCGCTACGTATGAATTCAGTTTATGAAGACATTTGAAACATGGACAACATTAACGAGGCACCTGTAGTTGAAGTAGTACTTTAAACAATTAATTTGACTGGTTTTAATCTCCACACCAACATTATATTTACCACACAGCTTGTGCTGGTCAACAGATACCGTCAATAAATTCACGCCAAGCTTTCAAGTCCCGTGCCATCCGATCAAATTGTTTCCATATCGTCTGTATTCCTTTCATAAATGTCGACTCTTCCCTGTTGTTGTTAAGTATAAATGCCGACTCTTCCCTGTTGTTGTTAAGTATAAATGTCGACTCTTCCCTGTTGTTGTTAAGTTTCCCTCTATGTTTTCTCTTGTCCCAGGGATGTCCAGAACAAGAAGTGCCTTATGATACTGTCAGCTGGTTTTCTGTGTGTGAGTGTGTGTGTGTGCGTGTCCCACATTAGAAGATCCCTCCCTTCCTGAATTTCCCGTGTTTCTAGGATCGTTGTTTACCTTTGGTGTTACCGGCTGCACGTTTTCTACTCCCAGGGCCTGTCTTAAGGCGTTGAGGAGAGGGTACCTTCCTTCATCGCACATCTGCGTAATTGAATACAAGTTTCATCCTTATCATGTATTTAAATCATCATCATCATCATGTGTCTTGAACTTTCTTGTCCTTCTCCTTGTAAGACGTATTACTATTTGTGTGGGTGTGTGTGTGTGTTTTTTTTTTTCAACTGAACTTTATACGGAACATTAAGCCACCACTACAGATGACTCAGATGGGCATCCAATCACATCTGATTGTACTAAAACAACATTTTATGTATCTTTGTAGACAGCAGCCTCACTGACCATCACATCTGGTATTTGTCTGAATCATGCCATCAACAAGTTTATTAAATTCATGATTTTGCGATACCATTGTAATCCTTCAATTCTACATCTTTTCTTCTTTGATCCTTAGCCGCCGACCGTCAAAGCAGTCAGTGGCCATCACGCCTAGTGGCGTCTTGTAGGGCAACAACAAATTTATTCCACTTTGCTCGGTCGGTGGCCATCCTTCGTACAGTGCCCCAACTCTGGTTCATTCTTTGCATGTCAGCCTCCACAGTCCTCCGCCAAGTTGTTTTTGGTCGGCCTCTCTTTCGTTTTCATTCAGGGGTCCAAAGCATAGCTGTTCTTGTGATGGCATCGGGATCTCTTCTGAGGACATGGCCAACCCAGCTCCAGCGTCTGCCAGCTATGATGGTGTGCATGTCCTCTTGCTTGCTCCGAGTAAGCAGATTTTAGTTGGTGATGGTATTCGGCCAAAAGATTCGGTGAATTTTTCTTAGGCATGTTGTGTGAAAAGACGACAATTTCGACATTTCCTTCTCTGTAACTCTCCAGCTTTCCGCATCATAGAGAGGCACAGAAAGCACACAGCTCTGATATAATCTTAATTTTGTGCTTGTGCTGTACTGAGAGGACTTCCAGATGTTGTTTAGACTAAAAAAGGCTGTTCTTGCTTTATTCATTCTGTTGTTGATGTCTTTGCTTGCCCCGCCGTCTGGTGTTACAATGCATCCTAGGTATGTGAAGGCATCTGTCTGTTCCAGTTGCTGATTCCTTACTGATATGGGCTCAGGGTTGCTCACATTGAGCGTCATGACCTCTGACTTCTTTAAATTGATGTTCAAGCCCACCTGCTGGCTATACTTATTAAGTCTATCCTTTTTTTCCTGGATGTGTTGATGTGAATGTGTTATTAGTGCAATGTCATCTGCATATTCCAGATCTTCCAATGTAGAAAATGTAGTCCATCTTATTCCTCTTGGACTGCTCTCTGTTGTCTGGCGCATCACCCAGTCTATGACTGTTAACAATAGAGTGGTTGATAAGGGGCATCCCTGTCGTACTCCTGTCTTCACCTCAAAGGTTAGGTTGCTCTGCCCAACACTACACGTAAAGTTGGCATAGCGGCTTTTTATGATTGACACTATGCAGCTTGGAATTCCATAAGCCCTCAGTATTTTCTATAAACTATCCCTATGTATACTGTCAAAAGCCTTTTCAAAATCAACGAAATTAATGTACAGCTGTCTTTGCCATTCTGAGCACTGCCCTATAATGTTCCTGAGAGTAAATATATGATCTACACATCTTCTATTCTTTCTAAATCCTGCTTGTTCTTTCCTCAGTTTGTGGTCTACTGCTTTTGAAATTCTCTGTATAAATATCCTGCCTAGTATTTTGCTGGGAACTGAGAGAAGAGTGATTCCTCTCCAATTATTGCAGTCCGCAAGATCTCCCTTCTTGGGCAATTTAACAATTATTCCTTTGTTCCACTCTGTTGGTGTTGTCCCTGTTTTCCAGACTTGTGCAAATAGTGGTTCTAATAGTTCTGCTGCTAGCTCAGGGTCTGTCCTAAATAGCTCTGCATTTAAGTTGTCATGGCCAGGAGCTTTTCCATTCTTTAACCCTTTGATTGGTGTGATGATTTCTTCTTTTCGTGGAATGTCTGTATTAACATCTTGATCGTTTTCAGCCTCAGGAACATTCAACTGTGTCTCTGGTGGTTCCTTGTTCAGAGTTTCTCTGAAGTGCTCTGCCCATCTTGTTTCTTGTCCCTCTGCTGTTGTGATGAGATTTCCTTGCTTATCTCTTACTAATGTAATATTGTTTACACCTCGTTTTCCGCTGATGAATTTAGTTATTCTGTACACTGTGCTTTGTTCATTTTTCAGAGCTGCCTCTTCTGCCTGTCTTGCAAGATCGTCTAGGAAATTCCTTTTGTTGGCTCGGGTTTGGCGTTTAACTTCCTTGTCCAGCTGACTGTACTGTTCGCTATATAGTTGCTTTAACCTGGAGGACTTCGCTTCTGTTTTCTTTCTTTTCATTTCCTTTCTCATCGTTATGGTGTTTAATGTTTCTGGTGTTATCCAGTCTTGCTTCTTCCTTTCCTGGAATCCCAAGAATGATTTGCTGCTTTCCTTATACATTGATGAAATGGTGTTGAATTTATTTCTGGTCTATATCATCAGTCAATGTCTTTTCCTGACTTTTGGCAAATTGATATCGTTTCTTTATGTCAGCCGCAAAAGCTTTTCTGGTAAGGGGGTATTTCAATTTGCTGATGTCAAACCTTTTCTGTGTAGTTACAGTTGGTCCAGCCCTTCTTAGTTTCACTTTCAGTTTTGCTACTACTAAATGGTGATCACTTCCCACGTCTGCACCTCTTCTTACCTTCACATCTTGTAATGCATGTCTCCATCTACCGTTAATCATGATGTGGTCTATCTGGTTTCTGTCCCGACCATTTTGTGATTCCCATGTTAATTTGTGAATGTCTTTATGTGGGAAAAGTGTTCCTCCGCTGACCGGGTTGTTAATACTACAGAAACTTATTAATTTTTCCCCATTTTCGTTTGCTGTTCCGCTGCCGCATTTCCCCATTACTCTTTCATTATATAAATTGTGTGTACCAACTTTCGCATTGAGGTCTCCCATTACTATAATAAGATCATATCTGGGTGTGTCTTCCATTTCTTTCTGCATTTGTTGATAGAATTCATCCTTGACCTCTTCAGCGCTATCATTCATTGGTGCGTAGCGTTGTATTATTGTAGTATTGGTGAATCTACCTCTCAATCTTAATCTTATCAGTCTGTTGTTGATGAGTTTCCATTCCAGTAATGTCCTTTCTATTCCTTTCTGTAGAATAATGGCTACGCCTTCATTGTGCTGTCCATCCTCTCTTCCAGAGTAAAGTACCGTTTCTCCTGTTGCTGTTTTAATTTTTCCTGCCCCTGTCCATCTGCTCTCGCTTATCCCTAGAATGTGTAACCTATAGTTTCTCATTTCTGCCGTGACCTGTTTTAGTTTACCCGTCTCGTTCATTGTCCTGACATTCTAAAATCCTATTCTTGTATCTTGTTTTGCAGTCAGGACGTCCGATTTCATGTCAGGGGCTTCCTTTCGGCTTTCACCACTGACAGTCATACGAGGCTCAGACTCCGGATGTTCATCCCGCAGCAAAGTTTTTTTCATTTGATTTTGTTTCCGTAACTTCATTTTTTTTTTTTTTACATAGACAGGGGTGTCAGCCCTATGCTAAAACCCCCAACCTGGAGGACCAGGGTGTCTGCTTTAGTCTGACCCCTGCCCGCGCAAACCTGTCCAGCTTGGTAGAACCTTCCAGGAGTAAAACTCCCGCTGGCATAGCTCTGGTGGTATTCAGGGTATGCAAGCCGCCATACCTTGACAAGGTATTGACACCGGTGATGGCAGTCAATTCTACATAAGCACTCATTTATGTAAGTTCCCTTGGTTGTAGTTGTTGCTGATGTCGTAAAATACAATCTGTATGTACAACACGCCCACATATGGTCTCGCAAAATTCCCCCCAGTTGTAAGACTAGTTTTATTTCTCGGTTCCAAAAGGGTTAACGCGTAAAACGTCGATAGTAGAATAAATGCCAATGTGACGTCACAGACTTGCAAGCCTTTAACCAACATGCACGCGTGAAAGTTAGTGTAGTTAGAAATCGTGTATTTCTTGGAAAAGACAAGGGAGAGAACGGGGGAAATGCATAGAGCTCGTTTGAATGTTAAAACTGAAACTAAATGGCCAAAACGAACGAAAGGAAAAATAAAGACTAAAAATGAAGATTAAAATACTACTAATTAGTTGTTAAATATATAATATTCTTTAGTCTAAATATATTATCTTAATGTAAAAAGAAAGATATGTTATTTGAATAAATATAAAGGAAAGACGAAAATGGTAAAAATAATAGCCAGAAGTGTGAAACCTTATACATTAGATGACGAACGGTAGACTAAGTAAATATTTTCATTCTGGATTAACATGACTTAGATAATACTAGCGATATGGTAGAATGAAGACATATATAGACGTGCCTGGGATTTCTTTACTGAAGCTAGCCATATTAAGGAAATAGAAAGGGGTGTCTCCTGATTTGAAAATTGTAGGTTAACTTTTTTGAAAATAGACGCGTAGGAACGGAAGTCCCCTGATTGGTTGCTGAGCATAACTAAGAAAGTGAAATAAATACTCAGAAAGACGAGCGTTCCTTGCCACTTTCAATTTAAACTTTCACATGTAAAGTTAATAACGTTTACAGACAAGTGTGATCAGATGCCTTCGCTGTTCTGTTATTCAGCAGGAGATCTTGTGTGACCATTTATGGCCTGTAATTAACTTACATAGTGAAAAAAAATTCGATATTTCGGTAAGACCAACATTTATATAATTATTATTGTATTTGAAAATGTGTTTGCCATATTGATTATGAATGAATATTTGCAGGGGAGAGTCCCAGTCGTACAAGTGCCATTTCAACATGTTACGTACACTCATTAAATGGGGTTAGATAATCTTATAGCTTCATGTAAAAGCCCTACAGCTTTGCTTGTACTTTGGGAGATAAAAGAACATATAAATTTATATAAAGAGTAAAGTTAACATCAAACTTTGTGTTGTTTCACCGAGTTGCTAAGAAAGATATTATCATTGTGGGGAAAGAACTTAATAAAATCCTTGCAGTTTTACTTAAAAGTTGGGATAAAGAGAGATTAATAAGGGAAAAGACTTTAATAAATAATGTTTAAGTATAGCCAGAAAATCACTGGCCATCTTTATGTAATCCATGTTATTACCTGAATGTATTTATGAAATTATAATATTGTATTAGGACTAGGAAGAAGAAAAAAAACATATGTTTGAGATATTTAATGATAATAGAGCACACTACCCGAGGGGGAAAATAATTATTTATGTATTATGTTCTGATTTTTTATTGGTTGATATCTGCAAACCTGTTACAATTGGAGATAGGTCAGAATATTATTTTGAGGGGAAATTAATCCTCTACTTCCAGAGTTTCTGGGTGTGAAACTGAAGTGAGCCAGTCACGTTGTTGTTCAACCCTGGTACCTGTTCGAGGCCATATGATTTGAGGGCCCTACCTTATCTTGAATCCTGAAAGCTGAGCAGTGCTGTGAGGAGGAAGACGTATAACCAGGACATCGCAGAATTTTCTACAAATATCTTAAGATAAGCCCTGTGTTTTGGGGCCTTGTGAATTCACTGAAATATTCTCCACCAGTTACTATATCAACCAGATTAAATAAAATGATGACAATATTGATTTCCCAAATATGTGCTTAATTTTGGACAAAAAGTATTACACGAAGAACACTTCCTAGTTCAGGAAATAATAGACTCTAATAGTTAAACTAATTTGTGTGTAAATATATCTTGACGTTTAATCTTTTATGAATCAACTCAATTATACTTAATACATTTGTAAAAAATTGTTCAGACCAAAATTCAATAGGGAGTTGTTTACTTAATTGTTTATTAACCTTAAAGTGTGGTTGTTGTTATTTTCTGCACATACATTGCATATACCCTAGACACGTAGCTACACAACATCCATACATTATAACATATAAATTGGGAATAACATACATAGCGGGTGGTAGTCATTGGTGGAAGCAAGACAGGTTTCCTGACATATAGTTAAAAGGTAAACTTCCTCAGGAGCTTGCATAGCTGACTTCACATCTGCTACATAAATATATAGATAAGTAATATCGACCCACCACATATAGTGGGATTGGCTCGTCCGGGATTTCCAAAGTTATATAATAAGTAAATAAGTGGAGGTTTTGGTGAATTGACATTGCTCTGTGTTGTCCTGTTAATTAGATATTAATTAGATATTTTGGTTTATTTAAATCACATTGGTTAGAATATTAAGATGGCAGAAGTGGCCAAGTACAGATCTTCTGCTGTGCAGACTGCGAAGGAAATGGGTATGGAGGGACAGATTTTAATTGATTATGTTACAGCAGAGGTTGATAAATATATAGCAAGAGAAAGGGAAGATGCTAGGGAGGCTAAGAAATTAGAGGCTGATAGATTTGCGGAGGAGAAACGAATTATGTTAGAAGATGCTAGAGAACTTAAGAAATTAGAGGCTGATCGGGAGGCTGAGATTAAGAGGCTGCAGTTGGAGGAAAAGAGGTTGGAGGCGGAAAGGGAAGACAAAAGACTGGCTGCTGAAAGGGAAGCAGAAGATAAAAGGTTACAGCGGGAGCATGAGTTACGACTAAGAGAGTTAGAGTTACAAGGCCATGCTCCTGAAAATGGAACTAGCCCATTCACTTCCGACTCAGCTGCAAGCCAGGGGGCCTCCTCATCAGCCATGGGGTTTCATTTGGATCGAAATTTAGACAGGATAAATTTCACGGTGGGAGACCTACACTTATTGAGAAAGACGATGATATTGACATTCTTAAACATGCACTAGAGACTGGTGGATATTTTAAGGGTAGCTGAAAGATATCTAGCAGCCCAGTCAGAGTTGGCTGGAGCTAGGAAGAAGCAATTAGAACATAATAAAGGCAATCAAAACCAATTTGATACTAGGGATCATAACCCAAGAATAAACCAAAACTATGATAGGCCCAGGTACGAACAACGTGACAGAAACCCGCAATATAATGAAATAAAACCCTTCCACCCAGAAAGGAAATGGTGCCAAATTTGTAGGATGCAAAATCATAATACTATTGACTGTGGTAGGAAAGTTCCTCCATATCGCGCGGCATGCATGATCACAGTGGACAAGGGGAGGAAGAAACTGACAGAGAATCATATTAATCTTCAACATCCCCCCACCTGTGAAGAAGTGTTATGTAATGGGGCCACCGTTAGGTGCCTTTATGATTCCGGATTGGAATATGACTCAGTCGTGAGTGCAACCCTGGTGCACCCTGACCAGTATACCACAGAGAAAGTGGAGATACAAGGGGCCCTCATGGGAACAGCCACCATGACACTTCCAGTAGCCGAGATCAATGTTAAGACAAGGTACGTGGAAGGAGTGATTAGAGCAGCCGTGTGTGAAGACCCTAATTACCCGCTGGTGTTAGGAAAGAAATATGTGTTTCTAGGAAGCCCGGTAAAACCTGTTGTAATGACCACACTTCAGGTCAGGTCGACCCCTAGAAAGGAGGACACACCACCACTAACTATTCATCCAAAGCAGATGAGACAGGCCCAGGAAAAGGATAAATCATTAAAACCTTGCTTTGGCAAACTGCCAAACAGCCATACACACCCTAGAAAGGGACAATTTTATATGAAGGAGGGACTGCTCTACAGGAAAGCTAGAGCAGGATCCAACAGGGAGGGACAGCTAGTGCTGCCCAGAAGTTATAGGGAAAACGTGATGGCACAAGCACATGTTCTACCAGACGGTGTACACCAGAAGATGGGTACGACACGTCAAAGGACATCTGTAGCATATTTCTGGCCAGGTATAGCTGAAGACATTGATAAATTTGTTGACGCCTGCGACCAGTGCTGCAAGGTAAACTCCACAGGGTGGAAAAATAATACTCCTCTGCTAAGAAAGCAGCGTAAAAAAAAATATGGGCCTAAAAATAAGAAGGAAAGTAAAAGTATAAATAAACAGGATAGGGTAGACACAGTGGATAGGAAAACCCCTTTCCAAAAACAGTCTTCCCCAAAAATATTCACATTAGCATCTCTGCATATGGCACCCAGAGAAAACATAATCAAAACCCAGTCATCCCAGACTCAGTTTGAAGCCGCAGTCCGGGAACTGGCAAACATTAGCATTGATGATAATCAGCCAGAATTAAACCCAAAACTAAGTGATCATTCGAGGAGAGTGGGGAGCGGAAGGTTGGGCAGTTGGCCTAATGTCACTCTCACCTCACAATATGGCTATTAATTTAGCAGTATAAAGGCCCGGTAACAGAGGTAGTTGACCGCGCCTATACAATCCATTTGGAAGTATTGGACGGACAGTGGATTGAGATCACACATATTACATAACAATGCTAAGGACGGATTGTTTTCTGATGCAGAAAACTCATTCCCCACATTTCAGATTAATTCACCAAAATTATAGTAAGGATAAGTTTACGGTGGTGAATATGGCCTCAATTTGAGTGGCACATTATAGAATTATATATGGAAAATAGTAAAGGATGTTCCAAATTCAGTCAAGCCTGAGCTCAGGCCAATGGGAGGCTGTGTGCACTTCGGAGGGAGCACATTGACTTTGAATGATGCTTTTGGATGGAAACTACTCCGAGTGTTTAGCCAGGCGGATAATGACATTACTGGAACCCCTATATTACTCTGCCAGCACCAATTATAGATTATTTTTCATAACTATTGCAAACTTGAGGGACGTCTTAAACTCTCTGGACATGTCCTGGGACAGACTCAGTGAAGAGGAATGGTGAAACTTGATTTCTATCAGCATAGGACAGACAGTAATATCTGCAGCTGAATTAGACTCTTGGATTGCAGAGGTCTGGGGCAGCTTTCTTGAGTTGTGCTTACTTTGAAAGACCCTACTGCAATAAATTCATGATCACTTTGAGGCAGAGAAAAGCAGGTGGATCGTGGTTGTCATACAGATATTGAAAGTTGCATTACCATTGCAAGCTTTTCTAACGGGGGACATTATGTCGTAAAATACAATCTGTATGTACAACACGCCCACATATGGTCTCGCAAAATTCCCCCCAGTTGTAATACTAGAGTTTTCTCGGTTCCTACAGGGTTAACACAGGAAAAACGATAGTAGAATAAATGCCAATGTGACGTCACAGACTTGCAAGCCTTTAACCAACATGCACGCGTGAAAGTTAGTGTGGTTAGAAATCGTGTATTTCTTGGAAAAGACAAGGGAGAGAACGGGGGAAATGCATAGAGCTCGTTTGAATGTTAAAACTGAAACTATATGGCCAAAACGAACGAAAGGAAAAATAAAGACTAAAAATGAAGATTAAAATGCTACTAATTAGTTGTTAAATATATAATATTCTTTAGTCTAAATATATTATCTTAATGTAAAAAGAAAGATATGTTATTTGAATAAATATAAAGGAAAGACGAAAATGGTAAAAATAATAGCCAGAAGTGTGAAACCTTTTACATTAGATGACGAACGGTAGACTAAGTAAATATTTTCATTCTGGATTAACATGACTTAGATAATACTAGCGATATGGTAGAATGAAGACATATATAGACGTGCCTGGGATTTCTTTACTGAAGCTAGCCATATTGAGGAAATAGAAAGGGGTGTCTCCTGATTTGAAAATTGTAGGTTAACTTTTTTGAAAATAGACGCGTAGGAACGGAAGTCCCCTGATTGGTTGCTGAGCATAACTAAGAAAGTGAAATAAATACTCAGAAAGACGAGCGTTCCTTGCCACTTTCAATTTAAACTTTCACATGTAAAGTTAATAACGTTTACAGACAAGTGTGATCAGATGCCTTCGCTGTTCTGTTATTCAGCAGGAGATCTTGTGTGACCATTTATGGCCTGTAATTAACTTACATAGTGAAAAAATTCGATATTTCGGTAAGACCAACATTTATATAATTATTATTGTATTTGAAAATGTGTTTGCCATATTGATTATGAATGAATATTTGAAGGGGAGAGTCCCAGTCGTACAAGTGCCATTTCAACATGTTACGTACACTCATTAAATGGGGTTAGATAATCTTATAGCTTCATGTAAAAGCCCTACAGCTTTGCTTGTACTTTGGGAGATAAAAGAACATATAAATTTATATAAAGAGTAAAGTTAACATCAAACTTTGTGTTGTTTCACCGAGTTGCTAAGAAAGATATTATCATTGTGGGGAAAGAACTTAATAAAATCCTTGCAGTTTTACTTAAAAGTTGGGATAAAGAGAGATTAATAAGGGAAAAGACTTTAATGAATAATGTTTAAGTATAGCCAGAAAATCACTGGCCATCTTTATGTAATCCATGTTATTACCTGAATGTATTTATGAAATTATAATATTGTATTAGGACTAGGAAGAAAAAAAAAACATATGTTTGAGATATTTAATGATAATAGAGCACACTACCCGAGGGGGAAAATAATTATTTATGTATTATGTTCTGATTTTTGATTGGTTGATATCTGCAAACCTGTTACAAATGGAGATAGGTCAGAATATTATTTTGAGGGGAAATTAATCCTCTACTTCCAGAGTTTCTGGGTGTGAAACTGAAGTGAGCCAGTCACGTTGTTGTTCAACCCTGGTACCTGTTCGAGGCCATATGATTTGAGGGCCCTACCTTATCTTGAATCCTGAAAGCTGAGCAGTGCTGTGAGGAGGAAGACGTATAACCAGGACATCGCAGAATTTTCTACAAATATCTTAAGATAAGCCCTGTGTTTTGGGGCCTTGTGAATTCACTGAAATATTCTCCACCAGTTACTATATCAACCAGATTAAATAAAATGATGACAATATTGATTTCCCAAATATGTGCTTAATTTTGGACAAAAAGTATTACACGAAGAACACTTCCTAGTTCAGGAAATAATAGACTCTAATAGTTAAACTAATTTGTGTGTAAATATATCTTGACGTTTAATCTTTTATGAATCAACTCAATTATACTTAATACATTTGTAAAAAATTGTTCAGACCAAAATTCAATAGGGAGTTGTTTACTTAATTGTTTATTAACCTTAAAGTGTGGTTGTTGTTATTTTCTGCACATACATTGCATATACCCTAGACACGTAGCTACACAACATCCATACATTATAACATATAAATTGGGGATAACATACATAGCGGGTGGTAGTCATTGGTGGAAGCAAGACAGGTTTCCTGACATATAGTTAAAAGGTAAACTTCCTCAGGAGCTTGCATAGCTGACTTCACATCTGCTACATAAATATATAGATAAGTAATATCGACCCACCACAGCTGATCTCGATGCTTCACATCAACACAATAGGAATACTCTGACATTTGAGCCGGAGATTCTCCATTTTAAGCTCCACATGTTGATATACATATGTATAATAGCCAAACATATTACGTACCACACAGTCATTGATAACAGTAACAATAAAAGATAACGCATCTCACACGGACAAAGAACAAAGAGAATTGCCAACGTTACGGCAATAAAACTTTCGTCACGGACCAAGGACCAAAAACAAAACGGAAAGACTTAATTACCTTTCCACTGAAGTCATCTTGATCCAAAGACCAAAACATTACACCGGCAACACCTTGATTCAACATCCACTTGATCTGGGAATTTTAGTTCCGTACAATTCGTTACACTGCACCGGTAACATTTTGTAACTTAAGTACACATAAGGAGAAGTGGAGAACAAAAGAACAGATACAATGAAAAGTAATGTACATGTCCTGGAAAAACATACATCAATAATAGTAAAACTGTATATATATATATATATATATATATATATATATATATATATATATATATATATATATATATATATATATATATATATATATATATATATATATATATATATATATATATATATATATATATATATATATATATACTAGCAACAACCCGCCAAAATTGGCAGGTTTTTAATTATAGTGGGTTGTTTCTGTTACACGTATTACATTACTGCTTCTTCTATAGTCTCGCTTGCTCGCTGAGAATGACGCGATCGTCTCTTCCTTTTAGCCATCTTATCATTTTGATCCATAATAAAACGCCTGCAATACTTTAAATTAAAATTTTGTCTTGAAGAAATAATTAAAAATCTTACATTTTAATGTTATTTTTAAGAAAAATGATGAGTTAAATCCGTTTCCCGAATGAAACTGGACAGAAGAGTATCTTGATTGTCTGTTGATTTAATGCACACCATCACACTTTGCTATTTTTGCGAGAGTACATATAAGGGGAAACAATACAGTGGTTGTCTAACTTTCAAACACAGTTGCACCTCCTTAGCTGTGCTCGAAAGTTAATGTACTCTCTCGAAAAAAAAGAAAAAGTGCGCAAATGACGGCGTGCAAAGTGTGACAGACCGAAGTACCTTACGGGGGAAATTATGGTTATGGGGGAGAGTGTTTCAAAATGATTTATACACACTGTAAAAATATATGTTTAATGAACAACATACACAATTTTCTTTATCATTTTAAAGCTAAGAGATAGTAAATTTTTCACAATAACATCTTTGATTTTTAGCCACAGACTATCAAAGCAGTCAGTGGCCATCACGCCTGGTGGTGTCTTGTAGGGCAGCAACAAATTGCTTCCACTTTGCTCGGTCAGCGGCCTTCCTTCGTACAGTGCTCCAGCTCTGGTTCATTCTTTGCATCTTAGCCTCCACAGTTCTCAGCCAAGTTGTTTTTGATCGGCTGCCCTTTCTCTTTCCTTCGGGGATCCATAGCATAGTTACAATAAGATAAATTTAGTTTAAACGTTCAAAATGCCCACCAGCAGTATGAATACATTAGCGACACCTCTCACCAACTTCCTGTATCATTTTAGACTTTTCTTTTTTTAACACTTAATTGAGTATACTCCGTCTTTTTTCATGTATCTGAAACGTAAAAGAAAATTACTTCGTTGTGAAAAAAAAATAATATTCAGACTCTTAGCTTTAAAAGGTAATAAAGGAAATTTAAATTGTATTTCTTCTTCATGAAAAATGCATTTTTAAAGTGTGTATGCATTATTATTATTTTGCAACACGCTGTATATATATATATATATATATATATATATATATATATATATATATATATATATATATATATATATATATATATATATATATATATATATATATATATATATATATATATATATATATATATATATATATATATATATATATATATATATATATATATATATATATATATATATATATATATATATACAATCATGCAAATAGGACAAGAAGGAAGTTACAAAATTCCATAAATGCGTGCTTGCAAGGACCAAAAAAAAAAAAATGGTATTACGAGATGACAATTTGTGGAGAGTAAAACAGTCGACCACAGGTGGAATAAGGATGACGTCACAAAAGAATATGAGCTTTTGAGATCTGAGAAAACTTTTTGAAAACCGTGATCACTTAAGTGGTAGGGCGAGATAGTCACACACACAAAAATACCACATACAATTTATTTACGAGTACAGTGGAACCTTGATAATCAGCAACTAACTTGGACCTGATGTAGTTCGGATTTCTGATTTCCACGGACTTTGGAATGTTTCATATATACTGTTCTGGAGACTGGAAAACAGTTTTAATAATTTTTTAAAAAGCGCTGAGTTGTACTTAACGTAATTTGATTGATTAAGTATGTAACGGGATCCTTAATATGTTTAACTTTTATCATGATAAATGGACTGTTCAACAGCACCATTTCTTAATTTCGTTTCTTTGTTGCCAGGTCTGTCACTCTTTTCAGCAAAGGTAGTTGATGTGGACAGCATTCAATCTGTTTCTTGAACCAAGCCACCGCATTCCCTAGCGTAGACCTTGTGCTTGTGTAGACCTTTGTCTCTGAATGAAATTTTGGTTCAAATTTTAAACTTTTTTGTGAATGTGCTTTTATCATCTATTTTTACTGACTTTCCAACGTTGTTCAGTTTATCTAACGAAGATCTGCTGTCTCCTTCAGAAAGTCAATTTAAAATGTCAATCTTCGATTTAATTGTTGAACATGTCTGCTGCCTGTTAGAAGAAGATGAGGACACCAAAGCTACAGTGCGGTAAGTGTAAAATTATGTAAACACTAAAGAATCACACTCGCACTAAGCAAACTGCCGAACTAACCGTAAAAGTCAGAGATGTATACATGCACTTTGCCTCGCCTACAACTCTCACCGTGAAGGGAGTTACGTTCCAACCTGCATATCGAGGGTACAAGAAGCGTGTGTAGGGAGCACAGAGAATATTTGGTAAATACTGTAACTATTTTATCAAATTGAAATATTTCAAAAGTATTAGTGTAGTTGTCAGTGAAAAAAAATGTTGAGGGTTAGAGAGAGAGAGAGAGAGAGAGAGAGAGAGAGAGGGAGAGGGAGAGGGAGAGGGAGAGAGAGAGAGAGAGAGAGAGAGAGAGAGAGAGTGGGGTGTCTTGTTCTGAGTCAAAACCAAAGCAAGAAACAAACATCACAAACTGAACGCCTTCTTCTCGTTCGCTGTTGTTTAGTAATGTCTACACAAGAAGTCCAGTTCTCTGGATGTATGTTGCTGTTGTTTAGTAATGTCTACACAAGAAGTCCAGTTCTCTGGATGTATGTTGCTGTTGTTTAGTAATGTCTACACAAAAAGTCCGGTTCTCTGGATGTATGTTGCTGTTGTTTAGTAATGTCTACACGAAAAGTCCGGTTCTCTGGATATATATTGCTGTTGTTTAGTAATGTCTACACAAGAAGTCCAGTTCTCTGGATATATGTTGCTGTTGTTTAGTAATGTCTACACAAAAAGTCCGGTTCTCTGGATGTATGTTGCTGTTGTTTAGTAATGTCTACACAAAAAGTCCGGTTCTCTGGATATATGTTGCTGTTGTTTAGGTATGTCTACACAATAAGTCCGGTTCTCTGGATGTATGTTGCTGTTGTTTAGTAATGTCTACACAATAAGTCCGGTTCTCTGGATGTATGTTGCTGTTGTTTAGTAATGTCTACACAATAAGTCCGGTTCTCTGGATGTATGTTGCTGTTGTTTAGTAATGTCTACACAATAAGTCCGGTTCTCTGGATGTATGTTGCTGTTGTTTAGGTATGTCTACACAATAAGTCCGGTTCTCTGGATGTATGTTGCTGTTGTTTAGGTATGTCTACACAATAAGTCCGGTTCTCTGGATGTATGTTGCTGTTGTTTAGGTATGTCTACACAATAAGTCCGGTTCTCTGGATGTATGTTGCTGTTGTTTAGGTATGTCTACACAAGAAGTCCGGTTCTCTGGATGTATGTTGCTGTTGTTTAGCAATGTCTACACAATAAGTCCGGTTCTCTGGATGTATGTTGCTGTTGTTTAGGTATGTCTACACAATAAGTCCGGTTCTCTGGATGTATGTTGCTGTTGTTTAGGTATGTCTACACAATAAGTCCGGTTCTCTGGATGTATGTTGCTGTTGTTTAGGTATGTCTACACAATAAGTCCGGTTCTCTGGATGTATGTTGCTGTTGTTTAGTAATGTCTACACAAGAAGTCCGGTTCTCTGGATGTATGTTGCTGTTGTTTAGGTATGTCTACACAAGAAGTCCGGTTCTCTGGATGTATGTTGCTGTTGTTTAGGTATGTCTACACAAGAAGTCCGGTTCTCTGGATGTATGTTGCTGTTGTTTAGTAATGTCTACACAAGAAGTCCGGTTCTCTGGATGTATGTTGCTGTTGTTTAGGTATGTCTACACAAGAAGTCCGGTTCTCTGGATGTATGTTGCTGTTGTTTAGGTATGTCTACACAAGAAGTCCGGTTCTCTGGATGTATGTTGCTGTTGTTTAGGTATGTCTACACAAGAAGTCCGGTTCTCTGGATGTATGTTGCTGTTGTTTAGTAATGTCTACACAAGAAGTCCAGTTCTCTGGATATATGTTGCTGTTTTTTAGTAATGTCTACACAAGAAGTCCAGTTCTCTGGGTATATGTTGCTGTTGTTTAGTAATGTCTACACAAGAAGTCCAGTTCTCTGGATGTATGTTGCTGTTGTTTAGTAATGTCTACACAAGAAGTCCGGTTCTCTGGATGTATGTTGCTGTTGTTTAGTAATGTCTACACAAGAAGTCCGGTTCTCTGGATGTATGTTGCTGTTGTTTAGTAATGTCTACACAAGAAGTCCGGTTCTCTGGATGTATGTTGCTGTTGTTTAGTAATGTCTACACAAGAAGTCCGGTTCTCTGGATGTATGTTGCTGTTGTTTAGTAATGTCTACACAATAAGTCCGGTTCTCTGGATGTATGTTGCTGTTGTTTAGTAATGTCTACACAAGAAGTCCGGTTCTCTGGATGTATGTTGCTGTTGTTTAGCAATGTCTACACAAGAAGTCCGGTTCTCTGGATGTATGTTGCTGTTGTTTAGTAATGTCTACACAAGAAGTCCGGTTCTCTGGATGTATGTTGCTGTTGTTTAGTAATGTCTACACAAAAAGTCCGGTTCTCTGGATGTATGTTGCTGTTGTTTAGTAATGTCTACACAAGAAGTCCGGTTCTCTGGATGTATGTTGCTGTTGTTTAGTAATGTCTACACAAGAAGTCCGTTTCTCTGGATGTATGTTGCTGTTGTTTAGTAATGTCTACACAAGAAGTCCGGTTCTCTGGATGTATGTTGCTGTTGTTTAGTAATGTCTACACAAGAAGTCCGGTTCTCTGGATGTATGTTGCTGTTGTTTAGTAATGTCTACACAAGAAGTCCAGTTCTCTGGATGTATGTTGCTGTTGTTTAGTAATGTCTACACAAGAAGTCCGGTTCTCTGGATGTATGTTGCTGTTGTTTAGTAATGTCTACACAAAAAGTACGGTTCTCTGGATGTATGTTGCTGTTGTTTAGTAATGTCTACACAAGAAGTCCGGTTCTCTGGATGTATGTTGCTGTTGTTTAGTAATATCTACACAAGAAGTCCGTTTCTCTGGATGTATGTTGCTGTTGTTTAGTAATGTCTACACAAGAAGTCCGTTTCTCTTGATGTATGTTGCTGTTGTTTAGTAATGTCTACACAAGAAGTCCGGTTCTCTGGATGTATGTTGCTGTTGTTTAGTAATGTATACACAAAAAGTCTGGTTCACGGGATATATGTTGCTGTTGTTTAGTAATGTATACACAAAAAGTCCGGTTCTCTGGATATATATTGCTGTTGTTTAGTAATGTCTACACAAGAAGTCCGGTTCTCTTGATGTATGTTGCTGTTGTTTAGTAATGTATACACAAAAAGTCCGGTTCTCTGGATATATGTTGCTGTTGTTTAGTAATGTATACACAAAAAGTCCGGTTCTCTGGATATATGTTGCTGTTGTTTAGTAATGTATACACAAAAAGTCCGGTTCTCTGGATATATGTTGCTGTTGTTTAGTAATGTCTACACAAGAAGTCCGGTTCTCTGGATGTATGTTGCTGTTGTTTAGTAATGTCTACACAAGAAGTCCGTTTCTCTGGATGTATGTTGCTGTTGTTTAGTAATGTCTACACAAGAAGTCCGGTTCTCTGGATGTATGTTGCTGTTGTTTAGTAATGTATACACAAAAAGTCCGGTTCTCTGGATATATGTTGCTGTTGTTTAGTAGTGTATACACAAAAAGTCCGGTTCTCTGGATATATGTTGCTGTTGTTTAGTAATGTCTACACAAGAAGTCCGGTTCTCTGGATGTATGTTGCTGTTGTTTAGTAATGTGTACACAAAAAGTCCGGTTCTCTGGATATATGTTGCTGTTGTTTAGTAATGTATACACAAAAAGTCCGGTTCTCTGGATATATGTTGCTGTTGTTTAGTAATGTCTACACTAGAAGTCCGGTTCTCTGGATGTATGCTGCTGTTGTTTAGTAATGTCTACACAAGAAGTCCGGTTCTCTGGATGTATGTTGTTGTTGTTTAGTAATGTATACACAAGAAGTCCGGTTCTCTGGATGTATGTTGCTGTTGTTTAGTAATGTCTACACAAGAAGTCCGGTTCTCTGGATATATGTTGCTGTTGTTTAGTAATGTCTACACAAGAAGTCCGGTTCTCTGGATGGGGGGACCAATCTCAGCCTGTATAAGTGATTGTTCAGTCTGTTCTGTCCTGTTCTAATACGGAACAGGATCACCTGTTTTGTTCGATCAAGATAGTGATAGTTGTCTCTTTGTTGGTCAACTTTCCTGATGGCCTTGATAAGGGAATTCTTTTCCTGGAAGGTGATTGTTTGTTCTTTTTGTTCCTGTGTTGCTCCCTCTTTTGCTAACGTATCTGCCCTCTCATTTCCTGGTATGTCACAGTGTGATGGTATCCACTGTAACACTACCCTTCTTTTGATATTTACTTCACATACGGCTTTATTTAACTCTGGCAGTTTATCACTGTTGAGGGCTTGCAGAACTGACATTGTATCGGTAAGGAATACAATCTGCTGATATTGGCTTATTGTGTTATTTATTATTCCTGCAGAAATGATTAAGTCCTATACTTCAGCAGAGTAGTTTGAACAGAATATTCCAGTAGGTGAACAGGTGGATTAGTTTTCTTTGTCTGGATAGACCACATAACCTCCTGCGCCTCCGTTCTTCATTGCTCTGGTTGCAGATCCATCAGTATATACTTGGATCCATGCTTCTCTGGGGTATAGTTCTTCAATCATGTCACATGCTGCTGTTTTCCTTTGGAGAGTATTTAGCTCTCCCATGGGGCAGGTGGTAGTTATGGAGGTCTTAATGCTGAAATTTTGATGTTGTTCCCATGGGGTTGGGGGAGTGTGGGAATTATTTCCTTAGTGATGTCTGGTAGTTCATCCTTGTATGATCTAATTAGTTTTTTGGACCGATGCACAAATCTGCTTCTCTTCAACCTCCAACTGGCTAAATCTCTAAATCTAGTTTTCAATGGATGTGCTGGCATGTTCTTGTACTTTTTTGCTTGGATCAGGGTCTTAGTGTCTCGTCTGTAGAATAAAGGTGGAATGCCTGTGATTTTTCCATTTCGTTTATTGGTGTGGTCTTCATGGCACCCGTGATCAACCGAAGCGCTTGATTTATACCTTATCCAAGGCTTGTAGGTGTGATTTGGCTGCTGTAGACCATGCTGCTGATCCGTACTCTAATATTGGTCTTACTGCACCTGTGTAAACTTTCTTTAGTGTCGTTTCGTTAGCTCCCCAACTTGATCCAGCTATTTTCCTCAGTATGGCAAGTTTTCTTCTTGCTTTGGCCTCTGTTCTCTCGATGTCGGGCTTCCATGTCATTCTCTTATCTAATGTAATGCCCAAGTACACCGGTTCCTCGTCTGTTTGAACATGTATATTTCCAAGTCGTATCTCTCCTGCTTTGTCTTTGTTTGAGAGCGTGAAAAGTGTTGTTGAGGATTTTCAGCGTTGATCTGCACCATCCATTTCTCTGCCCATGCTGCTATGTTGTCTGCTGCCCGTTGTATTTGCTTATTAGCGATAGTTACATGTTCTTCTACAAACCACACCAACAAGTCGTCAGCGTATAGGGCAGCTCTCACACCTTGTGGCAGATCGTGGATAAGGTCATTGATGAACACAAGGAACAGGGTGGGAGACAATACTGAGCCTTGAGGAATTCCATGTTTTAGGACGATTTTCTTCCATGGTGACTCTTCCTTTCCGATTGTGTAGGAACGACTGGATCCATTTTCTCATATTACCCTTGATTTCGTTTCTTTGCAGTTTTACTGTTAACCCGTCTTTCCACACTTTGTCAAAAGCTTTTTGGAGATCTATCCATAGGGTAAATACTTTTTTCTTTTCTTAGACGGCATCTTCGACGATCTGTGACAGGTATGTGATTTGGTCTTCTGTGCTGCAGCACTCTCTAAACCCTGCTTGTTTTGGCACTAAAATTTTCTCGGATTCCAAGTACCATTTCAATCTTCTGTTGACCATTGTCTTACATACACTGCTAGTTAGGCTTATTGGTCTGTAGCTGGTGGCCTTCCTGCTGTCTTTTCCTTTCTTTATGATGGGGCACATGAGCACCTCTCTCCATGTCTGTGACACACCTCCCAAGGTTTAGTTTATAGGTTTTTCCTGCCAGCTTCTCCTCCGGGCTTCTAGTTTTCCTTTGATGAATTTTGCTTTTGTCTTTTGTAGCATGATATGGTTCTGTTGGGATGGTTGTACTTCTGCAGTGTGCCTTGCTTCATTCATTTCTTCATGTAGTTTTTGCAGTGTGTTGGACCAGTATGGTACATAGTTCTTCCTCGCTCCTCTCGGGATTGTCTCCTTTGCTACCTTGAGTACTCCATTATTAAAATCCCTGATGACTCTGTTAATGTCTTTGTCTAGTACCCTAACATCTTTCGTAAGCAAATTTGCTCTGTGTTGGTAAATGGACCAATTTGCTTTTTTATAATTCCATCTTGACTGACTTGGACTTGTATTAATTGTTCTATTAATTTTGATGAATACAGGGCGATGATCACTTCCACCGAGTTGTTCTCCTATTTCCCTTTCCAATATCCCGGCCAAATCAGGTGTGCAGAATGCCAGGTCTGGGGTAGAGGTGCTATAATCTTCTGGAGTAAAAGGTTGGAGAATCATTAGGGTTGTTTAGAAGGGTTAGGTTATTGTCGTCTTGCCAGTTTTCTATCTCTTCGCCCCTTCTATCTAGCTGGTTGTATCCCCAGCTTTGAGAGTGACTGTTGAAGTCTCCCACTGCTAAGACGTTGCCACTGAGGACGTCTATGCTAGCCATGTTCAGTGGTATGTCACTGGGGCAGTAGAAGTTTAGGAGATCTAGTTCCAGAGTGTTATGTTTAAGATGGATTACTTGGTATTCTGCACCTTCTTTATATGTCTTGGATTCTATAGCATTGAGGTTATTCCTTATCAGTGTTAGTATGCCACCCTTCTTCCGATCTTTTCTGTCCACTCTGAAGCATTGATAGCCCCGTATCTTAAAATGTTTTCCTTCCTTCCGGTGGGTTTCTTGTATGCAGCAAATGCGCCAATTTCTTTCAGAAATAGGGTACTTTCTAATTCAGTCTTTTTGTTGTTGACTCCCTCTGCATTCCAATGCAAGACATTCAGAGGGGTCGTAGTCTTATCTGGTTGGCCAGTTACTTTCCCCTTCTGCCTCCTGGCTCCACTCCGCAGACTAAGGGGACCTACAGTAGCTGAGGGTGGATTCTGTCGAGGCTCAGAATCCGGCACTGCTCCTGCCTGGAGAGACTTCACAGGGCGAGCACCATAACGATAATTTTTGGACATCTGTTTTGTTGACACATCAATCCTAGACGGGTTGCGAACTCTCCATGGGTAAGCGAACAGTAGGGGAACAACAGAAACGCTTCAAAGACACACAGAAAACGTTGAGCAGCTTCAACATTGACGTCTCCTCATTGGAGACTATGGCACATGATCGCCCTGCCTGGCGGACAAACATTACTCAGAATTTAGCTGATAAGGCAGAAGGCAAGCGTGCTGCAAGAAAGGTCAGAATGCACAGCAACACTATTATCGACTCTAACCATGTGTGCCTCGTATGTGGCAGGGCCTGTAGGGCCAAAATAGGACTAATTAGCCACATGAGATCACGGCACAGATGTGTCACAACTCAAGTCTGAAGCTGTCGCCATCTTCGCTTGCGATGGGCAACTATTATTATTATTATGATTATTAGACGGGTTGCATGGTACCATGGTTGCTGGTGCGCCTCCTGGCCTGGTACCTCTGACTTCAGCACCTGTTCTTAAGGCAGAGTGTGCTCATGCCTCTCCCTCTGGCTGGGGGATTCGACTTTGCCTTTACTTTGTTTGCTGTCCCATCTTGCCTCCCGCTGGGGTTAATACCCAACCTTCAGCAAGATTACTGGGATTAACGGGGTCCACCACGAGTAGGTGAGGTAGATTTGGGCAGGAGAGACTAAGATACATGTTGAGTCTTGTCTTGCGCATCACTGCCCCATTTAGACCCCACTGAACGTCATGATGCGGTATATCTTTGAAAAACTGTACTAAGAATAAAATTGTTGGTTGACAAGAAACAGAATCAAGGGTCTGAATAATTTGTGTCGCTCTACTGTGGCGAGCATGGGACAGTTAAAGTTAATTTTGTTAATGAAAAACGAATTAACATATTTATTTAACATTTAAAAAAAAAATTAGATATAATATTGCCTCACTGAAGTGAGGAGCACCCATTTCAACCTATACACGGGGTTCGTTGGTTATATTAGGGTGGATGTCCAAATATAAAAGACCTTCCGGTCTGTTTTTCTACTTATTAATTTTCTTATCTACGTTAGCATGGTAAAGTAGACATTATTTCCTCTCTTATTGACTAGGGATACGGGAAGATTTACCACAAGCTGCTAGTGTACAAGGACAGACAAATGTTGGGGACATGTTGGAATATGTAGTTTGGAGAACAAGAACTGTAACTCACCTTTAATGTAATGCTTTCTTTATTCTCATAACCAACCCAGTCGTCTCCCTTGACTAAATATGGCGCTTGTTGTTGAGCATCAAACATTCGCTTTGTGTCCGTGTTTTTCAACATGATACATACCTGGAAAATTTGTTGTTTAAAAAAGTTAGGACTGGCATCTTTGATACTGAGACTTTATTAAGGCTATCTGTCAAAAAACATTAATGAAAAAAAAAATGTAACGTGTAGATAAACAAAGGTAAATAATGCATGTTTACCAAGTTGTTCAAATGGCTGTCTTTACTCTTGCGTTATAAAGGTAGAAGCACCGATAAAATGAACCGGTCACCAATAATATTTCACTCCAGTAGGGCAGTATCTGCAATGACACTTATATTTTAAAAACTGCACGTGAAATTTAGACGCATCTCTTGTTTCATTCTGTCTTTTTCGCAAGGGAATTATCTAGGGAATGGCAAAGTCCTATGAGAGTGGTGGCTAAATCACAAAAAAGTTGCTTCGAACCCCATAATTGTGATTAAACTCTTCCCGAATCACTTCATTCAAAAAGTTAGCATTAAAAGTCAGCACAAATCTATTACGTTTCCTGATGTCTAGTGAAACTGAAACCAAAACTGGAGTTTCCCTAAAGGTAAAGTCAGTCCTATAGTACAAACTGCCGTAGGGGAGAAACCAACTAGCAACAATGGCTTTAGTGAGTTTTTTGCTGAAATCAAGTTGCTGCTCAATAGGTGGATTGAACTAGCAGCATCAGCACAAATCTCTTAAGCTCTCTGATGTCGAGCGACACTGAAACCTAAAAGTTCTCCAACCGCTTATCCAATCAAACTCTTGGTCTTTCCCTAGTCAGTTAAAAATAAATCTATCAAAATAAAAGTGGTTTACCTCAGGATATGCCAGAGCTGACTCTAGACGGTAGTGGTCACCTACTCTGACCTGTCCCGTCACAGGGGAGCCTACACCTGTCACGTTAGGGTAGGCCAAAACTAACCGTCTACTCACTCCAGTGATTCCCACTACGATCTTATTGGACGGCAAGCCGTGGTCTCGCCAGTAGTGGACGGTCCAGTTCTAGGAATGTTAGAGAAAAACGTTTGAATATTTTCTATATTGATACTCAGATCATTGTATACGTGATAAAACCTGTTATATGATATACGTAAAACTGGTATTTTAGAGATAAGTAAATCAGTAAAACAGAAGTATAGACTAGCAGACAGACAGACAGACAGACAGACAGACAGACAGACAGACAGACAGACAGACAGACAGACAGACAGACAGACAGACAGACAGACAGACAGACAGACAGACAGACAGACAGACAGACAGACAGACAGACAGACAGACAGACAGACAGACAGACAGACAGACAGACAGACAGACAGACAGACAGACAGACAGACAGACAGACAGACAGACAGACAGACAGACAGACAGACAGACAGATAGATAGATAGATAGATAGATAGATAGATAGATAGATAGATAGATAGATACGAATTCTGTACCGAAGGATTCATGGGCTTTAAATGGAAAAACATTGTTTCCCTGAAATGATAGAGAACATTCCTGGCATAGAGAGAAAGAAGAGCCAGACTGCAACAGGCAGAGAAGCCATAAGGACAAAATACACAGAGAAACATTACCCAAGCAACACCTGGACCGAAGCACACACAGATGGATTAGCAACAAATGCAACAGAAGATGGTAGTGGAAGTGTGCTTCTGTTCTTTAGCACTTGTACATACACTAGTGCCCTAGATTCTTCTATAAGAGTTACGCCAACTAAAATTTGGCCGCCATTTTCGGTCGTACCCGTATTGCAGGAAAATGGACCCGATCATGAGTTTCGGACCCAATTTGCATTTTCGTTTAGGTTAGCTAATAATTTGAAATAAAATTAGATGGAAATACAGTAGCACATATTTGTACTATTATTTGTATTTCAAGTAACAAAACAAAAAGAAGAAAACTAATTTACTTACCGGTTTATTGAAAAGAATCAGTAGCGTGGATTTTTAACACATACTCCGTTGAATTTTATATTGGATGGGTTTGAAAAAAAAATCGAAAAAAGGTGATTCGTCTTACGAGGACAAAAGACAAAGAAAGTAGTCTACGTTACGGCCACAAGGCCTTCGTCAGGAAAAGAAAGAAAGTGAAGTTATATAACTGGAACCACCAGGCCTTTACACCCCCTACATTTTAATATAATTCTTGTTCAGAGTTTCTTCTTGATTTTGTTAGTTTTTTGTTTTTTTTTTTGTTTATTTATTTAACGTATTAGCATAATTGTGATTGTCCCTATTTACAATGATTTGACAAATGTGAAGCCACTTTCTCATCGGCAGTTGTTCATATTATTTGGAATTGAAAACAAAATATATCCTAATTATAACCCATCTGAGGTTGAACGGGATATTTTTCTTCTTTAATTAAAAAAAAAAAAAATCTTACTCGACGCTTATTCCCGCTACTAACCCTGGTATTGTCGACAAAAAATGGCGTCCACGTCGTTCAGCCTCGTTTTCGATTCTGACATAGTTGTCGTAACTCTTATAGAAGAATCTAGGGCACTAACATACACTAAAAGATGTTAGTAACAACAGGAAAATTCTAAAGCAACTTTAGAGCAGAGGCATAGGCCTTGAAAACTGCAACAGTGGTTCTAACGGTAGAGGAAAACACAGTGTTTTATTCACAGACGTACTGTCAGTAGTTTCAGGGCCGAGGAGCTAGAGTAGTGCAGCCCTGGATGACTTAAGAGCAGCGCTCCACAAACTATGTCAACGATTCACAAAGGTTTGTGATACAATGGATCCCATCTCATTGTAGCATCCCTGGCAATGAAGAGGCAGACATATTGGGAAAGGAAGGTAGAAAGCTATCTTAACCTCGTACAAGCATACTTTTTGAAGAGGCAAAGAGTTTTATCAGAACCAGATACAGAAACTAATGGGCTGCAGAGCATCCAGGTCACATACAAAATGATGCATACTATCAGCGCAGCAGAAGAGAACAAGAGATAATCTTAAGACTCCACGCTGGCCCCAACAGATAGGATATCATCTATTCAACAAGGTAAAGATAGGAAATACCGATCAGTGTAACTGTGGCACTGATTAAATGACGGCTGAACATCTGCTTCAAAGTTGTCCAACATAATAATACGAGCCCCCTTCAGTCATACCTGACTTTAGGAATGCACCCGTGAGCCGTTTTTTTTTTCCCTTGGTGTTCCTTTTGACGTTTTATTTTCTCTTCTACTTTTTGGGGAACATATGAGGAACATAAAAAGCACATATGGACGTCCCCAGTATCATTTTCGGAAAAAAAACAACTGTATGGAGATGCAAATAGCCTGAAGCTGACAAATGCTTTCTTTGAAAATACTCAAGTAGACGTCTGATAAGTACTGCACTCACTAAACATAGCGGAAAACTGGCTCTTAAATACCATCGCCATAAGGAAGCTGACATTTTTTGGTCATATAAAAAGACATAATAGTCTGGAAAAATTAGTGATGGAAGGCATGGTCCCTGGAAATAGGGTAAGGGGTCGACCTAGACGACGGTGGACCCAGGACATCACAGAGAGTCTGAACTTGTCTT
The DNA here is from genome assembly GCA_024509875.1 of Oreohelix idahoensis. Lineage (NCBI taxonomy): Eukaryota > Metazoa > Mollusca > Gastropoda > Stylommatophora > Oreohelicidae > Oreohelix > Oreohelix idahoensis. The sequence continues at coordinate 343,937 of JAMPIV010000473.1, forward strand.
TAGTTGATGCAGGTCGACTTGTACAGAATCGTGATGCATTCAGAGCAGCTGTAATGGAGACAACGTTCTGGAGAGAATGCGTCACATGATGATGGTGAGACGTCTGATAGTGTACGAAGAAGAAGTACTTTAGCAGCGATAGTTTCTGTAGCAGGTTGTTTCACATGATGAGATAGCCAGCTCCATGTACAATCCCACGTTAGTCGCCTATTACGACAAGCCTGGATCATCTGTACAAACATCACAACACACACATATTAAATCTTAGTTCAGCAATACTTACGACACTAAGGGTAGGGTTAAACTGGATGTTCTGTCTGGAGAACAAGGGGCTGTTAAATGCTGTCACGACACTCGTCTTCATGGCGTAGTCATAAGTCATTAAATTCACAAAGTCCACGTACCTGTAATGAAGAAGTAGAAACATGTGACACTCCACCTAAACACCTTTATGGGCCACTAAGGTAAGGAGTATTTAGCAATGATTCCATTTTATATCCCGAAATATGCTGTTACATATTGTTATGTTCAAACTCAGATATTGCCATCTCTTACAGATGTTTCATTTCTGTCATTCTTTGTCATTTAGTTCCCCAGTGAGTACAGTCCTTCAACATACAAGTACTAGTGCCAGAACTTCTGACCCACGCTATCATCTCAAGATATCTCTATGTCTTCTTTAACATTGCTATTTCCGCCTCTAGTTTTCTTCTCCGTGTGTTTTAGGACTGCCTCCATGTCTTCTATCCTGGGGTTTCCAGAACAGTGGAAGCCTGACAATTTTATCAACAGCTTTTCTCAATGTGTGTCAAGTCCATGGCCAGCTTCTTCTTCTCATCTCTTATTCCACTTGGACTCGTCTGGTTCTGGTCGTTAGTTCCATATTGGTGTAACTTATTGCTTGTTGTATGTGTTGTTCTCCATGTTTCAGAGCCATACAATAGGATTGATTTGACATTTGAATTGAAGATTCTTATGTCTGTGCTGGAATAGATTGTTTAAAATTGACTTTCATATATTTTCCAAAGCAACGAAAGTTTATCTGTAAAAGATTTGGGACACAAAAGGAGGTTTAATTATGTAAACAATTTACAATTTATATATTTAGACTCAGGCACGCGACTGTGTTAAAAGACTTTTTGTGGCATTGCGCCAATGACTTTCATTGCATGATTCTTATGCTCTGCAAAGCAAGGTTAGCTTTTCTAAAGATACCAGGCACAACTTATCAGATATATCATCAGTAATGGTAGGTATACCACGTCACCTGTAATTAGAAATATAACATTTCACCTGGAGATACTAGGAATGTCGTATCCCTCGTCGATGTACCACAACCCTGCTGCTCCTGCTAAACTTAGTATCAGCTTTTCTTGTGTCTTCTCATCGTCAAACGCCTTTCGCAACGCCTGTGAGTAGATAATCCAGTTCCAAATTAATATTTACAAGAACTAGTTCAGAATTTGAATACCAAATCGTTCATAATTTAAAAACCGGGTGCTGAAAAAGCTAGCAAAGATAAGAAATATAAGAAATATTTACACGACATGAAGCTAAGGTTACCAACGTGGAAATGATGACAAGAACCAATCAAGCGCCAGTGGAACAAGAGATGAGAAGAAGACAATGGCGATGGATAGGACACACACTGAGGAAACATGTTGAAAGCATTACAAGGCAGTCCTTGTTCTGGAACCCCCAGGGCAAGAGAGGCAGAAGTAGACCAAGAAGCACATGGAGAAGAGAGCGGGAAACAGAGGTGAAAAGGATAAGGAGAACGTGGAAAGAACTTGAGATCATGGCACGTGACAGGAGTGTAGCGAAAGGTTTCTCTGGTGTGATGATAGTGGTAGAGCAGAAGTAGAATCTCTCTTCAGGAAGTATGAAGTCCCAGTGCCAGAGAAGAGCACTGGTATCACAATTGAGTTACGGCTGTGAATACTCTGAGCTGGACAATAGATTTAGGCTTCAGAAGTATACTGTGCCACTTTCGCTATAGTAACCCTATGTGATAACACAATTAAATTAGAAAAAGTAACTCAAAATTTAACAGTTAAAAGTTTACCAAGTCAAATGAGTACAATTTCATAATTTATTATGTACATCTATATATTCTTGTAATGAGAAATGGGTGTTGGAAGATGGTAAAATGTATGATTATTTATAGTTACAACTTAAAATAAATAATAGTAAAAAAATCTTGGATGAATCTTCCAATGAAATTAGAAAAGTCTGTCACAGTATATTTTTGATGTATCTTGCTATCTAGTCTCTAGCTGTTATCATCATCGACATAGCTTTGGAAACGGATCGCAGTGTTTGTTGGATTGAATACAGAAAAACTCATCTTGTGTGTGTTCGAGGTTCCTAAGACACACTGTTGATCAGGAAGACTTTCCTTCAGCCCGCCCTATAACTACGGGGGACTAAGGTGTTGAAGATTGTTTGACCTGGGCTTCAGTTAGCAGGATCAAAGGTCCTCAAGTCTTTAGTTTAAACTCAATCACGAACTCAAACATGAGCTCGATCAGGAACGATCACAAACTTGATCAGGAACGATCATAAAACCTGGAACAAAAGGTAATAGGTGGCTGTAGTGGTTTTTGATGGTACTGTATGGTTGTTGTGTTACCTAGTGTAATGTATGAGGTCAGCTGTGAAGGCTCCTGAGATAAATGTAGATGAGAATTACAGAAGGCCCTTCTTACTACCACTTACGACCTCAAACATATCTCTTTTACTATTATGAATGTAGCTACGTTAAAAAGTCTAGGGTACTGAAATGTAATGTGTTGTAGTAGAATATACAAACACACACAGATAATTAATAAGTGTAATAATATTAATAAAATTCTATAACACACTGAACTAACTCAGGCTGTTTTAGTTTAAATATTAAAATTTTCTTTAAATTTATTTGTTCTGAACCAATGTTTTATTTTGATCAGAACATATGAAATGTTATGGAGTTATAAATGGAATGCATAAATATATGACGTAATAAAATGGAATGTGTGTACATAAGTATTTTATAAGACTGGTTAATATTAATTATATTTATCAAGTCTCTGGGAAACTATTACTGGATGTGCGGTTGGGGTGGTGTCATCACACCCACTCTGTGACTAGAACAAGATTTGTCCATTTTCTTATAAACTTTAATAAATGTTATCTTTCCCAAAATTCAGTATATTTGTGTTGGGAAAATATTTATAAATCTTTAGGAGTATGGTGAATCCTCAGCAGGCCACTAATCACTCATCTTGTCTGCGAAGATCTGATGCTGGATTCCGGTGGCCCACTCCTCTCGGTAGCTAGAATACAATGCTAGACTGCACCGACACACTGTTTGACTGCACACACGTCTGCTTGTGTAATCTTGATTACTTATGTGGCACTATCCTAGTGCCACAACAGAAACTCACAATTCTGAAACAAAATTTGTGCGCTGTGTCAGTAATCTATTTACTGCACCACTCTTACACACAGCACAACACATCAACAATACACAGAATGGGTCAGATCTCTCTGACCACACAGCACATCTTACCCAGTTGTTTTCATATAGTACTAGTTCCCCAAGACTGCAGTGCATCTGAGATATGTTCAATAGTTTCCTTTTATTCAATAAGATAGGTGATATGTTCCCACTGATCTCAACAATAGATCCGCCTTCCATAGTCTTAGTTAGGCGTCCATATATTTTGTTTGTCTCTAGACCCTGAACTTGGGCTGGGGACCTAGAGCGAACACTTACTTGTCGTAATCATTTTATATGATATGGCAGTATCAATCACTCGAAATATTAAAATATACAAAATAAATGCTTTCATTCTTACCAGAATTCAGAATTGAGAACACAGTTATTTGCTAGCAAAACTCAGCTGAGCTGCTGGCTATATGATGGCGTCCCACTAAATGTATGTAATATCTTCTGGGAAAAACACCACAGGCAATAATCAACTGTGTCCCTGGACAGAATTGTATCAAATGGCAAAAATGCGCATCTCTGTCCTGCCAATATGATTACATTTGACCAATAACAGACTTCCCCCCTAACTTTTTCAAATCTACAACCAAAAGTCAAATTTCAGTCAGATCTCAGTCAAGTATGTATTATTGTCTGTTGGTCCGTCTGTCTCTACTTGGTTTTTCACAAAAACACACTTGGTTCTACATGCAATACCCTACACAAATCTGCCTCCTAAGTTATTTTTAGCCACAATTCTCCACCTTCCCCCTTTCTTTCATTCCAGCTTGATTTTTGCATTTGCGTGTCTCAAGGACTAAAATTTGAAACTTTAGTGAAAGTATGAACAGTACAGTCGCTAGTCTGATATGAACAATACAGTCTTTTGTCAATATCTTCCTTGTTATCTATCCGTCTGTATAATTTAAAGTATATTAGTTCTCTGCTTAAGATGGGCTATCAAACTAGCTAGGTTTTATATTCATAACTCTATTATTAAGAAAAATCATATTTTTTTCTCAAGGGTATTTTTTTGAAATTTGTTCGCGAACCTTCTCCAAGGCGTTTGCCGCTGAATTCAAATAAAACAACCAAGTAACGAAAAACGTCCAAGAAATGACTGTTTCGAATAAGAGCTACGGACTTTTCTGTCCATTTCCTTACATTGTGTCAACTAGTGACGTGAATTTTTTTTCTTTTACTACCAATTGCGTCTTTTTGCCGTTCTAGATTCAAACACGTGTTCAGTCATATTTTTCCTTTTTTGATCTCCGTTTCCCTCCCGTCTACAAATGGTAAACCGTTTCGTCTGCACGTCTAACTAGTTAGTTTAAATGGCGGTGGGAAATGCGGGCATGGGCGAGCATGTCTCCTAGTATCTTACGCATTATTTTTATCCCTACATTTTATCTTTATATTTGGAGATATTTTAACGTTGTATCACGGTAAATTCATCACAGTGGCCATGATGTTCCAACAATCTCACCAACTACTGCTGTTCATGAGGCGACCATGTCTTCAGTTTTGTATATAAATGAATGAATCATGGTAGTATGTTACAGAGATAGCATGATAAGATAATATCCACTGTGCAGAAAATAACAAAATACATGAATAAATCACATGTTATGTTACATGGGTAAGATATAACCTTTGCCTTCCACTTATGGATGCCAAGTCACTTATGTACTTGCTGATATGTCGTAAGCTTCCAGGCAAGAACTAGCCATGATATATTTGGCTAACCAATTAATGGTTATGCTTCCTGAAAATACCGGTGGAGGTTATCTCTGGTTAGCGTCATTCCCTTTTTATTATGTCTGATACAATCAAATCGTAAACAAAATCTGAAATAAATTATTATTAGTCACACATATCTTTAATAAACTTACATACCCTCTTAGGATTAATAAGCGCACGGTGAGGCTGTATTGGTTGAAGTCTATCTGCCCTGCACGCAGCGTGAAAAAAGAACTTTTCTTGCAGATACTGTCTTCCAGTTTCTCACTTTGGCTTCTGAATTTGGTGTGTGTGATTTTAAACACGCCGCTGTGTCCTTATATTTGGGCGACTCTCCCGTACGAGAAAACACCGTCTGAAGTCCGCTAAGATTTTCGTTTAATCTCTTGGTTTGAGGCGATCTGTGCTTTTTCTGCACTTATTTTCTCTTCTTGTCACTACACACTTATCTCTTTCCTTCCTTCCTAGGTATCCTTTCATTTCCCCCATATGAGGCTTTCATTATATCCAAGTTTTATCGAAATCCGTTTAGATATGTAGTTATAATAAATTTTTAAAGATTATGAGCTAACTTTTAGCAGAAGTGATGACGATGAAAAATATCAATAAATTTTAAAACTATTTACGTTTGAATAATATTCTTTTGGATATCATTCCTACTCTATCTCCTTTGGTGAATTATTATTATTTAAATGTCTTACAACCAGGCTTGCTCTTGTAGATTTAGATTCTCTTTCCAGCTAATGCAAACTTTTAAGGTCGGCCATGTTTCATATATTCGCTATTTCCTACCTTCTTCAATGTTGGTCGGCTAGACGAAGTGCAAATTTTTCAGCCACTTTCAATCTTCAAAGCAAGATCCGCCGCGTTGTCCCTGCGCTGTGTGTGTGTGTGTGTGTCGCGTTACACATTTTTTTCACAAACAAAGCAAGTGGTACCAAATCTCGCTACAAGGAGGACATGGCATGTGTTTGTTGAAGGCATATGCTCCTTTGGGAGTGGAGGGTTATGATGATGAAGCTAAGAACAGTATCCACTTGAATTAAATAGAAGAACAGTTCTTACACTTTATCGGTTGTGGATCATACGTCTTCGGTTAGTTCTATGTGGATCATACGTCTTCGGTTAGCTCCATGTGGATCATACGTCTTCGGTTAGTTTCATGTGGATCGTACGTCTTCGGTTAGTTTCATGTGGATCATACGTCTTCAGTTAGCTCCATGTGGATCATACGTCTTCGGTTAGCTCCATGGGGATCATACGTATTCAATTAGCTCCATGTGGATCATACGTCTTCGGTTAGTTTCATGTGGATCATACGTCTTCGGTTAGCTACATGTGGATCATACGTCTTCGGTTAGCTACATGTGGATCATACGTCTTCAGTTTGCTACATGTGGATCATACGTCTTTGGTTAGCTCCATGTGGATCATACGTCTTCGGTTAGTTCCATGTGGATCATACGTCTTCGGTTAGCTCCACGTGGATCATACGTCTTCGGTTAGCTCCACGTGGATCATACGTCTTCGGTTAGTTCATTGTGGATCATACGTTTTCGGTTAGTTCCTTCTAACCGCTTCCTGTCCTGCGTCATCCTTTTAAATTCTAGTTTTATATTTTGTATGCTTCGTAAGTCTCCAGTTCAATTCTCTGCGTGTGTGTGTGTATTTTTTTTTGGGGGGGGGGGGGGGAAAAAAAGGGGGGGGGGTCCTGTCTCTTTTGGCTCTGTTATTCTAGAACAGAGCGTCTGACTGGCAGAGAGGTTAGAGCGCTGACCTCTCCTGGGTTCGAAACACGATGGCGTAACACTCTAGTCTAGTAGAATAGTACAGTAGCATCCTTCAGTCCTAACTGACTATAGGGAATGCGCCCCTGAGGTGACAGCCACAGCTACATTTTCCCTAATGTTCATTATGGCGCGTTCTTTTCTCTATTGTTTGTTGCAAGAGCTCCTTTTCACCCAGTATGAGGTAGTGCTGAATCGCCACTTGGTGCGATTGCCAGCTTCATCCTCCCAGGTTGCTTGATTTATGTCCAGTGCCTTCATGTATGTCTTGCACACATCTGTGACCCTCAGCTGGGGTCGTCCTACTGTTCCTTATATGGTCTTCCAGTTGTCTGTAGAAAATATCTTTCGGGATGCGACCATCTCCCATGCCGGGACATGGCTAAGCCAGCGTAGCCAGTACTGTCTATGCAGTGTACAATTGCTTTGACTGCACGTGACACCACCTCGACATTCGTCCCTTTAACCTTCCACGAAATACCAAGGATGTTGCGCAGACACTGTAAATAGAAGGTATTGAACTTTCTTTCTTGCTTAGCAAACGTTGTCTATGTCTCGCTGTCATATAAGAGCGTGCTGGTGACTCAGGCATTATATACCACAGATTTGGTCTACTAAAGAACATGAGGAAGGAAAAACAACGCCCTCTCAAATTTATAAAGGACAAACATGGCAAATTGCTTACTGCCCCGAAGGAAGTAATGGAAAGATGGAAAGAATATTTCTCAGAACTCCTTGATGGTGAGCAAGGTCAAGCATCAGAAATGATAACCACTAGCACATAAGAGAAAACCAATGGTGGTGAAGATGACATAAAGATGGAAGAACTGAAGGCAGCTCTGGAGAAAATCAAGATGGGCAAAGCAGCAGGGCATGATGGTATAACACCAAAAATGGTTAAGTGCATGGGAGCATCAGGCGACCTATTACTCTTAAGGGTCCTACAGGCAGCGTGGTGCAACAAGACAATACCAAAGGATTGGGAGATTGCCATCATAACACCAATTTTCAAAAAGGGTGACAATCGACAATGTGGAAACCATAGAGGCATATCCCTTCTCAGTATCCCTGGTAAAATCTACTCTAGAATCCTAGAGAAGAGACTCCGACGCCTACCTGAGCCACAATTGGATGAGGTCCAGTGCGGAATCCGAGCAAACCGGAGTACTCAAGACCTAATCTTCACACTCAGACAGCTGAGTGAAAAGGCCCTTGAGTATAAGAGTGAGATCCATCTTTGTTTCACAGATCTGGAAAAGGCGTTTGACAGGATCCCCTGGAGCAAACTTTGGTACTGTTTGGCAAGGAAGAACATTCCAACACAACTGTTTCATGCTATACAGAGCTTCTACAAGTATTGCAGAAATTATGTGAGGACAGCAAACCATAAGTCAGAAGAGTTCAGGACCACCACTGGTGTAAGACAAGGTGATATCCTGTCACCTTATCTTTTCATACTCCTCATGGGCGATGTCATCAAGGCGTGTAAAGAGAGAACAAGAACGTATTCATTGGGGTACTGGAAGATGAAACAGGTATGTATTTCAGAGCTGGCATTTGCTGACGATGTTGCTCTGATTGCTAAATCAGAAGCACATCTCCAATCCAACCTGCAAATCTGGATAGAAGAGCTAGAGAAGAGAGGGATGGTCATAAGCAGCTCCAAAGCAAAATCCATGGTGATATCACGAGAAGAAAGAAGGCATCAGATTAAGCTGGGAGAACAGATCCTGGAGGAGGTCGACCACTTTAAATACCTCGGAGCTGTTATAGACCGAAAAGGAGGCACCAAAGAAGAGTTGGCCACTCGAAAAGCAGCAGCTGGGAGACTTTTTCAGGCCATAAATCGAGGATTCCTCAGCAAGAGAGAAGTTGGTAAGAAAACGAAGATGGCTGTATACCGCTCCACCTATGTCCCAGTCTTGACATATGGATGCGAGTCATGGGCAATGACTACAACCCACAAAAGCAAGATCCAAACCTCAGAAATGAGGTATTTGAGGAAGGTGGTTGAAGTAACAAGAAGAGACATGGTCCGCAACCAGACGATACGTCAAGGCCTAAAATCCCACTCCCAGCAGACCTAAGTAGACCAGTCCCAACTATGATGGTTGGGCCATGTCTGCAGAATGGGAGATGATCGGCTACCACGACAGGCATGGGAAACAAAGAGCCAGGGATCCAGACCCCCAGGACGACCTAGGGTCCGCTGGGAGGACAGCATTAGACAATCTTTGAAGGACCGAGGACTAGAATGGAACCAGGCCAGGAGGAAGACAGCCGATAGGATAGTCTGGCACTCTCGCTTCCAAATCTCTAAACGTCACGGTAGAAGGGCAACGACTAAATAAGTAAAGTTTGGTCTACATTGTGAGTTTAGAGCTGCCCCAAACACGCGTTGTAAAGCGAGCAAAGATGGTTGCAGTTTTGCCAATGTGGCTTTCCAGAGAGTGTCGTTAATGGTAGACCTTAGGTATGTGAAGTGTTACAACACTGCCAATTCATAGTTATCGATAGTAACTCAGATCTTAGTTGGTACCTGACTCTGCTTATAAGTTATGGAAGGCAAAAGCAACGAGGGAGGGAATTGGTCACCCACCCCTCCTCTGGCAGGTGGACCTAGTATAGTGAAGACTGTTACACTTCACTCCGTTCAGGCAGTATCTACTATGGGACTAAAAAAAACAATCCAGAACAATGACCGTCTTTTTTGTAATGCTATCGGCTAATTTCTCAATGGGTATACAAAGTAACGCATAATTGAAAACACAGTAATTGAAACAATAGTTTATGTAAAATAATTCGAAAATTTACAAAAACATAAGTTGTTAACACTTACCTTCAGCAGACTGACCAATTTCAACCGCGTGGATTTGTTTGGGTATTCCCAGTCAATATCGAAACCATCAAAATGTCTTTTTCTTAGAAACTCCACAGTGGATGTGGCAAATCTGTTGAGTACGTTGTCATTCTCCGTCACAGCTTCGAACCCTTCACCGTGGTCGTTCTGGCCTCCCACTGAGAGTAAAGTCCGGAGACCGTTGTTTACTTTCTTGAGGTCGTTGAATTCTCTAGCAGTGTAGATAAACAAATAGATGAACATGTAGATATAAGTTAAATAACGTCATCATCATCATGTTCCTTTCGCATTCCTATGGCGCATAGGGCTACGCCTGCAGCTAGCTCTCTTGTAGCTATGATTTATGTAGCAATATGTTTGACATAATGAGGTTGCCAACCTCATGTACAACCTCATATTAGTCACCTAAGTGACCAGTAAGCCTATTCTTTCTTTCTCTCATCAGAGATTCCCAGAAACCAATGGGCTTCAGTAATGTAGCCTGCTGAACTTAAGAACCTCATGACACATGACATTATGGGTAATTTTTATCAGCCTATCTTACTCGAAATTATACAGCAAGTAAGAGAAATAATGTCAATAGTTGTCATATAACCATTCATTTATTTTTCATTCTTCAGTCCCCCTTCCCCCACCCCAGCACTGGCCTTCAACAAACAAATGCCAATTCTTCCTGTCACGTGCCATCATCTCAAGGTCTTCCTGTCACGTGCCATCATCTCATGGTCTTACCGTGTCTTCTTCATTGTCATTTGTTGTCACCAGTTCTCTACTTGTTTTTGTCGACCTCTGCCTTTCTTAAACTGGAGGTTCCACAACAAGGACTGCCTTGTAATTCTATTATCAAGTTTTCTCAGTCTGTATCATATCCTTCGACAGCGTCTTCTTTGTATATCCGTGGTTCTACTGGCACTTGTCTGGTTGTTGTCATCAGTTCCACATTAGTGATCTTGCCATCAGTTCCACATTGGTGATCTTGTCATCGGTTCCACATTGGTGATGTTGTCATCAGTTCCACATTTGTGATGTTGTCATCAGTTCCACATTGGTGATGTTGTCATCAGTTCCACACTGGTGATCTTGTCATCAGTTCTACATTAGTAATGTTGTCATCAGTTCTACATTGGTGATGTTGTCATCAGTTCCACATTAGTGATGTTGTCGTCAGTTCGACATTTGTGATGTTGACATCAGTTCCACATTGGTGATCTTGTCATCGGTTCCACATTGGTGATGTTGTCATCAGTTCCACACTGGTGGTCTTGTCATCAGTTCCACATTGGTGATGTTGTCATCAGTTCCACATTAGTGATGTTGTCATCAGTTCCACATTGGTGATCTTGCCATCAGTTCCACATTAGTGATGTTGTCATCAGTTCCACATTGGTGATCTTGTCATCAGTTCCACTTTAGTGATGTTGTCATCAGTTCCACATTGGTGATGTTGTCATCAGTTCCAGATTAGTGATATTGTCATCAGTTCGACATTAGTGATATTGTCATCAGTTCTACATTGGTGATTTTGGTATCAGTTCCACATTAGTGATGTTGTCATCAGTTCCACACTGGTGATCTTGTCATCAATTCCACATTGGTGATGTTGTCATCGGTTCCACATTAGTGATGTTGTCATCAGTTCCACATTGGTGATCTTGCCATCAGTTCCACATTAGTGATGTTGTCATCAGTTCCACATTGGTGATCTTGTCATCAGTTCCACATTAGTGATGTTGTCATCAGTTCCACATTGGTGATGTTGTCATCAGTTCCACATTAGTGATATTGTCATCAGTTCGACATTAGTGATGTTGTCATCAGTTCTACATTGGTGATCTTGGCATCAGTTTCACATTAGTGATGTTGTCACCAGTTCCACATTGGTGATATGGTCATCAGTTCCATTAGTGATATTGTCATCAGTTCCACATTAGTGATGTTGTCATCAGCTCGACATTAGTGATGTTGTCATCAGTTCCACATTAGTGATGTTGTCATCAGTTCCACAGTAGTGATCTTTTCATCAGTTCCACAGTAGTGATCTTGTCATCAGTTCCGCACTAGTGATCTTATTCGAAGTTACACAGCACGGACACCACATCATGTCAATTGTTTCCATCAACTATTAACGCATTATTTTTTGCCCAAGTTTTGCACAGAGAAAGCGTTTGTTATCCATCTTCTTTGTTTAATTATATATTCTTGATTTTTTTAATTCAAGGTGTCGTTAGATGATTTGTTTGTCCACTCGATATCCTACATTTCCTGCACTAATTCTTTCTTCCTTGGGAGTAGTATTTTCCCCAAACGATATGAAACATTAATTTTTCAACGACACCCTCTTGTTCGTCCGTTTGGTTATCGTCAAATTTTCACGTCTACGCATATTACAAAACTTTATAATATTCAGCTAGTTTGCAACAATTGTATGTATTTATTACGCCCCATTGTTCCATATATATATATATATATATATATATATATATATATATATATATATATATATATATATATATATATATATATATATATATATATATATATATATATATATATATATATATATATATATATATATATATATATATATACATATATTATGATTAAAATCCATAGCATATCTCTCGATGTTATTAATTGGTTCGACAAGGATCCATGTTTGTTTATTATCGGTAGTCCTTGGTAACAGGAAGTTACGTCATTGCCTCGGTGTTCAGATCGCAGACGGTAAAGTCGGGATTCCCAAAAGTGGGCGATCGGCTGCTAGGTTCTTCTGTGTGTTTCATTGTGGCAGGTGGACGTATGTCTGTGAGCTCCTGAGAATTATATTATTTCATAACATATTCCTATGATGTTCCATCACTAGATCGTCCATATACCTCCGTGAGATGATGCTAGTAAATTTGTGAAAGGAATTATGATTTCTGTGAATAACGTGAGTAATTAAAAATGTATAAATCTGTCGAGGACAGTGTTCTAGATACAGACGGTACAAAGCTATACTGATGACTGCATATGCGATGCCATATGATGGCATTCAAGTTTATCTATGTGGAGCAACGTTGAGTATAATAAACTGTGTATTGATTGTCCACCTGGCCTTTGTGGTGACATTAATATTTTGCAAGTGTGTCATGGGTTGTCTGCGGTGTCAAGCATTTCTATCATAGTACTATTGGCCAGAGTAACAAGACGTGTACTCATACTTCCGATATAATAAAAAGACACGCTACAGCTAAAATGGGAGTCTCAAGCTGGGATCCGGAGTATAAAGTTGAATACTGAAGTCCGGAGAAATTTTTCAAGTCGTTGGACTACATTTTATGAAAAAAATCAGAAATTTTCAAAATGGCGGTGTACGTGTCGTATGCTGACATGTGTGGGGTTAAAAGTAAATTAATTGCTGTCATATTTCCAAGTATCGACTTCAAAAGCTGAAGTTATTGAATGGAAAAGACTTTCCTAAGAAATTTACATTACCAACTTGAAGTTTTATGCCCGAGGTTGGCCTACAATCAAGATTTATTCACCATTTACACCAAGAAGACGACAGACAAAATGGCAGTCAGGTTCGAGTGCGCAAATTGCGAAGTCTAAACCTAACCTGGTCTACAAGGAGTTTGTTTCATCATTCCTTGGGAAGGAGGCGAAATCCAGGAGCATCTTTATTTTTGGCATTCAGATAAGTATATTTAAAGTTACATACTGCGTGTGATGCTGAGAATCTTGTTTGCCAGAGTTCTTTTTATATGTTATATGTATTTTCGTTTTTCTATGTTCATGTATTAAAGTGGGTGGTTTGAGGGACTCGTGAATTTTTTCAATACCTCATTAGTATGGTCGAGAAATTCATGGGCGTTCTTTAGTTTTTTGTATCTGATTTCTTCAAATTAAGGGGCGGGGAACATAGCTGAGTGTTACTGCCTTAATTGAATTAACCAGATCCAATATCTGTCTAGTGATGAAGGTCTTGTTATTTGGCAAGTTTGTTATTGTTGTAAAGTTAATTGTAATTTTTATTCAGTTGTTCTACATTATTGTTTATAATATTGTTGGTCTATTCTTGCTATCCCTCATTTATTAGATGTCATATATGTTGTGCCATTGTGCTTGTCTTGTCATAAGTGTGATAGAGCTGAATTTTTTTTTCATTTGTTCTACAGTTTATACATATCTGCCTTGTTTCATCAGTAGTATTATCTTGATTTGCCTCTTGTCACTGCATTCTGTCAGCTTGTTCGTATCTATTGTTTTGCTCCTATTATTACATCTATTATTACATGCAGTTGGTTGATTTTGAAGGGTGAAATAATTGTTGCAAATATTGCTCACATATTCTTGATATAATATTTGATTTGTTATTGCACAATTTCTAGTCACAATAATTGTGCATTATGGCTACATTGGAATACTTTGTAAAGATTGGAAAAGAATGTGGTATGGAAGGTGAGATTTTAAAGGCATATGCATCCACTGAGCTTGCCAAAGAATTAAAGAGGTTGGAGGATGTGGCGAGAAATCAAAGACATTTTGATAAAGAAAGGAGAGATGAAGAATTAGCTGAGAGAACATGTTCTTGGAATTCATTCGTTGTTGAATATCTTGCATCTTCATAATCTTACTGCTAGACCTTATAACACAAGAATAGCATTCACTGCAATTTCTTTTCTTGCTCATAATGTAGGAGGTGGTTTTCTTAAACCTGAAGATTCGACTATCTCTAAAATCTTGAATCTTGGAATTCCTAGAACTAAGAAATAGATTCGCAGTCTGTTGGGCTTAGTAAATTTCTACAGAAAATCCTTGCCTAATTTTTCAGAAATTACCTCAGTTCTGTCTTCGTTGTTGAAAAAGAACTCGCCAAACAAAATTGTTTGGTCACATGTATGTAATGTTGCTTTAAATGTATTAACTGATTCCGTACGCAAGATCTAATAATAGATGCAAAGGCCGACCGCTGTAGACGTAAGATCTTTTAAAAGACGCTGATTTATTTCATTGTTTCTTTCTATTCTGATATTTTATACTGCCCGGAATTTATCTCGAACGGAAGTAAACACAAAACTGGGCAAATTTCAACAAGCTTCAACGTCTTTTATTTGCGTTTGAACTGATTTTTTCACATTTATCTTCATCTTTAATCGTATTTTGTCGTATCGCCATAATGGCCAAAAAACACACAGGATATGTTACTAATATGTGAACAGTGAACAAACTGTGTGATCAACCATAACTTTCTTGCTTTTTCTGTGTTTCTAATTGGATTACCTGCACAAAGAGAGCAGTGAAACTTTATTGTGATAACAATTTATGTTACAAGCCTTTCGTAAGTCGAAAATTTTTGTTCAAAATTTCATATTATCTTTTTTCCGTGTACATGTTATCTGTTATAACATAAACATAACATAAAATTAGCTAGAAAGGCATATGGATTTATATTGTTCATCCAATGTACTTTAATTTGATGTATAATATGTTATACTTAACTCATGATTAGACACACATTGTCAGTAAACGTAAATTATGTATGTGTAAATTTTTGGGGCTTAAAAATAATTCCGTCCAGAGCTGAAAATAATTACGTACGGAATCAGTTTTAAAATCAAATTTTTCAAAATCACCCATTTTGAGATTACCTGACGCTCGATTTCCTTTTACCCTCAGAATTGACGTCTCTGGAACAGGGATTGGTGGGACGTTTATGCAGGAGTTTGAAGGTTATATGCATCCAATCCTATATGTCAATAGAAAACTGACTCCTACTGAGCAGAGATACCCTATTGTCAGAGGGAACTGCTAGCGATTGTCTTTTGCTTCGCCAAACTTCAACGTTACCTTATGGGAGCGAGATTCACATTGGAAACAGATCAAACAGCTCTGTCTCATCTCAAGACAGCAAGATTCCGAATTGAGAGGGCCGCCAGGGCCTCACTTGCACTTCAGCCCTACGACTACGAATATAGAGCTATCAAAGGAAGCCAGAATGTCATGGCTAATGTCCTGTCTCGCTGTATCAAGGACCCAATCAACTCTATAAATGCGGGTGACTTATAATATTGAAACAAACCGATGAACTGACTTCGTGATAGGGTGATCCGTGGAATATTACATTTATAATGACGTGTTGGTCTGACACTACTACATTTGAACAAAAGTCCAAGAACTGAGGATACCATAACATGCTGTAAGCTACTAATGCTGAGGACTAGTTTACATGTTCGCATTTTATACAACAATTTTGCAGTGACTTATGTGACAGTATTTATACGATTCATCGGTTCACACGGCACATGATGTTGATGAATGCTGAAATGCTCAAGGTGATGTGGTATCTCTTTCAACTCAGCGTATTACGTACCGTACATATATTGTGCCTTAATGACAGTGCTCATATTCGATCTACCAGCTAACGCACGCAAATTATGTGGAATGTTGAAAATGCTGTGACTTGAAGATGTTTTGTGTAGACATTTGCTGTCATCGTTAATTGGAATACCGACGTCTACAGATGAAGGGACATAACTCTAGGATGACTGACTCGCATAATCAGGGGAAATAACAAATAGATTTCCTATTTGACGGTTTTTCGATTTGCAATTTCTTGGATGTTAACATTTGGATTCGCACGAACATACTATTGCATGGAAGACAATCATGGATATTGACAATAATTTATTTGGACATACTTCAAGAGACTTTGTGCGATATGTTACTAATGAGTAGAATGCCATGAGAATTACTATGCTTAAAATTGAGTGTTATTTAATGCTAATTCGCCAGACTTGGTTTGATCTTTGATACAAATTTTTTTCACACTCACACTATATTTGAAGCAATATTTAGCTAATATGTCATACTATTATCTATTCGTATAACACACAGACATAGTATTAACTATTGCTCACACAAGTGTGTTAGATACAAGATTACATTTGCTCTCTTAACATCACTATTGTTGCTGTCATTTTGACAGAGTCATCTGTCAAGTTATTTGCCTATGTTTTATCATAAGTATAATTGTGTCTTTACCTGCGATGTCAGGTTGATTAGGGGTTGTCTTCCCTTGTTTATTCATTCATTGTGTTTTGACCTTTAGGGTCAAAAGGTTGACAGTTCGGGCGTAGGCCTATGGGAAGGTTTTTTAAGCGGGAGTGAGATATACTTCCGGGAAGCCGGGAGGTCCTGTTTTTCTGAAGGGACCAAGAGTCCATTGTTTTTCGGGGAGAATCTTCGAAATAACTGCTATGGCAGTTTTCCCCAGTGAATCTCTGTGCGTCGGGATGACGACAGGATTCCTTGTTATGTTCTGAGGATTCATTTTCCAGGTAATACCGACCTTTATGCATTATTACGCTTTTCGGTGGCAGAACATGTAAAAGGATTACCTAGTGTGAACTGCAGCTCACCGATCCTATATATTACAGAACTTATATTTTGTGCTCGAGGTAGCCATCCAAGACTGTTAGTCTTTATATTGTCCAGAAATTCAGTGACGAAGATATATTGTGGGAACCGCAGATTGGTGGGATTTATGTCTACAATAAGCATTACTGCAGGGTTGATGATAACCTATTTAACAGAAGTACACAGCCGACGTCAGCACGAGGCCTGTGCTTTCGGCTATTATATTACAGCCTGATAATGTGCAATTGGCGGGGAATGCCAAGTTGCACCTATGTGTCAAAGTGACTAAGGCATCTGACGCGTTTAGTCAGAGATGCCAAGGGCGACGCTACGAACTGTCATTATTGAAGAACTTTGCTATTGACCATGCACGTCTATTCCGATGTTTACTTTTTTGAATGCCAAATGTATACCTATCGATTTCCGGTCAGCATGACCTTGTTACACTGACTGTTCCTGTTGATACTATGTGTGTTCTCGTCAATAAATGTCTTGAAACATGCCTGCAGTGTCCAAGCATCCTTGACTACTGCATGTGAGAGTATGGGTTGCAGGGTCTTCATATATACGAGCCTAAACACATTCGCGCCTTCATTCGCACCCACACTCAGTTCATCATACGCTCGCACTACACATCTAACAACAAGTATACTGTCTTGGGCCAATGATCACCTCAACAAGAGAAAAAGACAGTTACAACTATGTTATGTTGATGACATGTACTTTACAGGTACACATACTTTTAATCTTTTTACGGATAAGATTGCATTCATTCACTTTCTTAGTTGATTGTCTGCCTCATTTCATCTATTGTTTCTATTACATTTTTGTATTAATTTTAATGCTTTGCATTATGACTATTGATTAATATGAGCTTAATTGACTACTGATACTGGACTTGACAGATAAGTGTTATTGGACGGTGTGAGGTATGAGAGTGCATGGGTTGCTACCATCATTTTTTTAATATGTTGGGTGTTTTTAGTATGGCCACCTCACATTGCTGTTAAAACGATTTATGTCCTTTGTAGTCAATGGCTTTAGTGTTCTTTGCTAACGTCCACACATTGAGTGTTTCTTTGCCTACTCTGTGGCACAAACCTGGGTGCTATGCTAGTTCGTACTAACAGTGAAATTTGATGATACCATCTTTCACTCTAGTGATGTTACACCACGGAAATAATGAAAACTTCGTTTCCATTATTTTATGGGGGAGGGAGTAATGTTATGATTAAAATTCATAACATGTCTATCGATGTTATTAATTGGTTCGACAAGGATCCATGCTTGTTTATTATTGGTAGTCCTTGGTAACAGGAAGTTACGTCATTGCCTCGGGGTTCAGATAGCAGACTGGTCGGGATTCCCAAAAGTTGGCGATCGGCTGCTAGGTTCTTCTATGTGTTTCATTGTGGCAGGTGGACGTATGTCTGTGAGCTCCTGAGAATTATATTATTTCATAACATATTCCTATGATGTTCCATCACTAGATCGTCCATATACCTCCGTGAGATGATGCTAGTATATCAGTGAAAGGAATTATGATTTCTGTATATATATATATATATATATATATATATATATATATATATATATATATATATATATATATATATATATATATATATATATATATATATATATATATATATATATATATATATATATATATATATATGTATATATATATATGTATATATATATGTATATATATATATATATATATATATATATATATATATATATATATATATATATATATATATATATATATATATATATATATATATATATATATATATATATATATATATATATATATATAGTCTGATAGTAAACAACACGTGCCAGGAACGAACGGGGGAATATAACTTGACACTTTTGCAGTTTATAGCACTGTGAAATTCAACTCGTTCAGAAACAACTAGACCTGCCAGAGTTAAGAAAAGAATCAGATTTCATTTATCGAACCGTACTTTGTTTGAGTCTCTTTAGGACTTAAAAGTCCAGGAAAACTCTACCATTATTAGCAAAGAAAACCGGCATTTAAGGAATCTGAAGCATGGAGTCAAAAAGGGAACTTACTGCTAAAATAACAACACTCCAGACCGCGTGTAAGAGGCATCGCCGAGATGCCTTAAACTATTTCTCTGAGCCAGCAGTATGTGAGGCTAAAGATTGGCGTAAGATGTACATTTTAAATTCTATATTTTGCATTATTAATATGTGAACTAATATGCATATATTGGCATGTGAATATTAATATATCAAAATTGCTAGTGGATTTCCAAGTCATTTGAGGCTGGTAACCTCATCATATAGAATGATGATTTTATAAACCACCATTGCCAGGGCTGGTGACTGCTTTATTGCAAGTTTCGTACAGAGAACCAAAAGCACAGGTAGTCCCAAATTCCATAGGGAGCAGGGAGTGAATGATGAAAGAAAGGATGTTTATAATCTATATTATTAACATTTTCAACCAGTGTAGATGTAAATGTAAACATATTCAATTTAAATTATTAACCTTGTGATAATATACATTGATATACCAATCCCATTTGTAGGATTTATAAGTCAAAATAATGTAGAAATAAAAATTAGTGGAGTTGTGAGGTTTCGTCTTCGCCACGCTTGCAAACGCGTCGTGTATTGATAGACCTTAACGTAGGGTAAAATTAAACAGGAAATGTTTGAAACAAACGAAGCGTAATTCTTTTTCCATCACTTGTTTGAAGCAAAATATCAGTGTAATTTTGGTTCCAGACGAAAAAATGCTACTATTAACAAGCGAGAGCGGATTTTAGTCTTCGCCAACTCGAGAAAGGCGGGTCATTTCTGCTACTATATTTGAAAATGTAACGAAAAAGCCAATACTTGTGCGTTTCATAGGCACGCAGTTTGACATATATAACCACACACACACAGCGCAGTGTCTGCCAAGTGGCGTAATTTTTCTGACGTAACGACTTGTGTTTTCAGTTTGAACCGAGGGGGAAAGATGGAGTATTTCTAGAAAAGTAGAAATTTCCGAATATTCTGGAAAATATATGGACTTCTTTATTAAAAGGGATATGACTATAAAACGTAGTTAGCTAGATAGAATATTTTCTCCTGAGTAATAATATATTTTAAAATACAAATTCCTCCAGATAATACTAAAGATATTGACAAAATACTGTATAGGTTCATACGGACAGTCGGATAGACTCTCGTTCTTGCATTCACTAACGGTGACAAAATTTTGCACACGTTGTTGAAAAGAGGCAGAAGAGGGAGGGTCAAAGTACGAAGTGGGGAACGTTAGGAGGGAGAGGCAAATGTATTAGGCCAAAAAGCAAGTCTAATTTTAACTAATGCCAAGATCGGACGTACCGACAGACAGATGTACCCCGACATTGGGCTGTAATTTTGGCTTTATTTTTCAAATTCAAACCAAAATTGAAGGACGTCCGATCTCATTGGCCAACACATTTTATATTACTGAAAACTTAGAAGGCTTGTTGCCATTTGGAGAAAGACTGTCCATCAGCCAGGACGATGTACTAAAGTGTGACTAGTAATTAAAATTAAAGTAAACACATAAAAATTCACAGTCCAGCCGGCAGAAAAGCTGAATCTGTGCCATGGTCATCGTTCCTGTGTTTATTCATTGAATTTGTGGTAAGACAGAAATTATTTATATTTTATTTAAAAAATGTTAGTGAGCGATACTGCCAAATGATAAATATTACGACAGTAAGTACATAGTCGAGGTCCCTAGCTGACTTCTGCAGGGCCTTGAGGTTTGTTTATTTTAAAACAAACTACCAGAGATGTAAAACACAAATGTTTTCTTAGGTGGTCAGGTGGAAACATATCACCCACCTTGATGTATGGAAAAAAGAGATTAGTGATAATATTGCAGATGCAGTGCAACCATTAGAGGAGAGGAATGTGAAAAAACTGGTACACCTTGGTATGTGGATGAGTTGGGTTGGTCAGCGAGATCTGACCCAGGTCTTTTGTTTTGCATGTATTATAATTTGTGGAAATAGTAGTTTAAACCTGATGTAAACAAGGAAACATAATTTCATGTTACTGGGTTTTTTTGTCTGGCACTAGCCGGAGTGACAACTGACAGCGACTTCATGTGCTAGATGAGTATATATTCTGGCACATGACCTTTCATCAACGCAGAGTAGGGTTTCCCTGATTGAAATAAAGAACACTATTTCCACCCCAGAACTTAACATTAAAAGTTGTGAAATAAAGACATGGGAGTGATTATAGAATCCCGACCCACCATCCTGAGCTAGTTTAATAGTAGTAATAGAAATATTTAACACCATTATTAGATTTTAAAATACGTATTTGGACAGATTGTTCCTTTTATGTGATTGCATTATATATATATATGTATATATATATATATATATATATATATATATATATATATATATATATATATGTATATAAATTGCTTTTATTTGAGTTGAAAGCCCTGACCAGAAGAATACTAGGTTCAGGACAAAATAAAATTGTAAAAAAATTAGTTAAATACCAAAATTTAACCCACGATGTTAGTTCCTTTGATCATAGACATTAACATTTGTTTATGCGTGTGTGTTTAATATTACATTACCATCACACCATATGTTCATAACCCTAGACACTAAACGTAGTTATCATACATACTAGTCAAGAATAAGTCTGAATGAGATCATAAGGTGGTAGCAGAAAGGCACCCTGAAAACTCACCCTAATAATTGTTATATTCAGGGGCCTTCACAGCTGACCTCATTCAGTACAATATTAAATACATAACAACATTTCATAACATCTAAATCCACCACTGTCAGGAAAACACAAAACTCCAGAGGGTATATGTTCTCCTCTTCTGTGACACTAGTATGTGGTACCAGTTGAGGTACTATCTCTGGCACAAGTGAGGGTATAAGTGGCCTGAAGTCAACGCTAGACACCATCATCAGACGGGTCTTAGAGACGCAGGACCAGCTTGGTAGTTACCCCTTGACACTTCTTGGAACATGCTACAGCGTTCAAACTTGAACAGTGACGAGTGTGATCCAGTCATCTATCTGCAAAAACCAAAACATCAGCTGGAGCAGAACCTCATTGGCAGCTAAGTAGAAACATAAAAGCTGCCAAGTGAACTATCCAATTTTTTAACTCCATAACATCACTCGATGATGACTATTGTTTGTTAAGTTATTATTCATTTTTATAACTGTTAAAACATAATTGATTATTAAATATGTTACTTCTATAAAGACACATCTAAAGATGATTTAATCATTTTGAATGTACTCCATCCGTATGTCTCAGACACTTTCTTAAATACACTTAAACAGAGCTATAAAGTAATAAGAGGAATTTCGCTGACTTAACTTAGCTGGGGGTTTGAGCGAGCTAACGAAAGATAAGAAAACCCTATCCTTCACAAAAGTTGATGGCAGATATTAGAGTTAACATTTGTTCAGCCTCATGCAACATTGTTTTCGCTTTTCTGAATATCTTGTGGATACTCCCTTGAGGTAGCAGTATCATTATCCTTCTACCTACAACTCTGCCAAGAGTAATCTTGTGCGAAGGTAGACACCTTTGAAGACCCACATTAGTTACTCTTGAGTTTTGGCCACTGTTGGACCACTACTGCAAAGATAAGGGGAGGCAACCCATGACAGTCCAGCTGACTGTACTGTTCGCTATATATTTCCTTTAACCTGGGGGACTCTGCTTATGTTTCTGATGTTATCCAATCTTGTTTCTTCCTTTCCTGGAATCCCAAGCATGATTTGCTGCTTGTCTTATATATTGTTGAAATGGTGTTGGGTTTCTGGTCAACAACAACAGTCAATGTCTTTTCCTGGCTATTAGCAATTTGATATCGTCTCTTTACATCAACCACAAACGTTGTTTCTGGTAAGAAGGTCCTTCAGTTTGATGATATCATACCTTTCCTGTTTAGTTACTATTGGTCCAGCAGTTCTAAGTTTCACTTTCAGTCTTGCTAGTAGGTGGTGATCGTTTACCACATCTGCACCTTTTCTTACTTTCACGTCTTGTAGTAAATGCCTTCATCTACCATTGATCATAATGGGGTCTATCCTGTGTCTGTCCCGGCCGTTTGGTGATTCCCATGTTAACTTGTGCATTTCTTTGAGTGGAAAAAGTGTTCCTCCAATGACCAAGTTGTTAGTGCTGCAGAAGCTTATTAGTTTATCCCCATTCTCATTTGCTGTTCCGCTGCCGCATTTCCTCATTACTTTCTCATTATATGTATTGTTTGTTCCAACATTCACATTTAGGTCTCCCATTACTATTGTAAGATCATATCTACGTGCGTTTTCCATTTCCTTTTGCAGCTGTTGATAGAATTTGTCATTGACCTCTTCATAGCTGTCATTTGTTTGTGCATAGCATTGTATTATTGTTTGTGCATAGCATTGTATTATTGTTTGTGCATAGCATTGTATTATTGTCTTCTTCTTCTTCTTCCGTCCTTAGCCAAAGACCGACCAAGCAGTCAGAGGCCATCACGCCTTGTGGCGTCTTAAGGGCAACAGCAGATTGATTTTCTCTGTTGTAGTTTCCCATCACGCCTAGCGGCGTCTTTAGGGCAACAACAAATAGATCCATCTGCCGTTGTTTCCGTAATCGGTGTGACAAGCCAACGGGTGATCAGCCCATTGGGCATGTATTATTGTGGTGATGATGAATCTCCCCTCAGTCTTGTTCTTGATGTTGATGGATTTCCATTCGAGTAATGACCTTTCTATTCCTTTCTTTAGGATAATGGTTACGACTTCATTGTGCTGTCCATCTTCTCTACCAGAGTAAAGTACCGTTGCTTTTGTTGCTGTTTTTATTCTCCCTGTCCCGTCCATTCTGCTCTCACTTATTCCCAGGATATGTAACTTGTAGTTCCTCATCTCTGCTGTGATCTGCTTCAGTTTTCCTGCCTCATTCATAGTTCTGACATTCCAGAATTCAATTCTTGTTTTTCGTTTTGCGATCGGGATATACGTTTTCATACCAATAGCTTCCTTTCGGCTTTCACCACTGACAGTCATTCGAGCCTCAGACTCTGGATGTCCGTTCCGTATCAAAGTTTTTTTCATGTGTTGCTGTTTCTGTAACGATTAAGATTGTTTACTTAAACAAGCGTGGTGGTCCTGTACTAAAACCCTCATCCTGGAGGACCAGGGGACAAGCTGTTGTCTGACCCCTACCCGTTCAGCTTGGTTGAACCTGCCAAGAGTAAAACTCCCGCTGGCACAGCTCTGGGGGTTGTCAGGGTACGCAAGTTGCCATTCCGCTTACAAGGTATATGTACGCTCGTACCATTGATGGCAGACGTCAATATTTAGCCATGTTTATTTTGTTACTAAAGGGATAGAACGTTAGTTGAGGTTTTCCTTTTATTAGAATTACCGTTAGGCGTGTGGCCCTCTAACCTTGTACGAGTCTGATGTTCCTGTCCCATTTGTAAGTCTAACACGTTCATCGTCAATAAATTATACGTTTATCATGAGTGTGTCAATATGTAATAATCGTGTGTTATTAACTCTTATTAGTTTTCTTACTCTTCTTCTCGTCCCTCTATCAATCCTTAAAAGCACATCACGTGCTCTAGCAGTGGTAGTGTATGTAGTACTCTTTTCTACGAGGAGGTTGCTGTCCAATACATAACTCTAACTTTTTTTCTTCTATTTAATGAACTGGAAAGATATTTGTGATAGCATCACACGAGCTTCATTTGTTTCCACTCATCCAGCATCTCGGGAGAGTCTACCATGTTCAACCTAATCTTCGGTTATAATTAGTGTTTTCATTGTCCTTTTATTGTCCATTGTGTGTGATAGTTACGTCATTAAGTTATTTACAAGTGATCAGATACAGAGTTATATATTTACATCCAAATTTAGTTGTTTCATTTAATTTTCTTTGAATGGTAACATTATTGTTTTGCGTATTTTCCGGGAGCCATATAAGACAAAGATAGTGTCACAAGATGGAATTTGGGGCGACCTCTTTCCGATCTCTCTTTCACTACGACAGTAATCAGTTACATTTTTGTACCGATTTTATTTGCGTGATTTTCCATGGTCGCAACATTTTCTTTCTGTTTGCTATGTAGCAATAAGTTTGTTTTTCAAACATTTGACACTCCAGAGTGCGGGACAGATAACGAGATTACCCGACTGCGAATAGATTACTTTTTGATAAAGTAATAATTTGTTACATCTGAAACACATGTGTCGTATGAGTTTACAGATGTGTTGGTGAGTTCGCCTGCCAGGGCATCGGATATTTTCATACCATATACGGAAGACATGACCTCTGCATTATGTTCAAAATTTGTCTATGTCAGGAATATTTTGAAATCGCCCCACCCCCCAACCAGCATAATTTGAAATAAGTGGAGCTTTTGCCTAGTTTCATAACATACAGAGAGGGGTAGGACAGTGAATATAACCTGACGCTTCAGTCAGTCAAATTTACTGTGAAGATCGCTTGCCAAGACGACACAACCAGACCTTGCCAGAGTGACATCCTAGAATTCAGAATTTCCATTTTATCAGACCGATTACCTTTTATTGAAGTATTTATCAGGACTTACAAAAAACAGCCAGGAAATCTATATCATTTTAAATAAGGAAAACATGAATATCTGAGGAAACTGGACACACAGACTCAGAGAGGGAATTAAAGTTAAAATTAACGACCCCAAGTACACGCATAAAAAGGCATCGGCTAGTGCCTTAACTTCATTCATCTGAGCAAAAACGTCTGTGAGCCAGGATTCGCGTAAGTTGTCATTTTACATTCTGTATTTTCATTACTAACAAGTGAACTAATATGTATATATTACCATGTGAATATTAATATGTGAAAATCGCTAGTGGATGTCCCAGTCATTTGAGGCTGGCAACGTAAACATATAGAATGATGATTGCATGAACCACCCCTCCTAGGTCTGGCGACGGCTTTATTGCTAGTCTCTTAAAGAGAGCTAAACAGCATAAGTAAGTTCCAAATTCCAGATGGAGCAGGGAGAGAAAGATGAAAGAAATGATTTACATTTTAATTATAATACTTACAGTTTCAAACCAGTGTAAATGTCGATGCTGACATATTCATTTTAAAGTTAATGGAAGTTTCAAACTTTTCAAATCAGTGTAAAACATAAATGAAAACATATTCAATTTATACTTTGAACACTTTCTAATCAATGTAAATGTAAACATATTCTATCTGTACTATTACCCGTTTCATTTACATGTAAAAGCTATTCAATTTAAATATAAAGAAAGTTTTCTCTCGAGTGATTAAGTTTAATTCACATCAAGGGTAAATTCTGAGATAAATGGGATGGTGGAATAGGAATAGGGGACACATAAGTATGTGTTGGGAAACGCAATACTCAGAAAGAGCGTTTCGTTTCTATTCTTTTACCAAAGTTGTTGGTGGTGGTACCTGTTGAAGCGTACTATATCTGGAACAAGAAGGAAACAGTGGCCTAAGCTTTAAGACGAGGGACCACCTTTGTAGACTCTACTTGGGAACGAGCTGCACCCTACAATCTTGACCAGCGACGAGCGTGAGCAGTGTAAAATGAACCAACCCAGCGGGAGCAGAAACAACCACTGACAGCTAAGTGCAATATATAAGCTGCCAAAGTGAACTTTTTTCATAGGATCTACTATCAATCATTGATGATCCCTTTCTTTTAAACTATTCAAGTATTTTCAAACTGTTTTAAAACTTAAGTGATTATTAAATTTTTTTATTTGTACTTTTACAAATTTAACTTCAATTTAATCATTTTAAATGTAATGCATGTTTGTCTCTGTCAAGTTACTACACATAATCTAAACCAGAATAATTTTGTGCGAAGGTAGACACCTTTGAATTCCATATTAGATACTCTTGAGTTTTGGCCTATGTTGGACCACTACTGCAAAGTATGGGAGGCAATACCGTCACAGATAGTACACGACTATTCGTCCTTCATACATTTCATTCTCTCAGTAATTGCCAATGACAGAGTTTGTGGTAGAGCACGTGATCTTACTGTGCACTCCTTTATCTGGCACCTACGAGGTGAACAATGTATTCTCTATCTGTGCAGAAGTTCACAAAGCCAGCGCTGTGCTGTCTCTTAACAAACGTTTGTCCAGCTTGTTCTTTACTGCATAAAGTAGAATAGATTATCCGAGAAGACAATAACCTGGACATGGAATGACAGGGACACCAATTTATAAAGTAGAATAGATTATCCCAGAAGACATTAACCTGGACATGGAATGACAGGGACGCCAATTCATAAAGTAGAATAGATTATCCGAGAAGACATTAACCTGGATATGAAATGACAGGGATGCCAATTCATAAAGTAAATGACGAAGAAACAATGTGACACATTAATGCCGAAGGTGAACCAACAGTTGCTGGTGATTAGGAATACATAAACATAAATAGGTAAACAGCAGTTATTTGCTTCTGTGTTTAGCCGAAGATTCAGACCAGGAAGAAGACAAACTCACACCAGAGCAAAGAATCACTCACAGAGCTCCTTTAACTCACTCTCAAACCTTACTAGATTATTTGGAGAAGCAGCAAGACTGCAACCTTGCTGAAAAACGAATGCTGAGAAATATGTGCAGCTCATTTTGCCGAAAGGTGAATGGAGGAAAAAAGCAAATATTTTATTGTCTTATTTTAAGTAATGGAGAAAGTTCATTTGTTAAATTTCTCCAATTTTCTTGGATTTTTTCCGATGCAATTTAGGTATAAAATTGTAAAAATACTGTTTAAAATATTTCCCATAGTAAATAAACCATGTCTACTGTAAACCCATAGTTAAAAAAGGATAGGTAAAAGTAGTCCCATAGTGGATATTGTCGTAGAGGAGTGAAGCTTTAATTGTACTAGCAGGCCTTAGTAACTGCGGGGCCCCAATTAGGACCATTATGATGGGGGGGCCCCTGGACGTAAGATTATAGTTTTGTTGTAACATGTTTAATGTCAAAATATAGCTAATAAAAATAGACATTGTTTTACTTCTAATACAGTGTAAAACCTTATATACTTTATATCTAATCTGAAAAAATCTCTGTTTCAATGAGTCCGAGTATGGTGTCAATGTGAGCTTGGGGCCCGATCGGGTCAAATCGGTTAAATCTGCCTAAGGCCTGCTTGTATGCTAGGTCCAGCTTTATGACATGGGGTGGCCAGTTCATCTTCTAGCTGCCGTTGCGTTCTCTAAGCCAAGAGCAGAGTCGATACCCATTGTAAGATTCATAAATAGAAACGATTTAACTTGCTAAGACCTAACCACCTGAATCTGCCAAGATAACCAGGTCTGGACTCTTCCAGCCAACTGTCAGTAGCTGTCAGAAGGCGACTCTCTCGATCCAGTTTACCGAAGGCGTAAACGAGGTGTGTGCAGAGGTACGGATCCACGTCTTTGATGTCGTATCTGGCAAGCGGGGATTCCCGAACGTTGGCCCAACTGGGGAAGTAACAGACTCTCAGGAACGCTGTAGTACTTGCTGTGGAGAACCAGATGGAGCTAATGTATGGAAAGCGTACATGATGAATTAGAAGTTACTTCCTATTTTTAAATTATTATTTCTCAATTCCTATGTAACTCATTTACATGAAACGAACGTCACAATAAAGACAATTGACCGTGATTTTTACACATGAAATTCTATATGACATTAATTTAACAATTCGCTGTGAGATCCTGTTTGTTCTACACATGATTTCTTAGCGGACAGCAATTTTTAATATCTTTTGTAACGTCAGTTATTAGGACATTTTAGATTTTACTTTCTTGCATTTTGTTGCTTGGAATAAAACAGTGAGCTATAATTGCCACTGAACAAATAAGGCTACACTAAACATTTACATCCACTTGCAAGAGTGGTTTCTGTGGCACTTTTTCAGTTTATTAGTGTCGTGAGTTGAATGAGATTATCTGTCACTTTCTAGCTGTTAATACCACCTCTATATTTCCAGTGATTTTATCTCCTCCCATTAATTCTGGGTGTAGCCATGTCATTTCTTAATCTAGACAGGCAAACCCCTCCTTCCGCCACCTGTGTAGCGGTATTTTTTGAACCGTCTCTAAACACTCTTTCATTTTGGTGGCGGCTGAATCTACCTGTCCTTTGAGTCACGGGAAAACGAATACGAGTGAGAGGCCTTGTTTTTCAAGAGACCGAACGCTCTCGTGGCTGTAGACCCTTTGAGTGCTACGACAACGGAAGAGCCTTCGTTTCTAATTTGTAATCGCTTTGATTCCAAGTTGTAGCGGAGAAAATTCTTGTTTCTCTCAAACCTTAGTCACAAGCATAATTTTGCTGACTTCCATGCAGGTGTTGGTCACAATGACGCCAAGTTGTAAGAGATTCTGGCTATATATACTAAAACTCCCAAAACTCCCAATCTCTCTGTGCTCGTTGTCCCACAGAATTACCATAGCCTATACCAGATGCGTGGTTATACGGACAAAATGGTGCTCTGATTCCACCTTGTAAGATGGCCGATGTTGTCATTAGGGTCAGGACCAGCCATATGTCTGTAAACCTCTCTCCTGGTGTTTCCCATCAGTTCAGCCAGGTTTCTTTGTTTGTTGTTCGTATGAGTGATTTGGCTGTTTGGACAGTTGTTGCTGTGAGTGGTTGTTCTTGTCTTGTTCCCTTCCTTGCTTATCTGTCTGCTCTGTCATTACCTGGTGAATATTGAGTGACCATGGATCAACTGCATAACTATTATGATGCTGTAGGAGGTGATAAGCTGATCAGCATCCGTGATTAGTTTGGCTAATTCAGTTCTATAATGTCCACTGCTTTCCAACGCTTGTAGGACAGACAATGAGTCAGTAAGAACGATGATATTTTGGCCCTTTGAGAGAAAGACAACAAATACAGTCTTCAGATGGTATACAGCTGCTTCCAGTGCAATGATTTCAGTTTCATAGTTTTTGTATTCTATTACAGAGCGGACATAGCCAAGGTACAAGCCTTTCAACGTATCTTTGTTTGGTCACCATGTAGCGCCAGCAAGCCTCTTAAATAGTCGTAATCGCCTCCTCTGAGACTTCTTCAGATGAGATTGCATCGTTTATCTTTGTCTGGATTGTTCGATCAATCAAAAAATATTGTTTCCAGTTGTATAACGTGCCATATATTCCTACGTCAATCATCTTCATCAGGGGGCATTTTCTCGATACACGATCATAGGCATGCTGGAGATAAAGAAGGTGGTCACATAATGTTTCTTATTCTAGAAGCCATCATGAAGTCTTTGCGTCAAACGAAAAAGTTGGTGTTCTGTGCAGCTGCTGGTTCTGAAGCCTGCCTGTTCATGACACATAATACTAGAACTCTCAAGGAACCAATAGAGACTCGTGTTTATCATTCGTTCATCAATTTCTAGGTTTTAATTTCTTCAGAGCTATGTGCAACGATGGAAGTATGGCTACACTCAAAGACAGACAGTAACACATAATAAAACCACAGGTCACGACTGCAACACAAGAGAGGGCAACATATCAGCTAGTAAAGGAAATAACCGAACAGATATGTGGATTACGATTATAGTTTCCCTGTCAACTATTTATGGATCATGAAGCAACCATTGCACCAGCACCAAAACATTTATGTGCTTTGGCAGCAGTGTTTTCTGTAGCGATTCTGAAGTAACTTTATTTATAAGATGATGTTGCCAGCCCAATAAACACCTTATTATTAGGTGCCTCTTACGACATGCATGAGGCAACTTTAATCCCGTTATGTGTTTCCTCCGATACCTCCTGAAGCTACATCGGTCTGATAGGTGGTACACTTCATATAGAACCAGCCAGTGTCCCAGATCATCATAAAACATGCAAAATAAGCTCTCAATTGAACATAAATCCACCCATTAAAAGAATATTCTACATGGACTAAAACTGCTGATAAATGGAAAGTTTCTAGGGCTGGCTGGAAATAAGTACCATCCTCGCAAAATTCTTCTTTTTCTATGTACACTTTCAGACGTCCACTTGCATGTTTTCAAAGAAAGCAGTAATCAGTTTGAGGGAAAATTCAAGAAATGTGGTATCTCTTACAATAAAGAAATGGTGCACCAAATCTTAAAAAACAAAAACCAAAAAACTGCTAACATGAGACCACCACGTGAACTAAAAAAATGCGCTCATAATATATTTTTCAACATATAAGGTTTACATAGAAACTTCATCATCATTATCAAAATCATCATCATCATTATCAAATCATCATTATCAAAATCATCATCATAATCATTATCAAAATCATCAACACCATTATCAAAATCATCAACATCATTATCAAAATCATCATCATCATGTTCTTGTCCACGCTTTATGGACAATAAAGCCACTACTACAGATGGTCCCTTGTAGGAAGCTTTATATCAAAACACAAACTCTAGCAGACGTGGTTTCTGTAGCTATTGGAATTACAGGATGAGGTTTACCAGCCACATGCACAACCTCACACTGGTCGCCTGACACGACATGCTTGAGTGAGAAGTGGTCCCATTCTCCACACACAGACCCTAGGTAACTACATGAGGCCTTAAATGCATACTGGCAGATCAAACGATGGACTGACATATAGAAAGAGCTAGATAGGTAGGTAGAAAGATGGGTAGGTAGAAAGATGGGTAGGTAGAAAGATGGGTAGGTAGAAAGATGGGTATGTGGAAAGATGGGTAGGTAGAAAGATGGGTAGGTAGAACATGGGTAGGTAGAAAGAACGGTAGGTAGAAAGATGGGTAGGTACAAAGATGGGTAAGTAGAAAGATGGATAGGTAGAAAGATGGGTAAGTATATAAATGGGTAGGTAGATAGATGGGTAGGTAGAAAGTTGGGTAGGTAGATAGATGGGTAGGTAGATAGATGGGTAGGTAGAATGTTCGGTAGGTAGATAGATGGGTAGGTAGATAGATGGGTAGGTAAATAGATAGGTAGGTAGAAAAATGGGTAGATAGATAGATGGGTATGTAGAAAGATGGGTAGGTAGAAAGTTAGATAAACTAATTTCGTAACAACTCGGTGCCTGATGTGTGGATACATGTATATGAGGATGATGGGAAATGGGTAATTAAACCATTAAAAAACAAGAGAGAAATACGAAAAAAAGAAGGATGTAAAAGAGATTCATTTAATGAAAAAAAGCAAGCAAAAGAACTACTTACCATATTGCGTGACAGCTGCATAAGTTACAACAATCGTTAACATTATGTAGAAATCCATCACACAAGTTTAAATTGTCAGTGACGTAATAAGAATACCACAGATATAAAAGTTTCTTCGGCGGATAAACAGTTTCACTAGAATGAATTTATCTTAATATAATAAACAAAGTTGCATAAGTTTAAATTTAATCTCAGATGATTAACAGTACTTTTAACTTCTTCTTGAAGAGACACAAGAAAAGTAAACTTCATTAATATTTGTACTTTCACATGTCTGCATTCTGTTGAACTAACCGCAAGATTCACTTGGTCTAGGAAATTTTCCAGAATTCACAGAAGGGGCTACATGTGTGAGTAGGAGAAAAGCCGAAATAGTAGATTGACCTATTGTGCATATAAAAGCAATACACATCAAAGGGAGTCAAAGAATGATTTTTATGTGCTTGAAAAACACTTATAAATTTTTGTTTTCTTGTTTTACTGTATATTGTGTAAGGTCTGTTTCACTTTGTTTTCATGTTTATGGAAAATGATTAGATTTTGCAGATTCTGTATTTTCAAGTTGTTTGAGACCTTGTGAAAAATATACAGAAGTCTGTAAATTAAAAATTATATTTAAAAAGTCAGGATTCAGTACTACTGCAGGAGAAGATGCCTCTTCGTCTACTTTATCATTACACGTCAGCTCTCCCTGGAACATAGGCCTTTATCAGATACACACTAAGCCTTTTTGTCCTATACTGTGTGTGTTCAAAGTTTTTCCATCTCCTCGTTATGACCTTCATCTTCTTCTATGCTCCGTGGCCGCTGACTGACAAAGCAATCAGTGACCATCACGCCTGGTGTCGTCTTGTAGGGGATGAAAGAACCGTCTTCACTTTGCTCGGTCTGTGGCATACTTCGTGTAGTGCTCTAACTCTGGTTCATGTTTTGCAGTTCGGCCTCCAGTTCTTCGCCAGGTTGCTTGTGGTAAACCTCTATTTCGCCTTCCTCCTGGGGTCTATAGCATGGCCGTTCTGATAATCCACTTCATGTCTGTGTCTAACTCCCTTCACCGTGGCTGTTTTTTTAAAATCACCTGCTATTTCTCAAACCCTGGGGATTTCAGAACAAGGATTGCCTTGTAACGCTATCAGTTAGGTTTTTTTTTCCAATGTACGTTTCATCCAACGCTAGCCTCTTCTTTTTACATTTTCTTAATCTTATGTTTGTCTTCTTTTTTTCTACGAAGACGATGCACTGATCAGGGAGAAAAAGTGAAAGTGGACCATGTATCACACAAGCCTTTATCACGGCTGTTTGTGGCCTATACCAGAGCGCTCTTTTAGTTTCGGTGACCGGAATTCTGACACCGGGTATAAAATTTTGTGTGCACCGTAAAAGACTATTTAAGTTTTTGGCGGGGAAAATCAGCTGATGTGTGAGTAAAATCAGTAAAATATAAATCATTACACACTCGTTCTGGATAAACACAGCGCTAAAATTCTTTTGTGTACTATAACTTTGTTCTGTGTTCTATTTTTGATTGTATTTTTATTTGTTTGAAATTAGTTTTGACGGAGTTACAGACTTTTGAAAACAGCGTCATCATTTAAGGAAATTCATAAAATAAGTAATCTTTTTATTAATTTAATCTCTAAAAATCGGCCCATTCGTTTGAGTTTATAATTATAAAGACTTCTCGAAGGGAAGCTAAAGATTATTTCCACATACTTTTTTGTTTTGGTTTCATATCTTGAGAATGTGTGGTAGTCAGTTTTGTGAGTGTGGCATTACAAGAACAAGCATATTGTCACCAGATTTTATAGCATTTAAATCCCTTTAAACGCATTCCTGATACCCACAAATCTTAAATAAGGTAGTAAAAAAATAACTTTTTGTAAAGCACCATCTGTTTTTGCATTTTCATTCATTTATAATGATATTTAGCTACGTATATAAGCGTCAGAAAACATGTAAAGCTATAGATAGATTACTTCCACATAATTTGATCTATCTTTCAAGTCTTGTTAATCTTCTATTTATAATATGATTTTTTTTTAAATTGTGTGTGAGATAAGGACTGTTCCATTGGTGTTCTTTGGTAGACAATCCTGTGCACACGACGGCTGCCAGCGAATTCTAAGTAACTGTTTGTATATCTTCTTTCATTGAAAGTTACAATGCAGGTAGTAAATTTAGAGAAACCAAATTCTAAATCTAATACCATCCTTTTATCAATGGCTAGAGTCAGAGATACATATGATAATTTAGAAATATTTATGAATGGCATGAAAGCTCAGATAGAGTCACTAAAATATTTAGAGTGGGATGGTAAACAAGTTGTTGTTTTCTTATTCGGGGATTATTTCCTTGTTTTGCTGGAGACACCACAGACATGGGTATATTCCTTGAGCTCCAGACAAACCAAACATTTTCATCAAAGACATCCAGAGAGCATACAACTTGCAAACCAAGAAGTTTGGCCATGTTGATAAGAGATTACAATAGATATATGAAATATGGGAAAGGGAATAAAAGGCAAGTGGCACATTACCATAATTGTTTACACAAACCAATGTTAGAGATTGAAATTGAAAATGTAGCTCCTCCTTACCTTCATATTTTATTAGGCATTGTTTTGAAACACCACAGACTTCTAGAACAGGTAGCTGATACAATAGACGCAAAGATATTTGAGAATTCGCAAGAGATACATGCAAACATTAGTACTTTTAAGAACTTGAAGAGATTTAGTAGGAACTGGAAATAGGCAGAAGAATTAGGAGCTAAAATTGAATTTTTCAGGTAGGTATTGAACTTTGTGAGGATAAGGAGGAGACAGATAATTTTAAAGTTAGACTTGAAAAATGCACAAGATGCGCTGGCCAAACTTCAGTTTCAAGATCTGTGTACTAGGTCTGGTCCAGTTTGCTCACACATGGACAAGGTACTAGCCAAACACAAAATCATACAACAGGCTTATAATAGCAGAGCATTTATAGGGAATCACTGCCACAGATATCTCACACAAAAAGTTTATAAAGATCTTACAAGAGCAATCATTACACAAACACTGAAAATTACAGACAAACAAGATATAACTAACATAGCTTTTATTGCCCAAGAACAATTCAACTCACTGAAAGAAGCATTTGAGAAAGTACACAACAAAAAAATATCACACAGTAAACCAATTAGTAAAGAATCAATAACAGCATCGATAGAGACTTATATGTCTTTGTTCAGAAAGCTATTCCCTAGTAAGACAATTCATAAACAGCACATATTAGAAAAACATTGCGCAGACTGGATCAGAACTCATGATGTATGATTGAGATAATTGTTAGCTCTCATGTTCTGGGGACAATTGGGTGTGTTATTTTAAGGTTATAAATGTGGACATGCAATTTAAACTTTCAATAATTAATGTTTGACGCATGAAACCAAAACAAAACTTTGATATCCATTTTCTGCAGGTTTTCTACTTTTGATTTCTGTAATTTGTTATGCATGTTGCTTGTGACCGTTTTAGTGTAAATTTAATTAGAAACAAACCATAACAAAATGTAAAAAAAAAAAAAAACGTAAATTTTACACTATTTCAGACTATTATATCTTCTGTTCTAATTGTGATAAAATGTTTGTTCTTGTTCTAAAATTTACTCTAACATTTCTAGTCTAGCTTTACGCAAAATTAAAGCCGGTATTTATAATAATAAAGTAGCATAAAAGCAATTCAAACATGTTTTGGGGACAATTGGGTGTGTTTTTTTTAAGGTAATAAATGTGGACTTGCAATTTAAACTTTCAATAATTAATGTTTGACGCATGAAACCAAAACAAATCTTTGATATCCATTTTCTGCATGTTTTCTACTTTTGATTTCTGTAATTTGTTATGCATGTTGATTGTGACCGATTGAGTGAAAATTGCATTATAAACAAACCATAACAAAATATAAAAAAAAACGTAAATTTTACACTATTTCAGACTATTATATCTTCTGTTCTAATTGTGATAAAATGTTTGTTCTTGTTCTAAAATTTACTCTAACATTTCTAGTCTAGCTTTACGCAAAATTAAAGCCGGTATTTATAATAAAAAAGTAGCCTAAAAGCATTAATTAAGCCCTATCAAAAGTAAACATCGCCACATGGTTTTCCCATTAGGAAGCTGATCACGTGACCTCTGTCAAGTGGGCTATAAATAGCGCGGTCGGGGGAAAAAGGGGAAATAACTAAAAGATCGCTCGCAAACAGCCGTGTTATATACTAGCTAAGGTGGAGGGAGGTATAGCTACCTTCCCCTTCACCACTATGGCTATACCACTGGTGTCCTAAATAACGTATATCAAAAACTACCCACTGGCTCGTATTGCCAGAGACATGACACAACAACAGTGGGTGACATATGACTAACGCTCATGAACAGCTTATATCCCGTTTATTGAATCAAACACAAATAGCCACACCTGGCCTGATGGAAATACAACATTATGACTATATACAACATTATGACTATATACAACATTATGACTATATAAAACATTATGACTATATACAACATTATGACTATATACGTGCCTCAACAGGGAATGTATGCACTAATATCAGTCTACAGAACAGGTAATCTGGCTACCACACTCCTAAAATAGACACCGCGCCATCTCGCGGGAAAAAACCTACATAGTAACACTGACTATGAAAATTCACGACAGAAACTTAGCATGTATCAAACTCAATCAAACCCCATTAGCTAGCTACTCAAGGAGCGTTGGCCTTCAACAAACACATGCCGAGTCTTCCTGTCCCGTGCCATCCGCTCAAGTTCTTTCCATGTTTTCCTCATCATTTTCACCTCTGTATCCAGTTCTCTTCTCCATGTGTTTTTTGCGTCTACCTGTGCCTCTCTTTCCCTGTGGATTCCAGAACAAGGACTGCCTTGTAATGCTGTCAACAGGTTTCTTCAATGTGTGTCCTAGCCATCGCCAGCGTCTTCTTCTCAACTCTTGTTCCACTGGCACTTGTCTGGTTCTTGTCATCAATTCCACATTTGTGACTTTGTCATACCATTTCAGTCCTTCTATTCTACGCAAGCACCCGTTTATAAAAGTCTGTAGCTTTTTGGTTGTTGTTTTTGTTGTTCTCCATGTCTCAGAGCCATACAATAGGACTGACTTCACATTTGAGTTGAAGATTCTTATTTTCGTGTTGGACTTGATTTCTCTTGTTCTCCATATGTTTCCCAATGCAATGAAAGCTCCTCTTGCTTTTTGTATTCTTATTTTTATATCATTGTCTGTCCCTCCAACTTTGTCTATATTACTGCCAAGATATGTGTACGATTCAACATCTTTTAGTGGTGTTTCTTCAAGTTCAACCTTGTTATCATTTCTTGCATTTATTCTCATAATCTTTGTCTTTTCCCTGTGTATTTTCAGGCACACTTGTTGTGACCTCTCATCGATAATTGTCATTGTCATCTGATGTACAGGTTCTGGTCATTAATTCCACTTGGTGACTTGTCAGATACAGAGTCATAGAATAGGATCGACTGACTTGATATTTGAACTGGAGATTTTTGCTTTGTACTAGATTTCTTTTGATTTTCCCATATTTCCAAAAGTAATGAAAGCTTCTGTAGCATTTAGTATCCTTATTTTGATATGACTGTTTGTTCCTTGGCAGTTCTGCCTATGTTGGTGCCACGATATGTGTATGATACTAACACTTAGTAGCGGTGTTTCTTCAAGAGCTATCCTGTTATTGTTGCAGTAATTATTAGGGTTAGGATTTTAATGACCTAAAAATTGTTAGAAAATGACCTATAAAAATGCATTTATGCCCCCCCCCCCCCCCATCCCCCAAATGCCCTATACAATAAAAAATATTACCTAAAAAACACAACTTTCGTTGTTAGTTTCCCGAGCTAAATTAGAATTATATTGTATTATTAAAAGAAGAAAATAAAATTCATAAAACGAAACAAAAACCTAACAAATATATTTGAGTTTCTTGCTGTTACTGTGCCAAACTGACATTCTTTTTTGTTACTAAGCTAAATAATGACAACAACAACGACAAAACAAAACAAAAACAGGAGAAAAGATAAAAATACAACTTCCTTTGTCTTACATTTTCTGTGTCAAACTGACAGTCTACTTTATTAACCAAAAACATGCACTCTAAGACACACACACACACACACACCACACACCACACACCACACCACACATACACATATACACACACACACCCACACCCCCCACACACACACACACACACACACACACACACACACACATGCACACCTTAAAATGCAATTTATAATTTTCTGTTTCTGTGCGAAACTTCATATTTTAATTGTATGAACAGAATAATTCCTTATTAGAAAAAACACTCACAAAAGACATGAAATAACAACTGAATATGTTTACAGTTTCTATGGGGAAACTGAAATGTTTGTATTTAATGAATTAAATATTGCCACGCACAACGGAAACCATGTGCAGATTTTCACAATTAAAAAAAAATTATTAAATAACAATTAAATAAAATTTTGCTTCGTTTTAGCGAGGCAACCACCGTTCAACTTAGATACAGGGTCCATCGGTTATATTAAGGCTCATGTCCAAATATAACAGATCTTGTGGTCTGGTTAATAGATTCTCAAAAGAGAATAACTTTCTATTGTCTACCAACAAGGATTTAAACACGGAAAAGTTCCTGTCCACTACTACTGACACCACAGGAGCATAC
Organism: Oreohelix idahoensis; assembly: GCA_024509875.1. Classification (NCBI taxonomy): domain Eukaryota; kingdom Metazoa; phylum Mollusca; class Gastropoda; order Stylommatophora; family Oreohelicidae; genus Oreohelix; species Oreohelix idahoensis. Next base: position 383,174 of record JAMPIV010000473.1, read on the forward strand.
TTGAAATAAGCTACGTCACCAAGAGAAATGTGAGGAAATTAAGCACTGTTTTTCATGTCCTACATTTTTGTATCAACACTTGCTCAGTTTTATTTTACACGGTCTTTCCCATAACTCCATTCACACTATCAAAGTCACTCATTAGTTTCTTCATCAAATCTATCTGATCCACAAACAGAACTGCTGAAGTAATGGTACCAGGTAGACATCCTAAATTTGATTTTAGTTAAGAAAACTTACCAGCAACTTGTAATTTTAGGGTTTATGGAAAATGATTAAATAGCATGAGGAAAAAAGTGAAAAAAATAGTAAGAAAACACTAAAAAATGCCTATTTTTATTGAAAATTCCAAAAAAATGCCAAATAATGAGTGAAAAAAAACAACAAAAATGCTGTAAAATGACCGACAAATCTCAAAAATGCCATAACATGCCAAAACTGGCAAAAATAGAAAAATAATGACTTAACAGAGACTCTTAAATCAGCTTCTAATAGTATGCAAGATTAATGAGAGTGAAAGGGCAGAATGTTAGACGGGCCTGGGCGCCCAATTCTCAAACCTTCGAAAATAAAGTTCGTTCGTTCTATTTTATAAAGCACATTTAAATTCAATTGAGCAACGTTTTGTTTAAACCTAAAAAAAAAAAAAAAATTAATTAAAAAATCGTCAAAGTGCTAGCCCTAGTAATTGTTGTCATTTTGTTTGTCCTTCCTATTTTCAGGCCAACATGCTGTGATCTCTCAGCAAGCATCGACGGACACTGTGTATAGGTTAAACGGGAGCGTGCCTAGCCAAAGCGTAGCAAAATTCCTAAAAAAAAATAAAAATTTAAATTATATCTCTAAATATAATTACCGCAGTGTGCACATAAAAATATTGTCTACAATAATGATGCATTCTATGGACAGGTAACAAGAATTAATTATCTCAATGTCTTATTTATAGTTTAGTTGTTTATCTTTCCACTACTTCCTATTGTCAGAATTTGTTGTATTATTCTACGATGTTAAACTTTGAAAACAAAAACAACAATAGTATATGGTAAGCTATAGATATTTGTTAACACGGAGAGACTAACTGATGAAATATTTCTTACTTCGTCACATACGTGTCGTCAACAGTTTCATCATGGATACAGGGGCCACCACCACAGCTGGTCCTCTTGTAGGAAGCCTGCACCAAGAAGTTACATGCCCTTGCTTCGGTTGCTTCTTTTGCAATTTGTGTTACACCTTGAGGTTGCCAGCCCCATGCACAACTCCTATCAGTTGTCTTCTACGACATGCTTGACGTTGCAGTAGCTATATTCTAACATACCTATAACAATTCTAAATAATCATTCCAAGCATAGACTAACTTATCCGCTTAACACAATCACTACAATCAAATATTAACAACAAGCACTGAGATGTTAGGATCACTGTCAAATTGAAACACCCGTACTGTAGCTGGTTCGAGTTTGTCAGTTCGTTTACTTTTTCCTGGTGTCATTATGAGGTGAGGTCACATGTCACAGACACTCAGCCAGGGATGTCATGAATTTTAAACACTATCACGTGTCTGAGGAATGTTTGTTCGTTTTAATTTGAACTGTCCTTTCTGGAGCACAGACTGCACGGCTGTGTTATCTATCTATCTATCTATCTATCTATCTATCTATCTATCTATCTATCTATCTATCTATCTATCTATCTATCTATCTATCTATCTATCTATCTATCTATCTATCTATCTATCTATCTATCTATCTATCTATCTATCTATCTATCTATCTATCTATGTATCTATCTATCTATCTATCTATCTATCTATCTATCTATCTATCTATCTATCTATCTATCTATCTATCTATCCATCCATCCATCCATCCATCCATCCATCCATCCATCCATCCATCCATCCATCCATCTATCTATCTATCTATCTATCTATCTATCTATCTATCTATCTATCTATCTATCTATCTATCTATCTGCCTGCCTGCCGACCCACCTACCAACCACCGTACCTATTTGATCTGTTTATCTTCATATCTATCTACCTACCTGTCTTTGCCTAACTACCTACCTTCCTATATGCCTATCTGTTTATATATATATATATATATATATATATATATATATATATATATATATATATATATATATATATATATATATATATATATATATGTCTGTCTTTTTGATCATCTGCTATTTCGTCTATCCGTCTGTCTGTTTATCTGTCTATATAAGGGTCTTTTATATTTGGACATGCGCCCTAATATAACCGACTAGGTTGAACGGAGCGCGCCTCGCCAAAACGAGGCAAAACTTTATTTAAACAAAAAAAAAAAAGTTAACAAAATGTGTCTACTAGACCACGAAAGAGAGAATCAATGAAAGTCTGCCTACTTTTCACACGACGAAACATTCAACATTTTTGTTGCGTCTTGCACATCTTAACAAACACTGGGATCGCATTCTTTGTGTATCAAGGGGCATGTTACAGAATACGAACTATTTTAAGGTCTCCTCACAATTGTGAGTTTTATGAGCCCGAATTTTTCATCTGTCTTATCTCACTTATCACTTATTTGCATCAACATTTCTATAAATCTCAAGGCTTCTGTCATGTAGGGATACGAACATTTCTTTTGTAAAGACGCCTAAATTACACAAGATAACATGACGAGATCACCAAAAGTTACACAAAATAACATGACGAGATCACCAAAAGTTACACAAGATAACATGTCGAGATCACCAAAAGCTACACAAGATAACATGACGAGATCACCAAAAGTTACACAAGATAACATGACGAGATCACCAAAAGTTACACAAGATAACATGACGAGATCACCAAAAATTACACAAGATAACATGACGAGATCACCAAAAGTTACACAAGATAACATGACGAGATCACCAAAAGTTACACAAGATAACATGACGAGATCACCAAAAGTTACACAAGATAACATGACAAGATCACCAAAAATTGCACAAGATAACATGACGAGATCACCAAAAGTTACACAAGATAACATGACGAGATCACCAAAAGTTACACAAGATAACATGACGAGATCACCAAAAGTTACACAAGATAACATGACGAGATCACCAAAAGTTACACAAGATAACATGACGAGATCACCAAAAATTACACAAGATAACATGACGAGATCACCAAAAGTTACACAAGATAACATGACGAGATCACCAAAAGTTACACAAGATAACATGGCGAGATCACCAAAAGTTACACAAGATAACATGACAAGATCACCAAAAGTTACACAAGATAACATGACGAGATCACCAAAAGTTACACAAGATAACATGACGAGATCATCAAAAGGTCAAGGTAGTCCTATAGCAGATACTGCCGTAGGGTAGTGAAATGTTAGAGACTTCCCCATACTTGGTCCAGCTTCGAGAGATGGGGTGAACAGTTTCCCTCCTCGCTGCCTTTTCCTTCCCTGACTCAAAAGAGCAGACTCATGTACCAGTTTACAGCTGGATAGACTGGAGCGTTGTGACCGCTTGGCATACACTACCATTTATACGTGTTAAAAACCACATAGAATGAGAATAACACGTTAAAAGCAGTTAAGGCATTTTTGCACAAAACACAGTATCATGAAAAGTTCACGGCTTTGAGAGAGGCATTGTAAAGTTGTCCCAGAAGCAAAAAAATAGTAAATGCATGTTTTTGAATGGAAAATTTTGTGAAAGTGAGAGTTGCTATTTTGGGTTTTTTCCGTTATTAGAGGGAGAGACGTATGGAAAAAGTCGAAAAGCTGAGGAAACGTGTGCAAATGTAGATATTTGTACCGTGTGAAAAAGAAAGCATCGTATGAAAATTGGCGGGAAAAAAGAGTGGGCTGTATAGATAGGAGAGAAGTGCGAGAAAGGGCATGATTCCAGGATTTATAATTCCAATGATTCCATGATATTAGACTAGAGGATTTTACAGACAGTGATAGGTGAACTGCGTCTTCGACATTATCAAGACCAGTTTATATTTTCTTCTCTTGGATACATTTTCATGATGGATATATATTTTCATTTTGGATTCTCACTATTTTGTGTAAACGTAAGAAACACGTACTTCACCATTATGTCAATAGCATTGCTGTTCTAATCACGTTAACAAACTATATTTTATTTTTCTACATTCCCGAGTTATCTTTGGAACATTACAGTTGGATTTATTAGACAAACCATTATACGACGTATTGCTTTTCACTAAACCTAAAAGGGTACGAACGAACTGTGGGAAGAAGCAATAAACTAAGGTCTAGAATTTCCATCTTAAGCGACAGGCCTGTAACCACTTGAACCAGAACGTACAAAGAGTTAGCTCAGGTCAAAATATTTACCTGCGCACAACACCATTGACTGGCAAACTGACTCGATCACATACATTCTTACATTAATGTTGTTATCAGCTCAGCCCGGTCACAGCGTGTTGGTACCGTGATTCAAATCCGTCACCTGTGCCGCGAGAGACAAGCTTTCTAACCACTTTATTAATCTAAAAAAGCTCCACTACCATGCACTCAGTCGCCGCCGTAGCAAACTCTGTGAGAACAGGATCACCGCGTGAGGATGTTGCTATGGACACTTTTTTTGCAGTATAACCGGATCGGAATAGTTTAGGACCCCTTAAGGTGCAGGCGCAATACCCACAGGCGAGTGGACCATGCTCTAGCCAGCATCAACCCAAACCCCAGGTATGGGTTAAATTCCGGGTAGAAATAGCTCAGTCAAGAGCTAGGGAAGGCGACCAAACAGAAACACCTGATGAAATCGGAAACATTGGGCTACAGGCTTAGCGAAACAGTGCAAAGTACTTCACTTAGTGAAGATATGTAAAGCTCAATATTAGATCACCAATCTCGCCTGAAGAATCGATAACCAGTAGCTTATTGAAATGCCTTTTCAGGTTTGATAATATTTGTTTTGAAAGATAGATCTATAGTTCAATCATTATTAATAATTTCAGTCGCAAACATAACTAGCAGCTAGGTTCAATATGTTTGTTCCATTTTCAAAATTTGGTATCGATCGGTAAGAGGTGTGGGCATGTTTCTAACTTTTAACCACAGCTGTTTTGTAAAACATGTATATACCATGTTTTAAATATTTCAAATTCTGCCTCCATTGACTTTCGATAAACTTGGTCTTCGTTTCAAAAATATGTAACAGCCAGCGGTGACGATAATCTCGGAAAAACAGGAATGCCGTGGATAGAAGGCTAACGGTTTCAAATATGTCTTTAAACAATACTCCTTAAAACAAGCAAGTGCGGCTTGTTAATTAGCACTGGCTGTCTAAATTTCGTCTTTGTGTATAGACAGGTGTACACAAATATGTACAATGTACAAGTACATCTTTGCTCGTTGAGAAAGTATTCACTATTATGTCGGTATTTGAGTACCTGTTAATAAACACAAACTTTGGCGTAGCTATGCAATTATTCTTAACGTAGTTTGTTACCGGGGACTGAAAGGGAAGTTATTATTATTTTTGAACAGAATCCACATGGGCAAACCCATAGGTGCTCATTCTCCTTCAGTATATGTCGAAGAGCTTGAATGCTAACTGTTCCTGTAGCGCGATAGTTGTGTACACGACTCATGCATCCAATCATACGTCCATCTCTGCTAGCCTTACGTTTGATGCCAAATTCCAACAGTCTTAACCTTGATGATTCATCTATTGCAGTGTCATTCTCTAACAGGTGATCATTAATGATTCTCAGTATCTCTTCCGTATCCTTATCCAGTGTCCTCACTGTGGGTGCTCTCAATGCTAGTCTGTCAGCTCTCTCATTATCACATTCCCCTACATGACCAGGACAGTAGATCCACACCAGCTCCTGCAGATTCGAAGCTTCTATGAACGTTTTCCATTCATGGCTTAGCCAACCATTTTGCACCTTTCAAAGCATGGACTAAGAGTCTGACACAATGACTGCCTTTGTTAATGAAGTTTCAGATATCTACCTTAAGGCTGCAGTAACTGCCTCTATCTTCATTCTTTTGCTGGAAGTTGTTATCTTGTAAGCCCCGCTATGTTCGGCGACGATTCTGCTCTTTACCCTTTCAGAAAAGCCCCAATCTGATTTCTTACCACAGAAAAGAGACTCTAGAACAGAAACGCTACACACTAACAAACATGTCGTATGGGATTGGTGAGGAGAGTTGAGCATTATATTTGCTACCCCACCCGCTAAAACACGTCAACAACATGTAGATGACTAAAGTAGAACTGATGACAAGAACCAGACAAATGTCAGTGGAACAAGAGATGAGAATAAAATGCCGGCGATAGATAGATCACATTTTGAGAAAAAAAACTGTTGATAACATTACAGGACAGTCTGTGATTTGACAACCCAGGTTACAAGAGACAGAGAGATATCGACAACCACACGGAGAAGAGAAATGGAGACACACATATGAAGGATAAAAAAGACAATGAACGTTTAGCACATGACAGACAGGCTTGGCACAAATTAGCTGATCGCCCATATTCCTCAGGGAGCAGAAAGACAGCGATGATGCTGGTTAAACAAGACAACACTAGAGTGGTTCCAGGCTTGGTAGTTATGCCATAGCACGTTAAATAAAAAAATTTTAAAAAAAACGCGTGCTGAGAATACGTAGAAAGGTAAAAGAAAACATAGACTTTGTTTAATAGGTTGGACAGTTTACAATGTACTTTCTTGTAGTTCTTTAGTTCCATGGCCTAAAGCTGTTCAAAGTCCTGTCTTAAAAGTACTTTGATTTGGTTCGAAGGATTATCTTTATTGCACACGGTGCTCCAATCTCCTCCCTCACATCACACAAGAAGGATCTCAGCACAGTGCACGAACTCCGTAGCACCAGCGAGAATCCCAATGTGTGTATTGTGACGTACGTCTAGTTTGACAAGTGAATTCTCCCTGATATGATGGATGATTTAAAGGGACTTTTAGCTTTTCATAACATTAGAACCCCTGAACATTTGTTGTAACTTTTCGTTTGCCAGAACTCATTCCACCGGGACTCATTTAGTAGGCGGCACGAGATCAAAGAGACGAACTGAGGGATTTTAGGGGAGACTATCGGCGCTATCAAAGACAGTAGTGGTCCCTGATACGAGACGCAGTTGCTTGCCGCTATTTTCGCGTCTCGGTGTCAATCGCAACCGAGCGAACGGGGGAAAGCGAAATGGGCAGCAGCGAGCGGATACGAAGACCAGGGGGCGGTTTCTTCTCTTGATTTGGCGGTCAGATCCCCAAAAGTTCGTGAGATCAAATAAGCTGTCAAGTTTATCATGTCCCACTCAACTTACATTCCATTTTAGCTAAATAGACCATGAAGAACTAGACACGTTATCACTCGCTGGCCAGACTTTTACAGAAGCACTAGCTTTATTGAAATCTGGTTATAGATTTTCCCCTGGATTTTATATATGTATTTGCAGTGTTTTCTATTCTGTGCAGAGCGGTAATATATATTGTGTAAAGTGATCAGTGGTCTAGTTCAGTCATTCTATTTCAATGGATTTTGTGTTAATTTAAATCTATTAAATTAAACCATCTCAGTAGTTCCAGTGGTAAATATAATGATCTATCTATTATATTATTTCAAAAGATAATAAATGCTTAAATTAACTTTTAAAGTCGTGAAGGAATTTATAATTAATAAATTCAGTTAAGTCCTAGTTTTATAGATGTGGGTTTTTAACCACTAGAATTCGCGCAGTGTTTATTAAACACATAATTAAATACTCGAGTGTATTATAGGCTTAACGGGAAATTCATCGCGCTTTAGAAGGTTATTTGTTTTCGGTATATTACATGTCTTTTTTTTCTTTCACACAGAGTGATCGTACCTGCGATCCCAGCATTAAGAAAGCAATAAAGAAATCAATCTAAGCAAGGCAAAGCATAAACAGTGTGTAGAGTTCCCCTGACGCAGAACTTGTTGAGACTGTGTAAATGTTTAATCTTTGAGGCGATTCTATGTTTGGAATTCCGCTATCTAACTTATAGCAAAGAAAGCACACCCAAAGACAAATTTAACGCACCATCAAACAACTTAAGTCGTAACGGGAAGAAGAACACTGGCCCGAGCTTTGTTAGTTTACTGACACAGAGAGATAATTCATAATTTCCTGAACAGTGATGTGACTAGTTTCTCACTGCACTTAAACCATACCTCACGGATAAAGTGTACTAGCACGCGTAAGAATTTTATTATCAGCGGCATAGTCAAATAGACCACACCATCCTCACCCCGGTATCAGAGACCGTGCCCTCCCATAGAAACTGTTATTAAGAAAAGAGACACAACTACAGATTCATTTTCCAGCGATTACGGGATCCTTTTATGTGCTGACCGCCTACCCGCTAATCTGGGGCTAGAACTTGAACAAACACTCATACGTTTAGTTTGAGGTGTAACTGCTGTTGTGTTATTCTATGGAGTGCAAGATTTTTTCACAATCGGTAAGTGAGAGCAAGATGAGTGAAGGCCTTTGCTAGCGCGTGTATGAATGACAGGAAATTAATTCTTTTTGTGTGACCATTTTGTTAACTTGCTTAACTGGTAATATATATCTTTTCTGTATACCCTACATTGTTCCTTTAAGTGGGATAGTTGATAATTTGTTAACTCTGTTTAAAACCACCTCCTTTCCATTTGCTTAGTAAAGGGAAGAACAGCTGGGAAGAACAGGTTTTTTTCTATCACCTATACCTAATTTTGTAACACCTCTTTCAGAGTAATTAACTTCACTGTTAGGTTAACGTACCTATGTTCCTGATATTATCTATCTTTGGACTGGGTTTATCTTTGTCTAATAAGCGGGAAGGGCTTAGTCGATACCAATCTTCTTCACCCTTTCCAAACTTGTTATTTGCATTTGTGTACTTATGATAATTTATGTAATATCTGATATTTTTAGTGATTGATGTTTAAAGTGAATAAAATCACATAAACTCATTTAGTTCTGTGTGTTGGATATACCCAAAGCCCAACTTTTCCCCTGTAGTGGTATTGAATGATGATGATGGTACTACATGTAAATTGTATGAGGCCAGCTGTGAAGGCTCCTGAGATAAAATGTAATTGAGAAGTATCAGAAGGCCTTTCTTGCTACCACTACGACCTCACACTTAATTTTTTTTTTCTTAATGAATGTGGCTACGTAAAGTGTCTAGGGTAATGATGTGTAATGTGGTGTGTTAGTTATAAATACACCCACAGACATTTAAGAAGACTAATAAGATTAACAAGTGTTAAAATACACTGAACTAACTCACGTGTATAAAGTTTTTGATATAATTATATTACATTTATTTGTTCTGGATCAAGTTTTATTTTGACCAGAACTTGTTTTAAAAGAAGGATTGAAAATTTATGAAAAAAAAAATGCATGGAATGTTACATAATAAATGCAGGAGTGTACATATTTAAGTACTAGACTAGTTAGTTTTATTAAAAAAAAAGTTCGAGTAGTCATCTCTTTGGGAGGATATTTACTGTTTGTGCTGTTGGGGTGGCCTCATCACACCTGTCTATATTGACTACACATTGTCCAGAAAATGGTGGGAATTTTTATGGGGATATTAGTCACTACCAATAGTTGGTGAATGTCCAGCAGACCAGAGGCTCACTCATCTTTTTGTAGCTCTGGTGCTGAAAACTTGCGGTCCCACCTCTCCGTGCTGGCGGGCAATAATGGTGGTCTCTGTCACAAGAACTGCACAGATACACTCGAGTAAAGTCACCCACCGAATAGACTCTGCTTTGTTGTCGATAGAAAACTCACAGCTCTGCAATCAAAGTATGGGCTATGTGTCAAAATCTATTCTATACCCACGTCTGGACACCACACTGACACAACAACCACATCATACAGACAGGTCAGATCTCTCTGACCAAACAGCACAGTTACCATGGTGGGTTTACATCCGATAGATCCTCCCAGACTATAGATGAAAAAAAAATAATTATTAGTTGTCGGCCCTAAAAGAAGATAGGTAATCTGTTTCAACGCTTGATATATTTTGCATAATCCTTGCTGTAGTTTATGTACCTTGTTGGTCCCTAGACCCTGACTTGGGCGGGGGGTCTAGAGCAAAATCCCTACTTGTTTGTAAGGCTAAATTTTGATATGGCAGTATCAAATCACTCGAACATGAAACAATATTCAAAATATATAAAGAAATAATATCAATCTTACCAGATTATGAATAAATAACACAGAATTGCTAGCAAAACTCAGCTGAGCTGCTGGCTATAGTATGGCGTCCCTAAATTTATTCACTGTCTTTCATATGGGAAAACACCACACTTTAAAATCTGTGTCTAACACTGAACAATTATTGAAGAATGACCCCAAATGCGCTCTGAGCGCTAATGATATGATTGTCTGTGGCCAATCACTGCCAAGGTTTATTTTTAATTTCAAATTTCTACACTAAAGTCATTTCAGTCATGCTTCAGTCAAGTATGGATGGTTATCTGTTAGTCTGTCCGTCTCTACTTGTGTTTCTAAAAAAAATGTGCTTGATTTTTGAAGCAACCTTTCTCTCCCCTTAAAATTTTGTCGTAAAAAGTTATATTTAAACACAGCTACCGCTCAAAAACCCTCTCCTCCATAATAAGTAACTTTGAACACCTGTTCCCAAGGTCGTGTTTTTGTGTGCAAATTGTGACACTTTTAGATTCAATATAGTCTAGCGATGATGTGAACTACACTGTCTTTTGTCATTATCTTCAATATTATCTATCCGTTTGTAAAATTAAGATCATATTATTTCACTGCTCAGAATAGGCCATCCGGCCAGCTAATTTTTATATTCCTAACATTAATATTAAGAAAAATTACTTTTTAAATTTTTGTAATATTCCTAACATCTGCGTTCTTCCGCTCAAATTCAAATCAAGCGCTTGGTATCGCAAAACGTCCAATTCCGTACCTCGTGTCAATTTGGGGGACGTGAATTTTTACTTTCATCCATTTCCCCCCCAATTGCCCCTCCATTGCTTCCTTACGCCTTTCCAGTCATATTTTTTTTTTCTTTTGATCCGCCGTTCCCCTCCTGTCTAGCAAGTCAATTTTATGGAGGGTGATGACCCGCGGTCTAGGCGATCATGTACATCAGCAGCCTACGCATTATGTTTTTATCCTTAAATGTTATCTTTTGAGTATTTTGCCGTTGTATCTCTGTCAATTTCACTACATCCCCTTATTCGTTTAATATAGTTTGTATCAACGTCGCCTGTGTGTGTGAAAAAAACACCAAATCGGTGTGCGCGCAGATGCGGGTCTGGAAAACTGGCAACTAATTGGTTGACCAGGAGAGTGAAAGAGAAGATTGAGAGACACGATTTGTCGTAAATAAGTCTGTCTTTACTCTCCTCCAGCTCGCTGTGAAGCAACTATTAAATCTCTACATTTTCTATCACTGAGCTTTCCACCATCATTTTTCACTCTAAACCGGACCACTATTTCTACGACTCTTTTCTCTCAAAATAAATTTACGACAACATTTGGCCGGCTCGCCGGGATAATTTTGAGATACATTTGATGCACACATAATTGTGGGCTGGTTCTGGGATCTTGAGCTACAATTGAGGCAATCGCATAGCCGGGATAAAGATATTTTGAGTCTGATTTAGTTTGGGTCTAACTAGGTAGAGTGTGAATGATTTGTCTTTGTGAATTAGGGAAATAAATAAATAATTACACCCCTAGACAAACGTTCTTTAAGTATTTGGGTTGTCCACACAGCATATTTACAGGTTGTTTTCTCTCCACAGCAGTAGAAAGTACAGATAAACAAATATATTTGCTATTATAATTATCCTCTGGCGGAGATAATTCAATTTCTTTCTTTATAAGAGTTGCTGGGATTGCGTGATTGTTTTACAGTCACAAAGGTTTTTGAAGTTAAAAAGAGTTGAGCTTAGCTAAAGACGGATTGTTCTGATTTTGAAAAATTAAGTTAACAACGTCTCATCTCAATAATTGACTTTAGGGACGGATTTTGTTGTCAGAGATTAAAAATTTAGTGGAAAATTTTTTTTTCTTTTAAATTGTTTTAATATAAATTTTTCTCTACTGTTAGTAATAGTAGATTCTTTTCCAGTGTAACTTACCATTTAGTGGCATAGTCGCTTGCGTTTAGAGCCTTAATTGCCTGATAATAGCAGCGATAAGTTTGCACAGTACAGGTAGGAGGTAACACAGGTAAATTTATACTTGTGTTTTTTTTCTCGTAGCGGTTCAGAGTTCCTCCCTTTCGCGTTGCTTCTTACTAGTTCTCTAGGCATACTTCATCTTATTCTTTAACAATGGCAGAGAGGATAAAGATGAGGTCCATCTTGAGGCTGGAAGCGAAAGAGGCAGGATTAGATGCAGAAGCTGCAAACGCGTTTATTAACCAGGAATTGGAAATATATGACGCGGAGCAACAGAGAGCCGAAGCTGAGAGGAAGGCGGAGCAACAGAGAGCAGAAGCTGAGAGGAAGGAAGAGAAAGAAAGAACAGAGAGGAGAGAAGCCCAGGAGAGGGCAGATAAGAAAGAAGCGGAAGAACGTCTTTTGGAACAGAAGAAAATTGAAGCAGAGATGGAAACTCGCAGAGAGAGAGAGAGAGAGACAAGGAAAGACAGCATCAACTGGCGCTTAAGGCTCTAGAGAGTCGGGGCGCCTCTACTTTGACTAACGGAGAGCCGTCTTCGCCCCAGTCTCAATCAATGGACCTCTCCAGTACTCAATCTGCCCAATTAACTGCTATGTCGTTTTCTTTAGAATCTTTTCCTAGCCCTAACGAAAAAATTGACAGCTACCTAGAAAAATTCGAGAGACTCGCGAATCTTTATGGGTTAGAGAGTACCCGCTGGGCGCTCAAACTTTCAACGTCACTGAAAGGCAATGCTTATGACGTGTACACAAAGCTGGGACCGAATCAACATGATTACGACATGTTGAAAAAGGCCTTACTACAGCAGTTTGAGATGACTGCCCGAAAGTTTCTGCAGTTGTTCAGAAACAGCAGAAAAGAAGGCACGGAAACATTTCCCCAGTTCTCTTCACGTCTCATGGGTTATCTGACAAAGTGCATTGAATTATCTGACCTACCTCTTTCATATGAGGGACTCCTCGAACTTGTTCTTGTGGAGCAGATAAAATCCACTTTGTCAAATGAAACACGTAGATTTTTGGCGGAACAGGGGGCAGTCAGGCTTGAAGACATACTCAATAAAGCCGAACGCTATAGCAATGCAATGGCCGAACTTCCCAGCACTAAACGTAAACCCACCGATGAGCCATCTCGAAAACAGAATCTAAAGCAGGCATCCTATTCTTCCACTTCCTCTCAACATTATAAACAACGAGATAACAATACCCAGAAACCCCCCCCCCCAGGAAAAATCGAAATTCTACAAAACCCGATACCCCCCAACACAAATTCTGATCAACCCAACAAGCCTACGTGGCAGCGCGGCCACCAAGGTCAAGGAAAAGGGAAGACCCCTACACCAGGAACGTCTGATCAGGACAAACAAACCGGTGCAAACCGCATTGGATGTTTGCATACAGCCTCGAAAGGTAGAGTAGTTGTCAGTGATTCTCAACCTGAGGGGGACCGACCCTCAACTCGAGGAACTGTAATTTTGAACGGTACCTCTACTACTTGTCTTTTTGACACTGGATTAAGTTTTGACTGTATTGTCGCTAGGCACCTAGTCAAACCCGGTCAGGAGACAGAGGAAACCGTCAAACTTAGTGGAGTTTTCAGGAGTGATGCACCCAGGACGCTTCCTATCGCACTGGTAGAAATACACTCTGACTTTGTCAGAGGAGTTATTAAAGCGGCCATAATGGATGATCCGATCTACCCAGTTATCCTAGGATGTAGATATGTGTTCATTGGGAGACCTAAGGAGCCGATTGTGGCAGCGGTAACCACAAGAGGGCAAGCCAAGAAGGAGAGGGAGCCTGCGCCAAACTTGTTGCCGAATGAACTGAAGGAGGCGCAACAAAAGGACCCTACTCTGGCGCCCTGCTTTAAAAAACTGCCCATGGCTAAGGACCCCAGACACAACGGAGACATTTTTTCTAAGGATGGTGTATTGTATCGTAGAACGGGCAACCCGGACACGGGGAATAACCAGCTCCTAGTACCGACGCAGTACAGAAACCAGATCTTAGAAATGGGGCACTCTCTTCCCTTTAGCGGACATATGGGACAAAACGCCACTATTCAGCGAATAAAAAACCACTATTGGTGGCCAGGAATGAACTCTGACATTGTCAGGTATGTGAAATCCTGCGCCCAGTGCCAACGGGTAGCACCCAAGCACTTGACACCCCCAGTACCTATGGGGCAAATGCCAATAGTAGGGACTCCATTTGAACGGGTTGCTGTCGACATTATTGGTCCTCTGGAAAAGACCAAAAGAAGGAACAGGTTCATCCTGACCTTAGTTGACACTGGCACTATGTGGGCCGAAGCCGTACCGCTACCATGCACTAATTCCAAGCATGTCGCAGAAGCCCTTGTGCAAATTTTTACACGGTTGGGATTCCCTCAACAAGTTTTGACGGACAATGGATCCCAATTCCGTAGCCTGTTAATGGAGGAGATCTTTAAGATCTTGAGGGCCAAACATATCCACACAAGTCCCTACCATCCGGCCGGAAATGGGCTCGTGGAACGTTTTAACGGTACCCTCACCATGATGTTACGTAAGCTGGGTCAGGAGAAACCGGAAGACTGGGACCAATATATATCGGCTGCCTTATTCGCCTACCGAGAGGTACCCCAAGCGTCTACGGGTTTTGCGCCAGCTACACTTTTATTTGGCAGACCTATTAAGGGGCCACTAGAAGCCTTACTTTGGTCCCTGACAGACCAGAAGGCTGACGAGACAGTCGTCTCTGCAAGCAAGTATGTATCTGAGCTTAAGGAAAGGCTAAAGCTAGGATGGGATCTAGCTACTACCAACCTTAAGAAAGCCCACGCTAAAATTACTAAAAGATACAACAAAGCTGCAAAAGAGAGAGAACTACAACCAGGGGAGAAAGTCCTATTGCTACTTCCAACCGGAAGCAATAAACTTCGCATCGGATGGCAAGGACCGTTTACCGTCCTTAAAAAGATCTCACGTACCAACTGCAAGATCTCCATCAAAGGAAAGGAGAATGTCTTCCACATAAATCTGCTAAAGAAATATTTGGAAAGACCGGTGCCATCCTCCGAGCATCTCCTGGCTGTTGCCATAGCAACGGAAGACGAGGAAGATGATGATGGTTGCATGGAGTATCCATAGCAACCCACAGAATCCTTTAAAGATGTCAAGTTCGGCGACAATCTCTCACCAGAACAACAAACAGAAACCAGGGCTCTACTAAAACAGTACAGTGCAGTCTTAACGGATGTACCTGGTCGAACAAATCTCATTGAATTTGATATGAAATTAACAAACGAGACCCCTGTTCAAACCAGAGTTTACCCCATCCCGTACGCTAAAGCTGATGCACTTCGCGGAGAAATAGACAAGCTGCGTCAGGCAGGAATTATCAGTGAGTCTACATCTCCTTACAGCTCGAGTGTAGTGCTGTTGCAGAAGCCCAATAAGGAAGTTCGGCTGTGCATTGATTACAGGTTGCTAAACGCTGTAACGGAATTCCAGCCCGAACCTCTCCAAACTGTTTCTGAGTTGTTCACCAAGCTCAGCAAAGCAAAGATCTTCTCCAAGATTGACCTCAGCAAAGGTTATTATCAAATACCAGTCAAGGAGGAAATTAAACCTTTGTTAGCTTTCAGCACTAGTGAAGGACATTACACATTTAACGTGATGCCGTTCGGTTTGCATAACGCACCAGGAGTGTTCACCAGGATGATGAGGAAGCTTCTACAACCTTTGCAAAGTCCCCATATTCATAATTTCATGGATGACATCTTAATTGCATCGGAAACCTATGAAGAACATATTGCTACGGTTGCTATGCTCCTCAGGAGACTACAGGAAACGGGTCTTACAGCCAGACCTAGCAAATGTCTCATCAGGTTTGAACAGTTAGACTTCCTGGGGCACACTATTTCTCACGGATGCAGTTGGCCTATTAAGAAGAACGTGGAGAAAATAGTGGCAGCAAAAAGACCCCGAACGAAGAAAGACGCACGTTCCTTCATATCGCTATGTGCATACTATCAGAAGTACATCCAGAACTTCAACGGACTGACGGCACCGCTGACTGACCTCACAAAGAAAGGTTGTCCTGATAAGGTCATATGGGATCAAAAGTGCGAACATGCGTATAGCACTTTGAAAGGACAGTTGTCTGCATACCCCATCTTGAGGTTGCCTGACCTCAAGAAACCTTTTGTACTGAGAGTCGACGCGTCAGGTCAGGGCATCGGGTCAACACTGCTTCAAGCCGATGACAGCGACCTGAACATGCTATTTCCAGTTGCCTATGGCAGTCGGAAATTAAATAAAGCGGAACGGAACTACAGCGTAGTTGAAAGGGAATGTCTTGCTCTGATTGACGGTATCAGACGCCATCATGAGTTTCTTTATGGTACATCTTTCACGGTGCAAACAGACCACGCTCCGTTAGCATTTCTTGGTGCCAATAAAGAATTTAACGCTAGGATCATGCGTTGGGCCTTCCTTTTAAGCGTTTATTCTTTCAAAGTGGAATATATTCCGGGAAGACAGAATGTCGGGGCTGATTTCCTGAGTAGAAACTGGTCTACAGAGGAAGAAGAGCAAACTGAAGATACCACTCATCCTAAAATCACCAATCAGGTCACCTCCATTGTCAAAAAATGAAACATGAAAAATGGTTTCATGTCTAAAAGTGGGGACGATTGTGACGTACGTCTAGTTTGACAAGTGAATTCTCCCTGATATGATGGATGATTTAAAGGGACTTTTAGCTTTTCATAACATTAGAACCCCTGAACATTTGTTGTAACTTTTCGTTTGCCAGAACTCATTCCACCGGGACTCATTTAGTAGGCGGCACGAGATCAAAGAGACGAACTGAGGGATTTTAGGGGAGACTATCGGCGCTATCAAAGACAGTAGTGGTCCCTGATACGAGACGCAGTTGCTTGCCGCTATTTTCGCGTCTCGGTGTCAATCGCAACCGAGCGAACGGGGGAAAGCCAAACGGGCAGCAGCAAGCGGATACGAAGACCAGGGGGCGGTTTCTTCTCTTGATTTGGCGGTCAGATCCCCAAAAGTTCGTGAGATCAAATAAGCTGTCAAGTTTATCATGTCCCACTCAACTTACATTCCATTTTAGCTAAATAGACCATGAAGAACTAGACACGTTATCACTCGCTGGCCAGACTTTTACAGAAGCACTAGCTTTATTGAAATCTGGTTATAGATTTTCCCCTGGATTTTATATATGTATTTGCAGTGTTTTCTATTCTGTGCAGAGCGGTAATATATATTGTGTAAAGTGATCAGTGGTCTAGTTCAGTCATTCTATTTCAATGGATTTTGTGTTAATTTAAATCTATTAAATTAAACCATCTCAATAGTTCCAGTGGTAAATATAATGATCTATCTATTATATTATTTCAAAAGATAATAGATGCTTAAATTAACTTTTAAAGTCGCGAAGGAATTTATAATTAATAAATTCAGTTAAGTCCTAGTTTTATAGATGTGGGTTTTTAACCACTAGAATTCGCGCAGTGTTTATTAAACACATAATTAAATACTCGAGTGTATTATAGGCTTAACGGGAAATTCATCGCGCTTTAGAAGGTTATTTGTTTTCGGTATATTACATGTCTTTTTTTTTCTTTCACACAGAGTGATCGTACCTGCGATCCCAGCATTAAGAAAGCAATAAAGAAATCAATCTAAGCAAGGCAAAGCATAAACAGTGTGTAGAGTTCCCCTGACGCAGAACTTGTTGAGACTGTGTAAATTTTTAATCTTTGAGGCGATTCTATGTTTGGAATTCCGCTATCTAACTTATAGCAAAGAAAGCACACCCAAAGACAAATTTAACGCACCATCAAACAACTTAAGTCGTAACGGGAAGAAGAACACTGGCCCGAGCTTTGTTAGTTTACTGACACAGAGAGATAATTCATAATTTCCTGAACAGTGATGTGACTAGTTTCTCACTGGACTTAAACCATACCTCACGGATAAAGTGTACCAGCACGCGTAAGAATTTTATTATCAGCGGCGTAGTCAAATAGACCACACCATCCTCACCCCGGTATCAGAGACCGTGCCCTCCCATAGAAACTGTTATTAAGAAAAGAGACACAACTACAGATTCATTTTCCAGCGATTACGGGATCCTTTTATGTGCTGACCGCCTACCCGCTAATCTGGGGCTAGAACTTGAACAAACACTCATACGTTTAGTTTGAGGTGTAACTGCTGTTGTGTTATTCTATGGAGTGCAAGATTTTTTTCACAATCGGTAAGTGAGAGCAAGATGAGTGAAGGCCTTTGCTAGCGCGTGTATGAATGACAGGAAATTAATTCTTTTTGTGTGACCATTTTGTTAACTTGCTTAACTGGTAATATATATCTTTTCTGTATACCCTACATTGTTCCTTTAAGTGGGATAGTTGATAATTTGTTAACTCTGTTTAAAACCACCTCCTTTCCATTTGCTTAGTAAAGGGAAGAACAGCTGGGAAGAACAGGTTTTTTCTATCACCTATACCTAATTTTGTAACACCTCTTTCAGAGTAATTAACTTCACTGTTAGGTTAACGTACCTATGTCCCTGATATTATCTATCTTTGGACTGGGTTTATCTTTGTCTAATAAGCGGGAAGGGCTTAGTCGATACCAATCTTCTTCACCCCTTCCAAACTTGTCATTTGCATTGGTGTACTTATGATAATTTATGTAGTATCTGATATTTTTAGTGATTGATGTTTAAAGTGAATAAAATCACATAAACTCATTTAGTTCTGTGTGTTGGATGTACCCAAAGCCCAACTTTTCCCCTTATTCGTTTAATATAGTTTGTATCAACGTCGCCTGTGTGTGTGAAAAAAACACCAAATCGGTGTGCGCGCAGATGCGGGTCTGGAAAACTGGCAACTAATTGGTTGACCAGGAGAGTGAAAGAGAAGATTGAGAGACACGATTTGTCGTAAATAAGTCTGTCTTTACTCTCCTCCAGCTCGCTGTGAAGCAACTATTAAATCTCTACATTTTCTATCACTGAGCTTTCCATCATCATTTTTCACTCTAAACCGGACCACTATTTCTACGACTCTTTTCTCTCAAAATAAATTTACGACATGTATATAGGAATAACAAATTCTATAAATATTTGTGTGATGAGTAGGTTTCTAATTTTTAAATTTTGCCAGAGCAGCGGCCTGATAGGCCTCCTCTTTACGATTTCCAACTGCCATGGGATTTTTAACGGGCACAACTTGCACACGGGGCCTCTTAATTTTTTTGCCCTTATCCGATTAGGCTACCCAGGAGACAAGGACGGAGTATGACATCATTAGGAACGCTGGTTCTGATTTAAAAAATTTCCATAAATGTCCTCAACTGGGAATCGAATCCAGTACCTCTAGAGCTCGAGGCGACGCCTTACCTCTTAACCACTCCGGAACCCCTCCCAACCCCCAAAAGTATTTTATGGTATATTAAAATATTTTCAATTATTATGTCTTTGTTTTTTTTAATTCATGCTTTATTGTGTTGTTGGCTGTAGGACTTTTTCAATTCTATCGTAATTTCAGATATAAAACAAAGCACAGACTCACCATATCCTTCGAATACCATCTATTAAATATCTAACATAAACTTGTTTATTACTGTCCCAAGTAGTTCACTTCGTCCATACGGCCACACATAACGATTAGGACTACGGCTACCTCAAGCATGTCGTATGAGGCATGGAACTGACAGCCTCATCATCTAAAACAAATGGCTACAAAAACAACCACTGAAAGAGCACATGTGAATGCATTGGCACAGGCTTCCTGCTCCTTGCTCCATAGGGAACACACAGCGAAATAATGACATTAGCGCCGTTCTTCATTATAAATTAAAATTCATATGTAGTCTCGACGCTAGTGGTTAAACACAGTAGTGAAATCAGAATCCATGTACCTTACTGTTTGACCAATCAACATTTTTGAGACTCGTTGATATAACTTCCTTTACTGCTAACAGTTTTCATGAATATCTCAATTTTGGAAGTAGTTTCGGATTTAAAAAAATACAAACTGGAAATCTTAAGAGGTCTTTTTTAACCGTTGCCAAGTTAAAGTTTCCAGTTGACCTAGATGTGAGGCAGGGTTCGAGAAACTTGTCCCAACTACACAAACATTATTCTAGGGGTGCAAGAGGTTCTTGTTTGACGTCTGATCAACTCCTGTTTGAGATGAGCGGTTGGACGAAGTTGTTCACTGTCTTAAGAGATCTTCACTCAGGCCTTTCATGAGTGCAGACTATTGTCCCTGTTACTAGTTGGATGGGGGCTGGGAGACTGGGGGGGGGGGGGGGATAATTTTAAATCACAGTATTAAAACTGAATGCTTTATTTGTGTCTCTACTCTCTCCTTTCTCAGAAATGAGAATGAATATGAAAGGCAGGAGAAGTCAATATATTTTCATATCTTAGACATATCATAAATGAGGAAGGGAGATGCTAAACAGAAATCAAGAATAGAGTATAAATGGCTAAAACTACATTAAATAACTGATACACACATTAATATACAAATACGTTACACATTCAAAATGATAGTCTTCAATTGTTACATATACTCCGTAGCGGCTTCAGGCATAGACAACTTAGGCTTCTGCAAAGTCCTCGCGCTTTAAGAGGCCTCACGCACAAATATATGCTTGTCGAAACAACAAGAATTTATTTAACAGGGGCCACGCACGTTCAAGCTTGCCTTGGGCCTCGCACAACATAAAACCGCCACTGCATATACTCTGCATATATTCTTTAGCCCCCCACCCCCTCAACCGTAGTTCTCGGGGGTCTCTGAAGAGACATATAAATAATAGAACTAGTGTATCTTCAAGCGTGTCGTACAGTGCGGCTAATATGAGGTTGTTCACGGGGTGGCAACCTCATAATGCAGAAGACATAGCAACAAAAACCACTTCTGCTACAGCATTTGAATGATTTGTACAGGCTTCCTAAAGGGACCCAGTTACTGTTGTGTATCCTACAGGGACCCAGTTACAGTTGTGGATCCTACAGGGACCCAGTTACAGTTGTGGATCCTACAGGGACCCAGTTACAGTTGTGGATCATACAGGGACCCAGTTACAGTTGTGGATCCTACAAAGACCCAGTTACAGTTGTGGATCCTACAGGGACCCAGTTACAGTTGTGGATCCTACAGGGACCCAGTTACAGTTGTGGATCCTACAGGGACCCAGTTACAGTTGTGGATCCTACAGGGACCCAGTTACAGTTGTGGATCCTACAAGGACCCAGTTACAGTTGTGGATCCTACAGGGATCCAGTTACAGTTGTGGATCCATGTTTGTGCAGGCTTCCTACAGGGACCCAGTTACAGTTATGGATCCTACAGGGACCCAGTTACAGTTGTGGATCCATGTTTGTGCAGGCTTCCTACAGGGACCCAGTTACAGTTGTGGATCCATGTTTGTGCAGGCTTTCTACAGGGACCTAGTTACAGTTGTGGATCCTACAGGGACACAGTTACAGTTGTGGATCCATGTTTGTGCAGGCTTCCTACAGGGACCCAGTTACAGTTGTGGATCCATGTTTGTGCAGGCTTCCTACAGGGACCCAGTTACAGTTGTGGATCCATGTTTGTACAGGCTTCCTACAGGGACCAGTTACAGTTTTGGATCGATGTTTGTACAGCCTTCCTACAGGGACCAGTTACAGTTGTGGATCCAAGTTTGTGCAGGCACAGGACCAGTTACAGTTGTGGATCCATGTTTGTGGAGGCTTCCTACAGGGACCAGTTACAGTTGTAGATTCATGTTTGTACAGGCTTCCTACAGGGACCAGTTACAGTTGTGGATCCATGTTTGTGCAGGCTTCCTACAGGGACCAGTTACAGTTGTGGATCCATGTTTGTGCAGGCTTCCTACAGGGACCAGTTACAGTTGTGGATCCATGTTTGTGCAGGCTTCCTACAGGGACCAGTTACAGTTGTGGATCCATGTTTGTGCAGGCTTCCTACAGGGACCAGTTAATGTTGTGTATCCATGTTTGTGCAGGCTTCCTACAGGGACCAATTACAGTTGTGGATCCATGTTTGTGCAGGCTTCCTACAGGGACCAGTTACAGTTGTGGATCAATGTTTGTGCAGGCTTCTTACAGGGACCATTTACAGTTGTGGATCCATGTTTGTGTAGGCTTCCTACAGGGACCAGTTACAGTTGTGGATCCATGTTTGTGCAGGCTTCCTACAGGGACCCAATTACAGTTGTAGATCCATGTGTGTGCAGGCTTCCTACAGGGACCTAGTTACAGTTGTGGATCCATGTTTATGCAGGCTTCCTACAGGGACCATTTACAGTTGTGGATCCATGTTTGTGCAGGCTTCCTACAGAGACTAGTTACAGTTGTGGATCCATGTTTGTGCAGGCTTCCTACAGGGACCAGTTACAGTTGTGGATTCATGTTTGTACAGGCTTCATACATGGACCAGTTACAGTTTTGGATCCATGTTTGTACAGGCTTCCTACACGGACCAGTTACAGTTGTGGATCCATGTTTGTGCAGGCTTCCTACAGGGACCAGTTACAGTTGTGGATTCATGTTTGTACAGGCTTCCTACAGGGACCAGTTACAGTTGTGGATCCATGTTTGTGCTAGCTTCCTACAGGGACCAGTTACAGTTGTGGATTCATGTTTGTACAGGCTTCCTACAGGGACCAGTAACAGTTGTGGATCCATGTTTGTTCAGGCTTCCTACAGGGACCAGTTACAGTTGTGGATCCATGTTTGTGCAGGCTTCCTACAGGGACAAGTTACAGGTGTGGATCCATGTTTGTGCAGGCTTCCTACAGGACCAGTTACAGTTGTGGATCCATGTTTGTGGAGGCTTCCTACAGAGACCAGTTACAGTTGTGGATTCATGTTTGTACAGGCTTCCTACAGGGCCCAGTTACAGTTGTGGATACATTTTGTGCAAGCTTCCTACAGGGACCAGTAACAGTTGTGTATCCATGTTTGTGCAAGCTTCCTACAGGGACCAGTTAATGTTGTGTATCCATGTTTGTGCAGGCTTCCTACAGGGACCAGTTACAGTTGTGGATCCATGGTTGTGCAGGCTTCCTACAGGGACCATTTACAGTTGTGGATCCATGTTTGTGCAGGCTTCCTACAAGGACCAGTTACAGTTGTGGATCCATGTTTGAGCAGGCTTGCCACAGGGACCAGTTACAGTTGTGGATCCATGTTTGTGCAGGCTTCCTACAGGGACCAGTTACAGTTGTGGATCCATGTTTGTACAGGCTTCCTACAGGGACCAGTTACAGTTGTGTATCCATGTTTGTGCAGGCTTCCTACAGGGACCAGTTACAGTTGTGGATCCATGTTTGTGCAGGCTTCCTACAGGGACCAGTTACAGTTGTGGATCCATGTTTGTGCAGTCTTCCTACAGGGACCAGTTACAGTTGTGGATTCATGTTTGTACAGGCTTCCTACATGGACCAGTTACAGTTTTGGATCCATGTTTGTACAGGCTTCCTACAGGGACCAGTTACAGTTGTGGATCCATGTTCGTTCAGGCTTCCTACAGGGACCAGTTACAGTTGTGGATCCATGTTTGTGCAGGCTTCCTACAGGGACCAGTTACAGTTGTGGATCCATGTTTGTGCAGGCTTCCTACAGGGCCAGTTACAGTTGTGGATCCATGTTTGTGGAGGCTTCCTACAGGGACCAGTTACAGTTGTGGATTCATGTTTGTACAGGCTTCCTACACTGACCAGTTACAGTTGTGGATCCATGTTTGTGCAGGCTTTCTACAGGGACAAGTAACAGTTGTGGATCCATGTTTGTGCAGGCTTCCTACAGGGACCAGTTAATGTTGTGTATCCATGTTTGTGCAGGCTTCCTACAGGGACCAATTACAGTTGTGGATCCATGTTTGTGCAGACTTCCTACAGGGACCAGTTACAGTTGTGGATCAATGTTTGTGCAGGCTTCCTACAGGGACCATTTACAGTTGTGGATCCATGTTTGTGCAGGCTTCTTACAGGGACCAGTTACAGTTGTGGATCCATGTTTGTGCAGGCTTCTTACAGGGACCAGTTACAGTTGTGGATCCATGTTTGTGCTGGCTTCCTACAGGGACCAGTTACAGTTGTGGATCCATGTTTGTGAAGGGTTCCTACAGGGACCAGTTACAGTTGTGGATCCATGTTTGTGCAGGCTTCCTACACGGACCAGTTACAGTTGTGGATTCATGTTTGTACAGGCTTCCTACAGGGACCAGTAACAGTTGTGGATCCATGTTTGTTCAGGCTTCCTACAGCGACCAGTTACAGTTGTAGATCAATGTTTGTGCAGGCTTCCTACAGGGACCATTTACAGTTGTGGATCCATGTTTATGCAGTCTTCCTACAAGGACCAGTTACAGTTGTGGATCCATGTTTGTGCAGGCTTCCTACAGGGACCAGTTACAGTTGTGGATCCATGTTTGTGCAGGCTTCCTACAGGGACCAGTTACAGTTGTGGATCCATGTTTGTACAGGCTTCCTACAGGGACCAGTTACAGTTGTGGATCCATGTTTGTGCAGGCTTCCTACAGGGACCAGTTACAGTTGTGGATCCATGTTTGTGCAGGCTTCCTACAGGGACCAGTTACAGTTGTGGATTCATGTTTGTGCAGGCTTTCTACAGGGACCAGTTACAGTTGTGGATTCATGTTTGTACAGGCTTCCTACATGGACCAGTTACAGTTTTGGATCCATGTTTGTACAGGCTTCCTACAGGGACCAGTTACAGTTGTGGATCCATGTTTGTGAAGGCTTCCTACAGGGACCAGTTACAGTTGTGGATCCATGTTTGTGCAGGCTTCCTACAGGGACCAGTTACAGTTGTGGATTCATGTCATGTAAGAAGCGCAACGGAAAATAATAATGTTTTACTCTTAAGTACTGTCTGGCAAAAATAATGCTATACTCTTAAGTACTGTCTGGCAAAGAGAATTAAGGCACTAGAAATGTTGGCAGCGAGAACACGGAACGCATCTCATGGAAAGCGAGGACAATACATTCAGAAGTCATAGACAAGCTAACAATGAAAATATAATTACTAAATGAAATAAATGTTAGACAAGTTTTGAAAACAATGATGGAAGAAAAGGTTGAAGACAAACTTGTAAGAGAAAGACAGCGATATAAGTAGGAAGATATCATCTAGAGATGGGTAGGCACAAGTCTGTCAGAGTGTACCATTTTTTTTTCCTAACCAGCGGCACTTGGGCTTTCAGCCCTTCGGCCCAATGACATGAAACAAATGTCATGACATTGCGAGGCTGGGGAGCCTATGGACTTTCCTTCCACCCCGGTCAGGAGTTTCGCTCCTTCCCATCCACAGAGGGTTTGTGCTCATGAGCCGCTCGGGTTATTCCAGTCCCATGGTCGAAGGCACTTCTTCAAACGTCTTCGCCGGGACTCGAATTAATCCAGTCCAAGTCCCAGTTGAAGACACTTCTTCAAATGTCTCCGCCAGGGCCCGAACCTGGATCACCCAATCGCCAGCGCAGTGTGGTAACCATTACGCCAGCGCGGCTACCAGAGTGTACCATTCCAGCTGACCTTTCATGCTAAGATGGCCGCCAATCTGATCAGATCTTATGTGCTGGTCTGTCTTTTCGATGTTCAAAGTGAGTGATCAAATGTCTCTTTTTAAATTTTGATTTTTTTTTTCTCCTTTCCAACTAATTTATATATTTTTTTTAACACCAAAATAAAGAGAATTAACTGATATTTAATTACATAAAATGCTATATAACATCAATATTACAGCGGAACGTGAGATCTGTACTGTTCTACCCATGATTTCATAGCGGGCAGCAACTTTGTTTATAACGTCCCCTGTTTAATACACACTTTTATTTAACTTCACTTGTATGTCACTTTCATGTCACTTTCAAATCTTGCAATCGATTTTTCAATCACTTCCAGATGAGCATTATCTCTGAAACTTGGCATAGTTGTGTATTCCCGATTACAATACAATAATCAGTCAATTATTTAATAACTTAATATTGTAATTATGACATTATGAGTAATTAAAGTTTTTCGTAAAGAAATGTAAACAAATCAGGGGCCATAATCAAGGTAATTAAAAATTCAAGAGTACGTGGTGTGATTTATTTTTTTCTATGCGTAAAACAGGGCAGTACTCAAACAAGTGTCTAGCTTAATCAAGGGAAATAATCCAAATTATAAAATTATGAATCAAGGGAAAGTCGAGTTCGATGTCTAGATGGTCTTCAAATTGAAGAAATTGATTGCACCAAATTAACAGGCACAAAGCCATGTAATATTGACGCTCTAAAAGAAATGGATCGCTTAAGAAATGTTAGACCAGATTTACAACAAGTAAACATATTGTTTCTGTTTTAGTATGTCATAATTTTTCTAACACTAACAAGAAGAAAAAAAAATACCAACAAAAATATTTTAAACACACGTTTTTAATTCACTAAAAATCCAAAAATAATTGTTCAAGCCATTTATAGCTTGCAGTAAAAAAAATGTAACATCAAATTCATAAAAAGCGTGGGGCGCTGATTCTGCATGAAATTAACTTCTGCTTTATACTTCATTAGACACTTATGGATAAAATATATGACAAGCGCTTAGGCGCCTCACGTTTTTTTGTCAATTTGATGTTATATTTTTTGATTGATGTTACAGTTTTTTACTGCAAGCTATAAACTCCTTGAGAAACTGTTTTGGGGTTTTTAGTCCATTAAAAGCGTGTGTTTAAAATATTTTGTTAAATATTTTTAAATTTTATTTTATTTTGTTCATGGAGCTTAAAAAAGAAATAAAGCATGCTTACTCATCAAATGTTAGTTATTGTTCCTAATTTTTACGTCTGTTGTATATATAGAAGATAGGAAGTGATAACTAAGTTAAATAAATATAAAAATAAATGAAAATCTTCTTCTTCTTCTTCTTCTTCTTCTTCTTCTTCGTACACTCTCAGACGTCCACTTGAATGTTCTCAAAGAAAGCAGTAGTCAGTTTGAGGCTATTTGAATCCCCGTAAAGCTTTTCTACGAAAGGAGCTAGCGTCGGCCATATGCACTTTCTCTGTACCACATATAAGGGGCAACTTTCAGAATTCTAGCCTTTTGCCTCTGTGTAGCCCAGAGGAACGCTACGGAGTTATTGACAATTTGCTTTCGATGTAATGACGTCATCATGGAGCGGCGTACGTTGTACTGTTTCATTAGGCCTGTGGCCCAGTACATCCGATTTCAACGGGCATTTATGTCGGGTTGCCTACCTTCGCCTTTGACTGTCCCCAGCCTACCTGCAAGGCAGCAGTGTGGTTTCACTGCCTGACTGGATTCTAAAAAAACATGTAGAGAATCACTAACGTCAAAAGTTAAATCGCCATATGAAAATGATGCCACTGTCAAATTCCAGTAACTGGTGCTATTCTCGTGAATTCAGGCGATTACAATGAGTTGAAATAAGTTTAAATAAAGCAACAAGAACTGTGTCAAAAAGGTGTCTAGTTCTGTCTGCAATTAAGAAATAGCACAGAACAAGCGACGCATGCGTAACTAAAAATAATTCTAAATAGTGCAGTCAGTATTTCGTCGAAGAGGGATCTAGGTGTAACTGTAAACCTGAAATATCTCATAACGAGTTTTCCGTACTTGTTTAAGTTTGTGTGGATAATATGTAGACCGAGGACACCTGTTGATGGCACTACTAGACAGTCGTTGTGCTATAACCCCTAACTTACATTAAATAAGGAAGAAAGAAATGCCATGTTCCTGTTTGTATGTTCGTGTGTTTTAAATTTTACTAAATTTACCATTTACTCCCACTGATTATTTTTAGATTTTTTATTTGGGTAATCGGCAATTGATGTGGATCTACTGTCCTACTCATGCTGGGGTACGCTGCTATGAGAGAGCTGACAGACTCGCTTCGAGAGAACCTGTTACAATACGCCTAACACTAACGCAAGTTTACACGTTAGTATTAGAAATAAAGTCTAACAGACCGAAGTACTTGAATAAGCACTGGTCAAAGTAAGATAACCCTTAGAAATTAATAGTAAGATAACTCTTAGAAGTTATAGTTAGCTCCCCTTGGTCAATAGGCGAAGCTAGGCTTTGTTGACACTTGAGTGTGCGCAGAAAGCCTCGCACGGGCTTCAGTGTTTTTAAGCACAGTCGAGAACTGGTTTTCGAGCGGGACACATCAGACTTGCAGATCGGTGAGTTTTCCTTCTTAAAAGTTGAGAACTATCCCTTTCTGCAAGTGCAACCTTTTCACACGACTAAGTCAAGATATTATGTATGAAGAATTGTAAAAGGTTTGTACATCTCGATACGTTGTAGGAACATTATGATAACCTTAACCAGGGATTTTATAGTTGAAGTGTCAGTAGAAGCCGCCATTGTTTACAAATGTCATTGGACAGTATTTCATGGAGGCTGTCGTTTTATACAATGAACAATGCTCTTTTTGATTGTGAACGATCTGACCGTCAGTAGTCAGGATATTGAGATGTGTCCATTATATGAACCTTATAGTCCAGTTGGACTTATAAATAAAACTGATTGTTTATAAAAAACCAGTGAGTCATTTGGTTAAGCATGTCGTAGAGGAAGGTATAAAGGAGAATAGATAACGTGACAGCCTGTGTGAGTAATAAGAACTTGGGTTGAATCATCTTTCATTCGGGTACCAACAGCTCTGGTGGTAACCAGTTACACTCGAGAGATTCCCATAACATTCACCAAAACTTCCCTCCCCTTGACACATAAGACAAAAGAGACCCCGCTCCCTGTTACATATTATAAAGTGGTGCTGTGAACAGCTCACGCCCCTGTCTACGTTATCTAATTGAACATTCTGTTTGAACTATTTACACATTCATTTACGAATTTATAATGGACACCACTAGCGCTTCAGAAGCACAAGTACACCAACAAATGCTGCACCAACAAATGTTACAAAATCAGCAGCAACAGCAACCCATATTACCACATACTGTACCATTACCCCATGATATGGATCCCACCATGTTGGCCTTGAAGCAGATTACTGACTCTCTTTATCAGGTGGATCATTATGCAAAGTTTCATGCCATTCGTACAGTTGTTACTCCATTTTCGGGAGATCCCACACATTTTAGAAAATGGTTGGTAGACATGGACAAATTTGCATCTTTGATTGACTCAGCCTCAGATTCGGATCGCAAACGGATTGCATTTTTATCTTCGGATGGACTTGTTACAGATTTCTTACGCCGCAGAAGTAAGGCTTTTCCACATGAAACATTTGATAGCCTTCGCAAAGAGTTGGTGAATCGTTACTCTAACATATCTGATTCAATGCACGCGTGGACACTTCTTAGGAAGATTAAACAGGAGCGTAATGAACCCGTTCAAATGTTTGGGGATCGCTTACTAAATCTAGCCGAGGATGCTTTCCTTGGTGCATCAATTCCTTCCGAAGAATTAGAAAGACACTTGGTCGGAATCTTCATCGATGGTCTCTGGGCAGATAACCTAAAACTCCACCTTTTAAGAAAAGATTCAAAATCTATCACGGAAACGCTTCAGACTGCAGTCTACGAAGAAAATGTAAGAAAACGTTTTCATCAACGCATTGGACGAGAACCACGATCAGACTATTTTGCAGAACCGATGGAAGTAGACCACTTTCGACATCAATGGAGGAGAGGTACAAACAACAATGAACTACGGTACCCATCTGTCATGAAATATTCTAATCCACATATATAAATTATTAGGTAAATATGAAGCCTAACAAATAAAATTAATAAAGAAAAGAGCAATGGTAAAATGACAGTGCTGTCACAAAGAATGTACTCGAAATCCCCCTTGTTTTCTGCTTCGTCTGCAAATTGTAACGCTTTCACGTTGATAGTAAAAGCTTACTGTATTATACCCGCTTTCTTCAATGAAACGTGTGCTGTATTTCTTGGAAAAACATTAAGAGGCAGACTGCGTAATGACCTAAATTTTAAATTCCATTCATGTCTTTTTCTACATTACGTTACCAAAACGAACGAACAGATGGACAAAAGGATAGCGAGAAGGGAGAGGCAGAAAGCCGAACATTAAACACGCGTCGCGCGATACACAATTACTACTATCACGCGTGTTAGGCTACAAGCACTAACTTTTTTTTTCAGATGGACAGTGATAAAATACACTACCCTTTCCCAGAGTTAGGTTTATAAATCATAAAAAACTCTTATTAGAAAAGATAACATTAGATGGGTTTACGGTTGAAAACATAACAGTACCCAGACAGCATATCTTCGAAACAGGAGGTAGAAAATACATATTTTGAACGCAGCCACGTAGCTCTTTTAAAGTGGGAAAATTGGGTTCCTTAGGGCTTGCTGACAAATAATATGTAAAACGTTACGCCAATAGTCCAGGAATTAATAAATTATACCCAAAATAAAATAGTGAGGCTGCCTGACAGCATGAAATCATTTCTGCTCATAAAATTTTTTATAACGTGTTTGAAAAAAACCTTACGTTACATAAATAGCCTACCATGTAAACTCCAAATTGATTGGAGCGCAACAAATGAAAGCCTAACCACGATTGGTCGAACTATAAATACTATCTTTCGTTGTTAGGGGAAACGGGAAAAGGTAACATTTTTTCAAACACTTGTCGAAACGTGGCTCATTGGCCAGTCTCGCTGATATACACACTTGGGAGCGTTAGTTCGAAACCACTTGTTTAAAATAGCTTGATAAAGCATCAGTGCGTTGAAGCCAGCATATATTTGGCTAAATAAAAGCCTGGAAGATAAGCAGATGGAAATTTGTGCCAGTTTGTGCCAGAATTCATTGCTAATCAACGTATCTGTGTTTATTTCCATGAAATTGTGGTAAGCTTGAACCATTCAGTATCTTTTAATGAAAATTGAATGTAAATTGTTAATTTATGCCTGTATATATATATGTGTAGTTCAGTGGCAAATGTGAGGTAAAGCCTGTAATGCTCCAGCCTGAACAGAGGGTGTCGGAGGGTAGTAAAACGGCATGGAATGGCCAAATAGTACACTGACACCTGGATGATTGATTAGACAGAAATAATGCTGGAAGTGCAGAGGCGTAGTAACCATTAAGAAGGGTAATACTGGAATAAAGTATTTCAAATGAAGCTGACAGTTGGCCTAATGCTCTGAACTCAATGTTTGTGCTGTGTTGTGATCAATGTAACAGGAGAGTTTAAGTTAGTTATGAAGTAGAAGGTACATCCTTCTTGATTTCAGGGACAGTGGTCTTGATGGTACTGAGCAGCACCTAGTCAGAGCTTTGCTGAATCCAGTGTCGGACAGCATACTCCTTGGTCCTTTTAGCTATCAGTGAGGTGTCTCCAGAGCCCAGAGGAGAATTCGAGCAGAGGAGTCCTTTCCTGCCGCCATCACGCCAGATAAGCTACTTGGCCAGCTGAGCTCAACATTATGTCCCCTCATCTTGAACTGAATTTGTAAAATTAACATTAAGAGGGGAATTTACTTGTCTTAAAATCAGGAACTGTGAACATCTCCAATACTAGTCCCTAAAGACAAACTATTGAAGTCATGATGACAAATACCAACAGAGCTTGAACAAAACAAAACCAGTATTACCTCATTTTACTACTACACAACTGACACACATAGAACATTTGTAATAATATATGTCACTACAATATTCATATTAAATACATTCTGTACATAACTTGTAATTTAAATTGATTGTGATTCCTGGTTCCCTTGTAGTTGAATCAGGACACATATTCATTCATGCCAGTAATGAATACATATTGTTATTTGAAAGTTATCAGTGCCTCCTTTAAGATATTCTCATAGAGTGTTATATGTATGTGAGTGTCACAGTGTTGTCAAGAGTAGTGGATTACATTAAATTGTTTATCTGTCTGTTGTTGTGACTTACACTTCATCATACACATACCCTAGACACATAACGTAGCATCACACTATTCCAGAATAATTCTGACTGAGATATAGAGATATGTGGTAGCAAGTAAGGTTATCTATAATACACTACTCTTAATAGATATAGATACCTTCACAGCTGATCTCAGTCAGTACACTAAGTCCCCTATAAATATTTATAACATCCCACTTCACCACACCATCTTATTCACGGGATGCACAACATCGTAACCTACACAGTCACGATACTTTCTACAGGAATGATGGCGGACATTATGATAGACGCAATGCTCCCACGACTTCACGGTTGCCACAAATACACAATGTAACACCTATTACTTGTTATAATTGTCGGTTGCTTGGACATATTGCACGGAATTGTGACCAGATTCCGTCCCACACACAACAACCACAAGGCACTTCTCACCACCAACCTCACGCCAATTACTCACGTGGATAATCTAGACATAGCAATCCTCACCACCACCCTCACATCAACTACTTTCGTGGACAACCTAGACACAGCTCATATAGCCATTCATACCCACGATTCCAGGGAAACGGCAGAGCCGATAATTAGTAGAGACGATAATGAGAGGTTCACATCATCCGTCTCACACGAAGAAGAAAACTATCCAATTTCTTTGTGCTAACACTACTAAGCAACAAAACAGACAGAACATTCTTAACTCCAGTTTCCCTGGTCATCCGATACACCAGGAAAATTGCCAATTAATACCAGACCCCAGTTCTTGCTTGATTACCATAGCAAATAATACATATCGAGCGCTTATTGACACCGGCGCCACTGTCAGTTTGATTAGTGAGAAGCTGTACAACAAGATTCATCATAAGGTACGTTTCTGTCTTTCACGTACATTCATGGCTTCAGTCACAGGGCAAGCTTTAAAATCAATAGGTACTGCACACATTCGGTTACGTATTCGCTCACAGAACATTAACCATTCATTCATTATAACCATAGGAATGTCTCGCAATTTCATTATCGGACGGGATTTCTTTACACGACACAATGTAAAAATCTATTTTGATCTCCGAAAAATCAGAGTGAATAATGAATACATTCCACTCCAAGACGATATCCACATTGCCTCTTTGGTCCGGTTAACTGCGCCTGTCATCTTACAGCCTAATTTGCTTACCCTTGTCAAAGGAAGAATCAAGAATTCACCTTACTTCCATACAGGACAATCAATCTATATTTCACGACTATCAGAAATGGATGTCAATGATGATCCACATATCACAGTCACTGATGGGATAGCTAACATCACCACCCATCGAGATTTTCCTCTAATAATTGTTAATGCTACTGGTACAACTGCATCCATTGCTAGAGGCGCCATAGTTGCTCAAATTACAGCACATGATCCTGTCGATCACCTCCAGAAATCCAGCTATAAGCAATTCCAACATGAAGCTCCAAGACGACAATCTCACTTGAGTAATACCCAGCCTTCCCACATTCCATGTTTGCTCTCACTTTGCATCCCACGCTGTCCCCTAAAATTACATCAAGTGAACGAAACAAACAATGAACGAAGCAATCCACCCACTTCAGGTTGCACTGAGAAAAGCTACAATCATAATCAGAGCTTTCGTGATTATCGACTGCGTGATAGGTCACCCTATCTCCACTCTGATGCTTACGCAGACCCTATTGATCAAGAGATACTACATTCTACTTATGGGAAAAATAGGACAGAAAACTATGCACAGACTTCCTTTCCTCACCGGGACTCCGAAAATGATCTAAGATATGCAGATGATATAGATCAAGATATCATTCATGACATTTATAGACAAGAAGACAAAATACATTCCTGTTTTCAACGACCCAGCAACGGTTCTTTCATATCACGAACAACACTTCCTCGCTCTAATGAACCTCCAGTCCAAAGTTATCCTCGCCGATCCCATACAAGGTTCCACCAACACTTCCCTTCCCATGGTCATGAGATTAACGCGATTCAAACATCCAATGTTTCATACAAGAAAGCACCTCAGTTGACGACAACCAGATTGGAACAGTTAGTGGAACAACTGCATACTACGGAACCACACTCTCACAGGTTACAACAATTTGTCCGAGAACATCACGACATCTTTGCTTTATCTGATATGGAGTTGAAACGAACTAGCACTGTCGAAATGAACATCCACACTACCACTGATGTTCCCATCCATCTGAAACCATATCATACACCACTCAAAAACAGGGAAATAGTTGAAAAAGCGATCAATGAAATGCTAGAAGCCGGAATAATAGAACGATCCCGCTCCCAGTGGTCTTCACCTATCGTTATTGTAAACAAAAAAGACGGGTCACATCGATTTTGTTGTGACTGTCGCGCGCTGAACAAAATTACTCGCACCATTTCATACCCACTTCCGCGAGTAGACGACATCTTAGCCACAGTAGGAAAATCGAACTGGTTCACCACCCTTGATGCTCGTTCGGGATTCTGGTGTATCCCCATGACTCGAGATGCCAAGGAAAAGTCCACGTTCTGCACCCATATTGGCAGTTATTCTTGGAATGTTATGCCATTTGGCTTGAAAGTATCTCCTGCCACCGATATGTCCTTAATGGATGAGGTACTCCGTGGAATGCAGGATTACGCACTAGCCTACGTTGATGATATTTTGATC
The DNA here is from genome assembly GCA_024509875.1 of Oreohelix idahoensis. NCBI lineage: Eukaryota > Metazoa > Mollusca > Gastropoda > Stylommatophora > Oreohelicidae > Oreohelix > Oreohelix idahoensis. The sequence goes on from JAMPIV010000473.1 coordinate 418,014, forward strand.
CACACTCCTGGTTCGATAGAAAGTCACTTAGAACATGTCGAAAAGGTATTTAAACGCCTCAGGCATCATCACATCAAGTTGAAACTGAGCAAATGTGAATTTTTCAAGAGCGAAACCAAATATCTTGGATTCATTATTAATCGCCATGGTATCAGACCGGATGACGGAAAAGTATCAGCTATTCGAGACATGCCCACCCCTACTACTGTACGACATGTCAGAGGTTTTCTTGGATGTTGCTCATACTACCGCAGACACATTGTCAATTTTTCACGCGCCGCAGCTCCATTGATAGACCTCACAAAGAAATATGCAAGATTTCGGTGGACCGAACAATGTCAGCAAGCGTTTGATTACTTGAAAAGTGCATTGACCACCATTCCTTTGCTTGCACACCCAGACACGTCCAAACCGATGATTTTATACACAGACGCGTCGCAGAATGCTATCGGTGCCTGCCTTGTTCAACATTGCTCATCAGAAGATGTTCCTATCCTACCGAAAATTCCGAACAAAAAGTCAATAGCATTTATTTCTCACGCATTGAGAAAGTCGCAACGTAGATGGTCTACAACTGAAAAAGAGGCTTTTGCTATCCACTACGCCGTGCAGAAATTAGATTTCTATCTCCGTGGTACTGACATCACTATCAAGACAGACCATCAACCCCTGGTAAACTGGTTAGCGAAGACTAGAGAACAGCCGAAAAAGCTACAAACCTGGGCACTAAATTTAAAAAGTTACGACGCCAAAATCGAATATATTGCGGGCACTCTAAATACCTGTGCTGACTTATTGTCACGGATTCCTTATCCAACTGATGAAGTAGACAACACTCATGACGCCGATACATCTGCTGCTCTCACAGATATACATGACAGTAGCAAAGAAATTAACCTTATTGATGAAAGCCAAAGAGTGGATACCACCCCTGACGACACATCAGCTGCTTCTATTACGAACACTCCTTTTGATATGAAGATAGAACAAGAAAAAGACCCAGAACTTACACTATTGATCAGACAAGTGAAATCTACCCCCACGAAGTTCAAACATTTTATCATCCTTCCTGATGATGGTGTCCTCTATTACATTGATGACAAGTCAGATAGTTCATTGCGGAAATACATCCCCAGTCATCTTGTTCAGAAAGTCTTAGTCCAATTTCATGATGACAACGGTCATCTCGGAAGAGATAAAACTCTGAATATTATAAAGAAGAGATACTATTGGGATACTCTTTCCAAAGACATGATAGATTACATCTCCCACTGCAAGACTTGAAGGCTACGAAAGTTCCACTACAACAAATGACCTTCTCCAATTTTCCCATTGAAGTAATCAGTCTCGATTTATCATGTCCATACCCCATCACTATGTCTAACAACACGTACATCCTACACATAGTGGATCAGTACTCAGTTTGGCCTGAATGTTTTCCTCTTCCAAACGCCACTTCAGATGCCCTTACTGACATCTTCCTCACTGAATTTGTATCCAGACATGGATACCCCAAACGAGTGATTACAGATAATGGTAAACAATTCACGGGTGATCCGTTCAAATCAACATAGATGCAGTTGAATATCAAACATACGACAACCAGTTTTTACCACCCACAATCCAACGGAAGAAATGAAAGGATGCACGCCACCCTCCATGATGCCCTTGCAAAGTACATTGAAGGGAACACGCAATATTGGGACATTTATCTTCATCATGCATTGGAGGCGATTCGATTCAATACCAACGATACCACAGGTTTTTCGCCCTTCTTTTTACTCTACGGCAGAGAACCTATATTCCCTCTGGATAATCTTCTCACAGCCCAGCGAAGATACTTCGGTGACAATCCAATAGAGATCATACTTAAAGAAAAACATCGTGCTCACTGCATCGCACACAAGAATGCCACCAAAGCATTCCACAGACGGAAATTGTCGCGTGACAAAAATGCTACATTAGACACGTTTGCCATTGGAGACCCCGTATACTTTAAGAAGTATGTACGTGACTCAAAGTTTGATAACCGCTGGATCGACGGTTATAGAATCTTGGAACATACTTCCCCTACCATTTACAGTAAAATCTCGCGTATAATACGCACAATTTTTACTCATTTTTGCCCGCTAAAACTCGGGTGCGTATTATACGCGAGTACTAAAAAATACGTAATTTTTGATATCGAAAGTAACCTACATTGGAAAGTCTGTCAAGTTTTTGTCACAATTTGGCAGTGAAAATGGCGCAAAATTGAATGTGCCATGTGTTTTCTTATGTGTCAGACATTGTTGCAAAACGCATTTCGCACTCTTGGTCTTCAATCTGTTTTGATATTAAGCTTGGTTGTGAAGTTTGTCATTTGATTATTTTGAGCCCTAAAAATGAATTCGAGAAAGTGTTGTACTGCAGCAGAAAAGCTCTTAGTGTAAAAAATGCAGAATCTAACGGCAATCGGGCAGCAAGTCGACATTTTTCCATTAACGAGCTCAACATTCGATCATGGCGAAAAAAGAAAGAGGCGCTGCAAGTGTTGCCCAGTAAGAAAAAGGCGAATCGTGGGTCACCACAAGATCTTCCAGACCTAGAAAAAAACATTATTGGAGTGGGTAGTGGATAGAAGGCAACAAGGCATCGGTGTTTCATGCATTGAAATCCGACTTAAAGCTCTGGAACTTAACAAACCTCGTACAGGCACAACAACATTTAAAGCGTCATATGGATGGGCAGTTCGTTTTATGAAGCGACATGGTCTTTCAGTTCGTCGAAGAACTTTTATCGCGCAGCATCTTACGTCTTCTTTCAGATTTTTAACAAATGTTTAATAAAATAAAATCTTGAAAAATTATGGTGCGTATTATACACGAATTTCCATTTTACCAGAAAATTTTGGGCTAAATCAAGCATGCGTATTATACACGAGTGCGTATTATACGCGAGATTTTACGGTACATCTTATGGCACGAGACTACTAACACAACCACCAAAGCTGATGTGTCTCAGATAAAGTTAGATGATCACAGACCTGTTCCGACCCCTAGGATGAAATCTATGAGACCTGTTAGAAAAGCTACTCTTTCCCATTATCCATCTTCCCCTTCCATTGCTTCAAGCGATGACGAATCCATTCCTCATGCCGACATCCCTACAGCTTTCAGAGAAGCTATGAATCGTAATAGAAAGGAACGAGACACTTCATCCGAAGAAGACGACATACCATTACAAGAATTACGACAGAGGATACAACAACGCAATGCTCGGTTACGAAGTCATACTGAACCACAGACCGAAGATGAATATTCTTCCCCGCAACACTCCAACATGACCTCATCTCCGATTCCGGTTCATTCACCTACACTAGGGTTCCCATTCGTCCCGTTTTTCCCGGGACAGTCCCGTTTTTTAATAAAATGTCCCGGTGTCCCGAATTTATTCCAAATGTCCCGCTTTTTAAGGGTCCTTCCTGAAAAAAAAAATCTTTGCTTACCTATTGATCTTCAGTTAATAATTAACAAGATTTACCAGCATTTCCACATTTATTATGTACGAGTTGAGGAACTCAAATCATTTTGCGAATTCACCAATACAGAATATAAAACTGTTTTGGGTAATAGCAAGACAAGATGGCTCTCTCTCTTGCCTGCAGTTCAGAGAGTTATTGACATTTTCCCTGCATTGAAGTCATATTTCCTTTCCATTCACAAATGTCTTACCAGTCTCAAAAATTTCTTTGAAAATCCACTTTCAATTACACTCCTGCATTTCGTTGCCAGCCAGTTAAAAACCTTTTCTGATACCATCAAATGTGTTGAAAAGCAAGAGACAACAGTAATTAAAGTGAAGGATGAAGTAACCAAACTGGTGGAAAAATTAAACTACAGGAAAGCAGAAAAGTTTCTTACCACTACTGTGAGAAATCAGTTGCAAGAATTAGAAAAAGAAGGACACATAACAGTTGAAAAGTTTCAAAGCTATGCAGTAGATTTCTATGACACCTGCATTGAATATATTCAGGAGTGGTGTACACCATTTCTTACGCCTCTTCAGTCTATGGATTGGATCAATTTGAAGGGAAAGGAGTCTGTGACTTGGAAGAACATCCAAGAAAGCTACATATTCACGAAGACAGTGTCACCAAATTTTACTGTGAATGAAGAGGACTTGTTTGATGAGTTTGCATGTGTGAAAAAATATTGTGAAAGCAAATTTGATGTGTGGAGTGAACTGAAGGATCAAAGTGTCAGTGAAAAATGGTGTGAGATGTTCGCTCATTTTACAAAGCAGGATATAAATGCTGAGAACCTGAAATGCCTAGTTAGTTTTTGTTTGGCACTGCCAGGATCCAATGCAGCTGTTGAACGTGTTTTTTCATTAATAAATGCGCTTTGGACCGAGGAAAAAAACAGACTTAAAATTGAGACAGTGAAAGCTTTAACCATTATAAAGACCCATTTTAAGGATTTCTCTTGTGCTGAGCTCTATGTCCAAATATCAGTAGAAAAAAAAACTTCTTGAACAGGCCCATAAATCTGATAAATATTCTGATGAATCTGAAATATAAACTTGACTATTGTGTATTTTTTAAAGGTGCGATTTTTCTAATTAAGTATGTTTGTAATTTAGAATTCTTTTTTAAAGTGGAAGTTGTGTTAGTTAATGTGTGTATTTTTATACCAGTATCTTATTTTAAGTGCAACATATAATATATAATAGATTTATTTGTGTTTTACCTTAATTTTTAACATGTCCCGTTTTTTTACAAAATGTCCCGGGTTTTTTAAGTAAAAATTTGGAAATGTCCCGGGTTTTAACAAAAAATTATGGGAACCCTAACCTACACCAGATGACCAGACTGATTCCTCTGCCACGATCACAGCGGAATCATGGAGAGATAAAACTTCAGACACCCACACAGACAACCCTCAAAATGATCAGCGCTTATTATCACGAGATGTCGCACTTCTAGAAGTGGTCAGAATGGTACTTGCCAAATACTAACATTTATAATTGTTTTTTTTTTTAGTCTGTTTCAGAATGATAATGAGTTGTTACCTCATTCTTTTGACCTTGCAGTGTGCGATAATAGTCACACCCCATCCGGCTAGCAATCTTTTGTGACGTGATGCAACACTCTTTGAGAAGATCAAGGACGTATCCGACTCCTCATCTAGATGGACGATTACTCTTGTCACTTCCTTACGGCCACTACAGACGGAATTGCAAAATACTATGTGCTTGTTTAGCATAATCAATCAGTATATCACTGAGATTATTAATAACACTGACAAACAACATTTTTCTTTCTTATATAAGAATAAGTGTTCTTAGGTCAGTTTCTTGCGCTGATTTCAAATCTGAAATCCGTTTATCTCTATCACGTCGGGTTCTTAAGATATTTGTGAATAAATATATTTTTGGGAAACCGTTATTTGCTCCGTTTCATTTTTACTATATAACTTATTAAAAATTAATAAAAGCAACATAATTCTACTTTTTATACTGCTAAAAGATGCATGACATATGTTACACGATTTTTCAAATAGTTACTGTATTTTGAAATAATTCTGAGCAAAATATGGCTTCTAGAAGTTGTAGAAATTCGGCTGATCTGTTCTGTTACGTGTGCGGATATTTTACCGATCGTGTTGACCAGAAAAACTTTATACCATTACTAAAGAAAGCATATGAACTTTATCTCGATTTGAAAGTTGATGATGCAAATAAATCTTGGAACCCAAATGCAGTTTGTTCGATACATTGGCAGGTTGGTTACGAAAATCGCCGAAGCATAAGTCGATGCCTTTTGGAGTGCCAGTAATATGGCGTGAACATACAAATCACACTACTTATTGTTACTTCTGCTTGACAAATATCTATGGTTTCACTTTTAAAACTAGAAAGTCTGTGGTTTATCCAAATATTGAATCGGTTTCGAAACCAGTGCCTCATGATCCAATCACGTGTCTGATCCAAGTACCACCAAAACAATATCTGTTGGACGTAAATGAACCATCAGAAAGTGATAGTTTACCTGTTTTAGAAACTAATTCTGACTCAGATTACATACCGGTGAATGATGATGTTTACTTAATTAACCATTCAGAACTTTCAGATCTAATACGTGATCTCGCTGTTACCAAAGGACAAGCGGAATTACTCAGTTCGCGACTCAAAGAATGGAATCTTTTAGCGCCCAATACTCCGATATCTAAATTTCGTCATAGACACAGAGAACTTGTTCAATACTTTGAGATGGATGATGACATTTGCTATTGCAAAGATGTAAACGGTCATGAGCACATAGTCAACGAATGGCGATTTTTCATCGATTCTTCCAAGACTAGTCTAAAAGCCGTGTTATTGCATAACATAAATTTTTTTTCATCAATTCCAGTCGCCTACTCTGTTCATATGAAAGAAACTTATGACAATATGGCTATACGTTTGGAAAAAATAAAGTACAATGACTACCAATGGCGGATTTGTGGAGACCTAAAGGTCATTGCAATTCTCACGGGCATGCAGACTGGGTATACTAAATTTTGTTGCTTCCGATGTGAATGGGACAGCCGCAACAGACAGGAACATTATGCAAGAAAGGTGTGGCCTATCCGGGATCGTATGCAGCTCGGGCATAAAAATGTAATACGCGAGCCATTAGTTAACAAAGACAGCTTCATTTTACCACTGTTACATATAAAGTTGGGGCTCATGAAGAATTTTATAAAAGCGTTAGATAAAACGAGCAAAGCTTTCACTTATCTTCGAGAAAAGTTTCCGCAAGTTAGCGATGCAAAGATAAAGGAAGGTATCTTTGTAGGACCTCAGATTAGGAAAGTTATTGCAGACAAACAATTCGAGAACTTGTTACATGATAGTGAACTTCGCGCATGGATGGCATTCAAATCGATCGTCAATAACTTTCTGGAAAATCACAAATCTGTCGACTATGTTGCATATTGTTAAGCAGTGCATAGATGCATACAGAATTATGGGCTGTAACATGTCCCTCAAAATCCATTTGCTCGATTCGCATCTTGACTTTTTCCCTGACAACCTTGGCGAAGTCAGCGATGAACATGGAGAACGATTCCATCAAGATATTGCCATAAAGAGTCACGTTAACAAGGACGGTGGAGTGTGACCATGCTTGCCGATTATTGTTGGATGCTTCATCGCTATGTACCACATGCCATTCACCGACGAAAGTCGACTGCAAAGAAATTCAAGCCTACATAACTGTTATACTTCTTGTACGAATGATGTTGTAATACTGTATGCGTTGTTAAAAAACTTCAATTGCGTATTTCTAGAGATCCCGACCTGATAGAGAAAAACGGTTTGCAGATTTAAAAACAGCGCATTAAAATTGACCAGAAAAATATAGAAATGTTAGAGAAAGAAAAAAAAAGTTTTTTTTTGTTAGTCAGTGTAATTACATTGTATTACAACTTCGATCTTATGTGTTTTTTCGACCATGTTGTGTAGAGAGACATTACAGTTACTAGAAACCTTAGTTGCTATGCAAACTAATTTTTCAATACTGTAAGTAGATATCGTAGAGCTGGTACACCTTTCATTGGTCAAGCTCCAGTTTGTTTTGGGACTTCTACTGATGACAACATAAACTGCCTCACATTACACGTACGTACGATCACAGACAATCCACAGCTCATACACCATGTCCTAAATGCGAGTCTTACAATTGTAAATAATATGTATACAGCTGTTAATTCTAATTGACTGCACATCAATCTTATGCAGAGTATCGTTACATAGTTAGTAAATTTTTCTAACTCAGCGATTCAGACATTGTATAATGATACGCAGCGATGATATTTTTTTTATATGTATTGGCTATTTTTGATAAAGCCAGAGATGTTTTCTTCTTCATATCACAAACACGATCACCACATTACCTTTCTCAGACCTTCGCCTCATTTTTTTTTACACACATATCATCTACACTTCCACATTCACTTCAGACACCTCCACTGATTTCCATAATGTGTTATTTTTGTACGAATTTCTTGACGTTGATGCCATAATATCACATGATTTTTTTTTTTACTTTTGATACATGTTCCATCAACAGTTGTTGATAATGTTTTTGAGTTATATCGTATTCATAATATTATTATACCACTTCCTTCCCACATAGGCTACGTGATTGTTTCATTAGTTGATTGCCATATTACATAATGTGCGCCTATAGTTTACTAAGTCACATGTTTGTAAGGTTTTCTATGATGGTAATTTACTGTCTTCATATAATTTTCAATTGTTTTTTTAAAATGATGTCATGATTATATACTCTTGTGTTTTAGGATGTCATTTTTTTAAGATTTTAGGTTAGATAGTACGAAAATGTCTCCCTCTAGGGTACATTTTTGTAGCCCCGGGACTTATGTTACAGTACGCCTAACACTAACGCAAGTTTACACGTTAGTATTAGAAATAAAGTCTAACAGACCGAAGTACTTGAATAAGCACTGGTCAAAGTAAGATAACCCTTAGAAATTAATAGTAAGATAACTCTTAGAAATTATAGTTAGCTCCCCTTGGTCAATGAAGGTCCCTGAACGGGCTTAGTGTTTTTAATGTTAAATATTAAGAGTACTGAAAGGTCAGCTTTCCAGGGACACCTTTCTACTACCACCACTATGATCTCATTCAGACTTATTCTAGATAGAATGTAAGATGACTACGTTTGGTGTCTAGGGTTATGAAATGATAGTGTAAGGTTGCATTAACCAACTAAACATATAAACAATTACACAATTTATTTTATTATCTAATACAACACAACAGTACCACGACAATCACATACAAACTACACTTTAAAAGACTATCTTTAGTAAGTCAGTGGTTGAAAATCTGGTAAAGTTAATATGTTCAATTTATTGTCCTGAATCTGATTTCTTTGGAATCAGGACTGACAATCAATAGTGAAATCATAGAAATTAATTACATCAATCAATTTACACAATGGGTCTTCTGACCATAATACACATATTATTATATAAAGGTGTAGTTGTATTATCTAACTGAGGTGACTTCTAGTATACACTGGTTGATTGTTTATTATCATCATCTCTGCATGTTGTTTGTAAGTTTTTGTGGACACTGATGGAATGTTTATATCACTATTCCCAGTTTCTTATTTGTAATATAATGTTAGTTGAGCGATCAGGTGCCGAAACATGCACCTATCTTTGTAATATGATGTAGGAATCTTCCTGCACTTCGCTGAACGACAACCTTCAGCTCCCACTTCTTCAAGAATGATGGTGGTTTACAGTTGTCTCCGAAAAAGGCAAGACTGTGGCATGAATATATCGGCCCACTGTAGTCTGGCACCAGTTATTGACAGCAACCAAAACCCTCTGAAATCAGAAGGATATGCCTCCTTCGTAATCAACAGCCTACAATAATACTCAACAACCAGTACAGGCACATTACAAACAAACATGTAAGATCAGCTCTTTACGACAATCCCTTTCACCAGTTTCTTTTGATGTGACCAGGTATACCAGTATTCCTCTCCCCTAATAGTTACAACGCCTCTGCAATTCCAGCAATAATCTGTTGTCCATACAATAGGATAGGTATTATGCTCCTGATGATAATCCTATATAATTTAGTTGGTCTACACCTCTCTGATAGTCTTTCATATGCTGGATCAATCTCTAGACTCTGTTTTGAGTCTGCCATAGACTCACTTACTTATAGTCGTATGTTAGTATTTCACATTCAAATTTTATTTTAAATAAAATGTTAAGAAAATCAATCTTACCACAGATGCAAGGAAATAACACAATTAAACGATGACTAGGCAATAGAATATGGCACATTTTCGATCTGCCCTATGTCCAGGCTTTTCCTATGTTAGAAAATTTCTCCGCCTGCTCTCATCGATCTTGCTTTACACAAATTTACTTGAAATGGCAGTGAACAGTCCCCGTTTCGTACCAGTATCTACTGCTTTGTCCAATGGGACCATGTTTACATTTATTTTTGAATCTATCGTTTCAAATAACAACTCCCAATATGTTTCCAAGGCAAATATATTTTTAGTTTTAGGTCAACCAATCATACTTCGCCTTCCTTTAAAATCCACCCAATCAAATATCCCGTACCTTTTAACCTCATTTACCCAAAGTCGTTTTTTCAAAACATGCCATAAAAAATTACAAGCAGGCATGATCTTTACTTGACAGTCTGGTCGGATCCACTATAGTATTATGGCTATAATTAGTTAATTAATGGACTATTTGCGTAACTATTACCATATTCTTTGTCAACAAGTCCTAAGGTACACGAATATACAATTTATATGGGACTAGTTGGCTTGGTTCAGAAGTACACAGTTTTTTTTTTCTAAGTTAGTGTTTTTTTATTTTTAGTCTACTACACGTTCAATTCTTTTCCATGTGCTGTCTTCTCTATTTACGTGATAATTACGTCCTTTGAAATAAGAGCTAAGGTTGTTTTTGTGACACGAGTTGTCTACATGTTCTAACTTTTTCCTCGTATTTTGGGGAAACCCCTAAGGCAAGGCTTGCCCCTGTGCTAATATTGGCTTTTAGTTTAAAATCAATACGAAACGAATTAGCATTTCTTCTACCCTTTTCCCTCCTCGTTCCACAATGCATTTTTAGGCACATATTTTCTTAGAACTAGGAAAAGTGATTATGTCAAGGACGAATTTGAAAAATTTGGGTACCGTTTTGTTCGGCTATTCGTTAGCAAATAATAATCTGAAGGCGTAGGCGATACCTACAGTTCTAGCAAAAAATTCTTTTATACTTTCTTATCTTTTCCTTTATGCCCGATATTGTTATTTATTAATTTAGATATTGTATTTAGAAATTCACTACAACAGTCGAGAACTGGTTTTCGAGCGGGACACATCAGACTTGCAGATCGGTGAGTTTTCCTTCTTAAAAATTTAGAACTATCCCTTTCTGCAAGTGCAACCTTTTCACACGACTAAGTTAAGATATTATGTATGAAGAATTGTAAAAGGTTTGTACATCTCGATACGTTGTAGGAACATTATACTTAGGTTTAAGGATAATTATGTATAAAGAATTGTAATAAGGTTTTTGTACATCCGGTACAGATGTGTCAACATTATATGATAACCTTAACCAGGGATTTTATAGTTGAAGTGTCAGTAGAAGCCGCCATTGTTTACAAATGTCATTGGACAGTATTTCATGGAGGCTGTCGTTTTATACAATGAACAATGCTCTTTTTGATTGTGAACGATCTGACCGTCAGTAGTCAGGATATTGAGATGTGTCCATTATATGAACCTTATAGTCCAGTTGGACTTATAAATAAAACTGATTGTTTATAAAACCAGTGAGTCATTTGGTTAAGCATGTCGTAGTGGAAGGTATAAAGGAGAATAGATAACGTGACAGCCTATGTGAGTAATAAGAACTTGGGTTGAATCATCTTTCATTCGGGTACCAACAGCTCTGGTGGTAACCAGTTACACTCGAGAGATTCCCATAACATTCACCAAAACTTCCCTCCCGTTGACACATAAGACAAAATAGTGCTACTCCCCTGTCACAAACCCATAAAAGCTTCAAATCTTCAGGAACTGGTGTACATCTATTCTCCTGGTCATGTACGGGTACGCGGCAATGAGAGAGATAATAGACTTTCTTCGAGAGCACCCATTGTGGGGACACTGGATATGGACACTGGAGAGATATTAAGGACAATTGATGATCACCTGTTAGAGAATAAACACTGCAATCGATGAATCACAAAGCTTTTGGAGTTTGTCATCAAATGTAAGAATAGCAGGGATGGGCGTATATGAGAATGCATCCGTCGTGTGTACAACCATTTATTACAAATAAGGGAGGGAAACAACCAGCGCGTTACAGTGTGACAGTCCAATGGCCCATGTTATGTTGCTTGTTTATCTGTTTAGTGTTAAACTATTCAAATGTTCAATTGTGTATGTTACAATGGAATGAAAGGCTATACGCGTCAGATGAAAATTCCCACTAATCTGGCGAGGCGAGTGAAAACCTCAAACACCAGGTACTCTGACTAACTCCGCTGTTGTTTATAGTATTTTACAGACCATTACCACCACCACAAATGTACAAAGTATTATTGGACAACACAACTTTTCAACGTCACCGTAAATGCTCATACAAATATATCACCAACTGATGCAGCGTTTTCTTATCTTTAATGATGAAGATTCCAGACCACATCTTTTGTTCGACGTGGAATAACAGTTTCATCTGAACAATGCCTTGTCGTGTCGTTGGTCGTCTTCTTAGAAGTTGGAGTAAATTCTACATTGTCGGTCTTTTATATCAAGTCTTAAGCTGTCTAGTTTGTCGAGTCTTCAAGTACGGCTATCAACAGTTTGCGAATCCCTGATCTAAAAGTCTTACACAGAAGTTATGTCACTGAAGTTAATGTTCCTATCAAAATATCGCCTGCTTGACGATCACTGATCTGAATTCTCAACAGCAATCTGTATTAAACGTAGATTTCTTGTTCCAAAATGATTATGATACTACAACGTTCTCTTCTTATCATCAGATAGACATCTGCAAGTTGAAAATGGTAATGGTATGTTCTCGTCCCCTTTACTAATTTGAGAACCGCTCTCTTAAAGTCTACAAAATGAATAATTTTACACTAGTGTTCTCTTGCTAATTGATCAGCGTTAAGCCGCAGCTTAAAGTTGACATTACTGGAAGCTCTTAGAAAAATCTCTTGATGGATCATAAGTTTGCTTTCGTCTTGTATCATCACTACTTATTAGAACGTAAAGGTTTGTTACCTTGTTGTGATGGAAACGTCTCACCGAAGATGTTTAGGTATGGCTGGAGGATTTTGTTTCAGATGATGATGAACTACTTTAGTAATATCAGTTAATGACTCTAACAATTCTTGGTGAGCTCTTTGTTTTATCTACTTACTACTCATAACTACTAATTTAGCAATGCAAGTGTTTACTTCTGCAGTCTACTCTACATGGTTGTCTCCAAGCTCTCTGAAGTTCACTGTGTGAACAGTAATATTTATACGCTTACACTTTCTACCTGGCACCTGTTTTCCTTGCTGTTCTGTGGGAAAGTTTCAGGAATTCATGATCCTGTCATCACTGACGACAGAACAATTGGATATCTTTGACTCTTCTCACGTCCTAGTGTGGCCACGTCGTCTGTTGTTTTAATTGTCTGGTTGTGTTTGTAGAATGGAAAATTTGTCCATCATGAGTGTTTGTTAGTGTGTCAGGTGGAAGTCTTTGTTAACGAATATATTCTTTCATCAATGTGTTGAAATATTGCAGTCTATCTGGTTATTTGTCTTACTGGCGTGATCGTACTGTTTTGTGGTAGTACAGATGGTTTCAGGTTAACACCTGAGATGGTTATGGTCATTTGTGTTTGAGGAAATGGGAAACCTCATTTTCCAGGTTTTTTTTCTAAGCAACCACATGATGGCAGAGTTGTTCAATGTAGATGACCTTCACAAACACAAACGTTCACCAACACTGTTCACAAAGATGAAACTTGACATTTATTTCTTTGACGTCACGACAAAAATACGTATAATGTTTTTACAAAGTTCATATGTCGTTTATATATTTATTTGGCTTAAAACTCCTTTAAACACTTTCTTCCAGTTTTTTTTTTCTTTTTCACAATATTTGCAAATTCACAACAGTGCAATTCATAGTTGGATTATTTCTTATAAGACGTAAGTCAGTCGTGTCGTTCTTTCTTATTCGATCGTCTACACCAAGTTATTTGCGACGATTAACTTTATTGCTGTATCAACTTCAGAAAAATGTAACTACAGTGTTCTCCTCTATTCGATGTCTTTCGCATCCAAAACTTATAAGATCATTTAAGATTTGATAAGCTGGCGAACTTTTTAAAATGTTTTTCAGCAGGCACAACTAATAATATATATATAGATATTTGTTACCTCTCCTTTGTTAGGAAAACTTGTAACGAAGACGCAGTGATTGATGTTGAAGATTTGCTGTCTAAGAGTCTTAGAGAGATATTTTTCTTATTTCTGTTTCTATCTCTAAATTTTTTAAAGTTTGGTGTCTAAAATGTTGCTCTACTTGCTACTTGCACTGCTGTCTCTTGCTGATCTCTACATGCTGCCTTCTCTCTGATTTTACGAAATACCAAGGATGTGGCGTTGACACCGTAGATGGAAGGTACGGTTCCTTCTTTCTCTCTTATCATAGGTTGTCCACATCTCGCTGCCATATAGAAGTGTGCTGGTGACGCAGGTATTATTTACCGCAGCTGGTCTTCATTGTGAGTTTGGAGTTTCCCTAAACACGCGTTGTGCGGTGAACACATGTTGTTGCAGCTTTGCCATTGTGGCTTACTATTTTTGTGTCCAGAGAGAGTTTGTCGGTGATGGTAGATCCCAGGTAGATTCACACCCTGACCCAGTACATTTGTTTTCTTTAGATCTATTGTGCGACCAAGCCATTGTTGCTCGAGAGAAGCGATTCATCAAGCTCTGAAGCTCCTGTTGACTTTGAGTGAAGATTGCAGCGTCTTTCATAGTGGTCTTTGATTTTCCTTTTTGCCTTCAGCCCTACAAGGTTAAACAGTCGGCCATCTGACATAATGGGGAGGCACATTCCTTCGGTTGCATCCTTGAATGCATGTTTCAAGAGCAAGGCAATGAATATCCCAAAGAGGGTCGAAGCCAGGACGCAGCCTTGTTTGAAACAACTGCGTATTTCAAAGGGCTGTGATGTGTTTACAGCGTAATGGACTGTTCCATTCGTGTCTTCGTGGAATGACTTTTTATGCCCGCGTGCAGTGATGTCGAATCAGACCAAAATAGCAATATAAATATTTGGGTATTTCCCATTTTGTACCAGTGCACACCATTCAGTAGGTGTACCAATAAGTTTTCTTGTTCATGACGTCAGATGTAATCAAAAGCAAATGGTTTAACATCAACTGTCAAGTCGTCTCTATTCATGTAACTTTGTACAGTCCATTTTCTACTTTAACATCTTATAAACCACTGTTGTCGATGGTGGACATTTTGATATTTTTGGTGACGATTTTCCAAGTCCGTTCTATAACCTTCTGCGAAGTTGCTTGCAAGGTAATTTGAACTGTGTTACCGCGTGTGATAATTATGATCGATAGCCACGAAGAGCATTGCAACGTTGGTTAATCAGATCACAAGAATGTTCCCCATCTCATCGTCATCGAGGTGTTACAAAAAAACAGTTTTCTAAATGGACTGCGCTGTGAGTTTCTTGTCTTCTTCCTCCGCCTTCAGACTTGTACATTAATGACTATAATAAAGGCAGTAGTCCGCTCAAGGATTTTGACATCTGTAAACAGATTTTATGGACAGAAGTAGGTTGTTGACAAATGCTACTCCGTTCATTGCTGTATGTTGGGCAGGACTGCAGTAGATGTTCGGCTGTCATGGGGTTGATGCCCCAGGTGCAGAGATCTGTTGTACAAATCCTGTACGTGTGGTATAGATGATACCTCAATCTGTTGTGTCCAGTGCGCAGACGGAAAATGATGACTTGGTCTCGCGTGGATAGCTGGTGAAAGGCATCATTTTGTTTATGACCTGGTGTTTCCATTTGGACTTGAATATGGCTTTAATAGCTATTTCCTGTTTCATAAGTTGTCCATGTATCATTTTGTCGTATATCCTCCTTATTTAGCATCTTTGTCTCCTCGCTGCCTGCAATGTTGCAATGGGGTATCCACTGGACTGTGCACTTGTTGAAGCATTTGGCCAGTCTTTCATGAGAGTTTATCAGATCTTTCAATCCCTAAGCATGGTGGCTCTTCAGGGATGTTATTACTGATATGGCATCTGTGAAGATTACTATCTGTTTTTCAGTATGTGCTTTGCACTCAATATGACTTTGTGTGGTTGACTTTCATTGTTTATACTAACAGATACTCACTTATAATGGCTCTCTCTCCCTCTTTCTCTTTCTCTCTCTCTCTCTCTCTCTCTCTCTCTCTCTCTCTCTCTCTCTCTCGAACGTGGGCGATGAATGAGTATCTAGTTTACATTTATTTACCTCTGCGTATATCATGCTTTGGTAATCTGCAAACATACTTCGTTCCTGGTGTTATTTCGTCTAGAAATAGAGTTTGTTGACGGTATCATTTCGTCTGGAAATATAATTTATTTAATAATGTCATTTCGTCTGGAAATATAATTTGTTGACGGTATCATTTCGTCTGCAAATATAATTTTTTTTAATAGTGTCATTTCGTATGGAAATAGAATTTGTTGACGGTACCATTTCATCTGCAAATATAATTTTTGCATGTGTTATTTTATTGCAAACCTAAATCATTAATGGTGTCTGATTTTCTGCAAATATAATTTGTTGGCGTGTCTTTGATGTTAATCTACTCATACAAAAGATTAAACAGTAGAAGGTGATGCAATTAAATATGTTATGTGAACGGATACATAAACTCTAATATGAATATAACAGGTTAGATGACAGGTATTCTGATGGAAATGTAGTCAGCAGTCAGAAAAACAAGAACATTTATATGTATTTGCTGTTTTATCATTGTGTTCCTTTTAGTTCAAGTAGGCAGATGACGGTGTTGTGTCACCTGGGAACTATGAAGCTTCAAGCTGTTGTTATAATCTTGCTCGTCATTGTGGAATACTGTAAGTATGCATGATTTAGATGATGTGGTGAAGTGGGATGTTATAAATATTTATAGGGGACTTAGTGTACTGACTGAGATCAGCTGTGAAGGTATCTATATCTAATAAGTGTAGTGTATTATAGATAACCTTACTTGCTGCCACATATATATATATATATCTCAGTCAGAATTATTCTGGAATAGTGTGATGACTACGTTGTATGTCTAGGGTATGTGTATGATGAAGTGTAAGTCATAACAACAACAGACGGATAAACAATTTAATTTATTCCACCACACTTGACAACACTGTGACACTCACATACATAAAACACTCTACAAGGATATCTTAAAGGAGTCACTGATAACTTTTCAAATAACAATATGTATTCATTGCTGGCATGAATGAATATGTGTCCTGATTCAACTACAAAGGGAACCAGGAATCACAATCAATTTAAATTACAAGTTATATGTACAGAATTTATCAATATGAATATAGTAGTGACATATATTATTAAAAGTATCCTATGTGTGTCAGTTGTGTAGTAGTAATATGAGGTAATACTGGTTTTGTTTTGTTCAAGCTCTGTTGGTATTTGTCATCATGACTTCAATAGTTTGTCTTTAGGGGAACTATTATTGGAGATGTTCTCAGTTCCTGATATTAACACAATTTAATTCCCCTCTTAATGTTATTTTTACAAGGTCATTTTAAGCTGGGGGTACATAATTTTGAGCTCAGCTGGCCACATCAGCTTATCTGGCGTGATGGCGGCAGGAACAGACTCCTCTGCTCGACTCTCCCCTCGGCTCTGGAGACACCTCACTGATAGCTAAATGGACCAAGGAGTATGCTGTCCGACTCTGGATTCAGCAAAGCTCTGACCAGGTGCTGCTCAATACCATCAAGACCACGGTCCCTGAAAACAAGAAGGATGTACCTTCTACTTCATAACTAATTTATACTCTCTTTTTACACTGAGCACAATACATCACAAACATTGAGTTCAGTGCGTTAGGCCAACTGTCAGCTTCATCTGAAATACTTTATACCAGCATTAACCTCCTTAATGGTTACTACGCCTCTGCACTTCCAGCATTATTTCTGTCTAATCAATAATCTAGGTGTCAGTGTACTGTTTGGCCATTCCATGCAGTTTTACTTTCCTCCGACACCTTCTGTTCAGGCTGGAGCATTATAGGCTTTATATCATGTTTGCTACTGAACTACACATATATACAGGCATAAATTAACAATTCACATTCAATTTTCATTAAAAGATACTGAATGTTTCAAGCTTACCACAATTCATGGAAACAAACACAGATACGTTGATTAGTAATGAATTCTGGCACAAAATACTGGCACAAATTCCCATCTGCTTATGTTCCAGGCTTTTATTTAACACAAATATGAGCTGGCTTCAACGCACTGTTGCTTTATCAAGCTTATTTGCACTAGTGGTCTCGAACTAACGCTCCTAAGTGAGTATATCAGCGAGTCTAGCCAATGGAGCCACGTTTCGACAAGTATTTGAAACAATTTTAACTTCCTACGTCTCCCCTAACAACCAAAGATAGTATTTATAGTCCGACTAATCGTGTGTAGCCTTACATATCATTCCAGCCAATCAGTTCAAATGTAACTTGTGGCCCATTTCCCGTACAATGGTGGATTTAAAAAAAATCTACCACTGAGCGATTCTGATTTTGGGTGTTGTCTGACAGCACCATCATTTTATTTTGGCTATAACTTGTTAATTCCTAGACTATTTGCATAACGTTGTACATATTCTTTGTCAGCAAACCCTAAGGAACCCAAATATATATATTTAATAGAACTAATATGCTGCGTTCAAAATATGCAATTCCTTCTACCTCCTGTTTCGAAGATGTGCTGTCTGGGTACTGTAATGTTTTCAAACTGAAACCCATCTATTGTTATCTTTCCTAATAAGCGTTTTTTGTGATTTTAAAACCTAACTCTGGGAAGGGTAGTGAATTTATCACTGTCCGTCCGAAAAAAAGTTAGTGCATGTAGTCTTACACGCGTGATGGCAGCATTTGTGTATCGCGCGACGCGTGTTTAGTGTTCGGCTTTCTGCCTCTCCCTTCTCGCTATCCTTTAGTCCATCTGTCTTTTGTTTTTGGTAACATAGTGTAGAAAAAGACATGAATGGAATTTAAAATTTAGGTCAACTTGCATATTTCAAGGTTTTTCTTAGAAAGGCAGCACATTTTATTGTGTGTTTGGGAAACGCGTGTATGTTGCAGAAGGCCTTTAATATCAACGCGAAAGCGTTACAATTTGCCGACGAAGTAGAAAAGAAGGGGGATTTCGAGTACTGTCATTGTGACAGCACTGTTCTTTACCATTCTTCTTCCTTTATTTATTATATGTATTTATTAGGCTTTATATTTACTTGATAATTTATATATGTGGATTAGAATATTCCACGACAGATGATATAAATGAAAGTGAGTACGAAGGGCTTGTAATGTCACGAAAAACCAAACCTGCCAAATAGATATATGTTACATAATCATCATTTTCTGTTACGCTCCTTTCGAAGCATGAGACGATCATTGTAGCTTGTCCTCTTCAAGGACGCCTGCACTAAACATTCACATGCTTCTGCAGCTGTGATTTCTGTCACAATTTGTTCTACATGAGAAAGTTGCCAGCCTCATGAACAATGGCATATTAGTTCCTGACATGATGTCCATGAGTGCGCAGTAACCTACTCTTGTTTTTTTAACATAACATACCAAAAAAAAGAAGTGTATTAAAAGACAAAGAAATTAGAGAAACAGATTTGGTTGAACACGGCCATGCTCATTATATCATAAATTTGGTTGAACACGGCAATGCTCATTATATCATTCTTATTCTTACGTTTCCCTGCCAGCTGTATGGGCGATCATGTCACTCTACACCTCCTTGTCCCCACTATTGATTATCAGTTCTGTTTTCTACTTCCATTCATGCCGCGGAGTTAAACTATCCATCATCCTTCCCTCTGTTGTCCTCCATCTCTTTTTCCTCCTCCAGTCTTTTCTGTTGTCCCGCTACATCCATTATTTTTCCTCCACCAGTCTTTTCTGTTGTCCCGCTATATCCATTCTTTTTACTCCTGACAACATGCCCAAAGAAAGTAGGTTGCTTCCTGGCATACTACTAACAGCTTAGAAAACAAATTAATGAAATACACTAGGACAAGTGTAAACAACAGATCAAAGCAAATAAAAATAAAACGTAAGGGAGGAACAAACTCATTGGCCATTCACTTTAACAGGGATGGCACAGGCAGCATAGTTCTGGCGTCAGTTAGTTGAAAGTTTATGCTTGACAGGAAGCTGAACTGTAATTGTAGCGGCCGTTGTGCAGCTGTTAAGTACGTATGCTCTTACGTGAGTGTATCTAAGATGTCAGGTGGTGTCCATTTGTTATGAATGAAACGTCAGTGAGCTAATTCTGTTTTTTAAAGGCATGAGCCATCACAAAGAACTAACTCTCAGCGATGGTGGATCAAAGACAAGACTTCATGAGCCAGGGGTGAACTAATTTAAGTCCCCTTTGGTATTTGCTGGACATGTGAAGAAAGCGAATTTATGATTGGCTGAAAGAATAAGAGGGAAGCAAGCTTGCAATTAAGTTAAAGTTGTCTGGGTTGCGTATTGAGACTCCTTACCGGAGCATTGAACCTCCACTGCAACTTTTACATTTGCATGAAGCCTGCACAAATGACTCACGTATTGTTGCAGCAGTTTTCTTTTTTATATTGCAATCTGTTTCACATGATGAGTTATCTAGCCCCAGACACAAATCCATAATTGTTGCCTGGGCGACACGCCTAATTTTTATATTATTGTAGGAATCATGTATGATTCGTAACCTTCCACAGTGCACGCTGAAGAATTCGTACGGGTGTGCTATTTCCCAAGTACGGCTGCAAATAGAAACAACATTGCAAGATTCGATCTTACGCACATAGACCCAAATCTGTGCACCCACCTAATCTACGCCTATGGAATGCTGGACAGCAAGAATAAAAGAATCAAAGCTCTGGCTCCGAATGCAGAAGAAGGTGAAAGTGGTAAGTTCAGGTAGGTACATATTTATCCATTTTGTATTTAATAGAGAGAGAGAGAGAGGGAGAGAGAGAGAACGAACGAACGAACGAACGAACTTTATTTTCAAATGGTTAAGAATTGGGCACGCAGGCCCGTCTGACATTCTACCCTTCCTCTCTCTCTCTCATCATGTATACTGTATCCTTTCATCCTCACATTTACTAGAGAGAGAGAGAGAACGAACGAACGAACGAACGAACTTTATTTTCAAAGGGTTTAGAATTGGGCACGCAGGATGAGAGAGAGAAAGAGAGAGGAAGAGAGAGCCATTATAGGTGAGTATATGTTAGTATATACAACGAAAGTCAACTACAAAAACTCTTATTGAGGGCAACGGACATGAGAGAGAACGAACGAAGGAACGAACTTTATTTTCAAAGGATTTTGAATTGGGCACGCAGGCTGTCTAACATTCTGCCCTTTCTTTCTCTCGTCTTCCATTCTGAATCCATTTATTCCCTCATGCATCTGAAATATTATACATTTTTTTAAATAATAAAATAAACAAAATAAAATAAAATCTCACCATTGTAACAGTACGATAAAAGTTACATAAACGTACAGTTCCTTATCATAATCAGGGCACGGTTTTTCCACACTTGTACGCATTGCTGAGGATAGAGAGCAGTGGAGGACCCTGTCTGCTGATGATTCCACCATGGCAACCCTACGACCCATGACGGGTTACGGGTTGAGCTGATATGATCATAATCAATATTGAACACAGGAAAATGATCTTTAAAACCTACATATGATGTTATTTAAAGCTTTAGTAACATACATAAATAACGGTGGAATATAATCTGCACTGATGGTGTAGAGCAGCGGTGGCCAAACTACGGCCCGCGGGCCAGATCCGGCCCGCCAACCAGTTTTTGACCGGCCCACCAACCTTTTTTGGCCAGCCTCTTATTGTTGATTAAAGCCACACACTTCACAATGAAATACCACACAAATGTATGTTTGAAATAAATAATTACATGTCATATTACAAATTACCAACGGGCTGATCACCTGTTTGCTAGTCACTTCGATTACGGAAACAACAGCAAATGGATTGATTTGCCGTTGCCCTAAAGACGCCAATAGGCGTGATGGGAAACAATGGCAAAGAAAACCTATCTGCTGTTGCCCTAAGACGCCACTAGGCGTAATGGCCACTGACTGCTTTGACGGTCGGTGGCTAAGGACGGAAGAAGAAGAAGATATTACAAATTACAAAACAAATTAAAACAACAGATTCATTTTATGTTTTTTTACAGTAATTTCAATTCCAAGACTGGTATACATGTCTTGGCAGATGTGCAGTACAGTAGTTTGCCGTTGCTTTCTGTACGTGGTTCCTTATATATGTAAAACTAAATATCAGAACGTTATTTTTTAAGGTTTTTATAGGTCTGGCCCTCGGGTGTTTCCCTTTACCATAATCTGGCCCTCGGCCTACCTTAGCTTGGCCACCACTGGTGTAGAGAGAGAAAGAAATTAAGAAGGAAATATACAAAGAAAGAAAGAAAGAAATTTTTTTTAAAAAGAATGAGAGAAAGAGAAAGAAAGAAAGACAGGAGACAAATTAGCATATGGGTAGAGATTAAAGACCAGTATACCGACTTTATAATTGACTTATACTACCGAAATATATCAACACCGCAAGAAATCCAGTCCAAAACTGAAATAAGAATCTTGAACTGAAATGACAATACAATCCTATTGTATGGCTCTGAAACGTGGAGAACAACAACAAACAAATAAACAACAAACAAAAAGAAACAGACTTTCATAAATGGATTCCTCCGCCGCCGAATAGAAGAATTATAATGGCCTGACAAGATTACTGACGTGGAACTGATGACAGAACTAGACAATCAGATCCAGACAAGAACCAGACTATCAGAACCAGACAATCAGAACCAGACAATCAGAACCAGAGAATCAGAACCAGACAACCAGAACCAGATAATCATAACCAGACAACCAGAACCAGACAATCAGAATCAAATAAGAACCAGACAATCATACCAGATAATCAGAACCAGACAAGAACCAGAAAATCAGAACCAGACAAGAACTAGACAAGTGACAGGGAAAAAGGAGTGGATAAAGAACGCTTGGACACACACTGAGTAAACATGTAAATAGCATTCCTAAGCAGCCCTATTTCTAAAATTCCAGGTGATAGTGAGCGAACAATACACGGAGACAAGAACTGGAAGAAGTACTGAAAATCATGAGAAAGACAGAAAGAATTTGAGCTAAAGGCAGGCGACAGGAGGACTTCGTACGTATCTGATAAATTTCTATGCTCCTCTGGGATCTGAATGGTGATGATGACTATTACTGTACATTTTGAAAGGCAACAAGAATGAATGTATGAGTGTGTTTCAGATTTTTTTTTTTAAATGTTCTGATACAAATCCCTGTTGCTGAACATAAGAATAATAGTACTGAATATCAGATACGTTTTATTGGGCAGAAGAGATTCATGGACAGAGCAAGCTAACAAGGAAACGACTAGAGGATTATGAGATGCCTGTAATCTCAGACGAATGTAACTGATAGCATGAAGGACCTATTAAGCTAATGATAACAGAGACATTAAAACTAAAGATGTAAGTAGACATTGGGAACAAGACAGGATATTTAGAAATCTTGGATCTCACACCAGGCTATTTTTTTCTTGTGTACTTTTTCATTGTTTTATCATTTCATTTTCCATTCTGATTGATTTTTTTTAATGGTTAGACCTTTTGTGTTGCTATTTCTATCTTTCTTGTTCGGTATTTTTACTGACCTATTTAGCGTTCATTTTTCATCGTGTACACGTGCATTTTTTTTTTCCATCTGTTTGGGCCGCACATCTTATCTTTCTTTTTTTTAATCACCAACTTTGAGCTCCACGTGCAGAATAGCGCTACAACAAGTCTTCCTGTCACGTGCCAGCAGCTCAAGGTTTTTTTCTATGTCTTCATCTTGCCTGTCTCCTGTTCACTTCCCCATGTGTTCTCCCCCCCCCCCCCCCTTATCCCCCCACCCCCCACCCCACCTCTCTTACAGTGAGAATTCCAGAACAAGGACTTTCCGGTAATGCTATAAATAGGTTTCCTCAATGTGCGTCCTAACCATCTCCAGAGTCTTCTTCGCATCACGTGTTCTACTGGCTCTTATCTGGCTCCTGTCAACAGATTCCACATTAGATATCGTGTCATACCACTTTCATCCTTGTCTTCTACGCAAGCACCCGTATATAGAAATCTGTATCGTTATTGGTTATATCTTTCTTTTTGCTTAGCTATTTTCCCCCTTGTGTCTTAGTGTTTATATTATCCTGATAATCTATCTAGATTTCTGTTTGGTGCTTTCATGTAGTCATTGTGGCTGACGATGGTATACGCTAAAGCATCCCGTGTTTCGATTGTATTGATCAGTTATGCTGTTGTTGTTTTTAATTTCACATCCAGTTTTAAAGAAAATATTCCAGGTGGTCGGACTGGCTCAGAGATATGGTGTCCGCCTCTAATTCTAAAGATACCGCTTTCGCTCCCAGCACAGTGAATATAATTGATGGAATTTTTTTTCAGATGCAGTGGTTCCTAATTATGTTATACTCTCCACTGATCTCATGGGTCGTGAGTTCGGATGCCTAGCCTTCTTGGATAAGAGCGACAAAATAAGAAGCCACGTGTGCAACCTGCGTATGTTAACAATCCCTCGGCAGTTACAAATCGAAAAGAGTAAACCATACGGAAACCTACCCACCACAAAAATATTTATAGAATGTGTGACTCTTGTATATACACATTTAGAGTTCGTGCACTGTGCTGAGCTCCTCCTTGTGTGACCTAAGAGAGGAGATCGGAGCACTGATAGAGTTGTCCGTGTGTAATGAAGATGTTCCTTCAAACCAAAGCAAAGAAAATAATTGAAAGTTTGCTGTATTTTTCTTGTCCCCAGCGAATTTAACAACCTGAAACGGGAGGTTTCTTCTCTTAAGACACTGATATCTATAAGAGGGCAGACAGACAAGAAGGATGAATTCCACTCCATAAGCAAAAAAGATTCACACCTCAAAAGTTTTTCCAAAGAAGCGGTGAAATTTCTACGGCAGAAGAATTTTGATGGACTCGATATTGACTGGCAGTATCGTCCTTCGTTCTCGCCTCCCGGGGATGATTCAAGCGATTCCAGTGATGAATCAAGCGATTCCAAAGAACGCAAAGTGAATTCGTCTGTCACAATGAAACTCGAGTTTGTGAAACTTCTTAGGGTACGTGGCAAAAGAGAATGTGGTGTAAAACATGTGTGCGGAACATGTGCGTGGAACATGTCTGTGGAACAGGTCTGTGGACAAAGCGTGTGGAACATGTGGTGTGGAACATGTGTGTGGAGCATTTGTGTGGAACATGCTTATGGAACATGTGTGTGTGTGTATGTGTGTGGAATATGAGTGTGTGGATCATGTGTTTGTTCAGCATGATTGTGAAACATGTGCGTGGAACATGTGTTTGAAACATGCACGTGTAGGATGTATGTGGAGCATGCGTGTGGGACATCTGTGTGAAACATTGGTTGAACATGTTTTTGTGGAAGGAACATTTGTGTGGAATATACATGTGAAATATGTATGTGGATCATATTTGTGGAATATATGTGTATCGATCATGTCTGTATGGAACTTGTGTGGAACATGTACGTGTGAAACATGTGTGGATGGAACATATGTATGTGGAACATGTGTTTGTAGAGCCAGTGTGTGGAATATATGTGTGTGTGAGGATCATGTGTGTGGAACATGTATATGGAGCATGTGCAGGACATTTGTGTCCTCTTGCGTGAGCTCATGACTGTTGAATGGCTGTTTGGTGAGCAGTGTCATGGCATATAGACTTTTGCTTTAAGTTGGACATCTTAAGGAACAACAGCTGTTTTACTGAACCTGTGCTTCAGTAGACATGGAAGCAAAAGATGAAGCAGTAATCAGGGAGGTCAAACGGCTCTTCGAGTAAGACACACTATCTTACAGTTACCTGTTTGGATCATCAAGAAATATTACATTTTAATATGGTTTCTTCTTCTTGTCAACCAGAAATCCACAAATTTTGAACGCGTTTTTCTCAAAACATTCTTAAGTGGAGATGGGGTAAAGCAGGACTAAAGCGGTCTGGTTTTAAGGACTATCTGAACTTCACACGGACAGCTTCACCAGTGCTCCTCTCTCCTCTCTCAGATACACAAAGAGGAACTCAGCACAGTGCACGAACTCCGTAACATCGGCGAGAATCAAAATATGTGTATGTAGGAATCACACATTCTATAACAACGTTTGTGTTGGGTAGGCTTCTAATGTTTACATTTTGCTAGGGCAGCGGCCTTATGGCCTACTCTGTTCGATTTCCAACTGCCGTTGGATTTTTAAGGTGCGCAACTTGCACACGGGACCTCCCACTTTTTCGCCCTTATCCGAGAAGACAAGGCATCCGATCTCACTGTGACGTACGTCTAGTTTGACAAGTGAATTTTCCCTGATTTGATGGATGATTAAAGGGATTTTAGCTTTTCATAACATTAGAACCCCTGAACATAAGTATTGTTGTAACTTTTCATCAACGAAGAGTAGCGGCTATGATCAAAGCAGTCAAAGACGATCCCCAGAACAGAGAAGCAGAAATTTAGCATCTCCTTGCAAACACTGAACCGTTCGCAAGATGGACACGAGCGGTCAGAAGAAAGCTTCTTGCAGACTTCGCACCTCTGTGGCAACCGGCAGGCTTGCCCGAAAGACTATGGAACGGGAGAGACGGAGCACTCAGCGTAGCGGATACGATCTGAGGAATCAGGAAACTCACCGCGAACGAGGCTAGTCTCTCAGAAATTTCACATCCTCGCGCGAGCAGCGTGAGACGAACGAAGATCTGAAGCCAGTCGGGCCATCGCGGTTAGCATGGCGGCTAAATAACTTCGACTTTCACTGGGATCTGAAGAGGCGCGAAATTTTCACACTATTCATTTAACTTACATTCCCGTTAGATATATACAGAATCTGAAAAGGGCAACTTTATCATTCGTTCTGACAGCATTCTAAGATTCACTAGCATATAGTTAAATTCCTGCTGGATTTCATCTAAATTGTTGGCTATTGGAGTGAATTCTTTTCTGTGCAGACGATAATTTATACTTTAGCTTCGAGTGATCAGTGGTCTAGTTATTTCATTTTTATTTCACTGGATTGTGGTGTAAATTTAAACTTATTAAATAAACCCATTTTCAAAGTTCCAGTGCAAACTAAATGTTACATCTATAGGTTAATTTCCTAATACAATAGCCGCGTAAATTAATTTTGCAACTGTTAAGGGAATTGTGACTTTAATACAGTTTAGTTCTGTATAGATAGATGTGCTTTTAAAATTATTAACCTCACGAAGAGTTTTTTCTTGATTTACTAATTAAAGACGCGAGCGCAGAAAATAGTCTAACTGTAAATGTATCGTGCGTTAGATTTTAATATGATTTCATTGCATTTCATGTTTTTTCTATTTGTATCCAGAGTGATCTTTCGAACGTCGCATCCCAGCAATTAGGCAGCATTTAAGCAGCCATTACGCAGCAATAGAATATTATGAGCCTTGCCGACCCAGTTCGATTACTCCAGTGACATATGAACTTTTTTAAAGCTAAACTTGTGGCGACCTGTTGCGGATCTCGCTCCTCTGAATTTAACTGAGAACAAAGCCACCCAAGAAACACTTTTAAAATACTAATTCATAAAGTCGTTAAAACTGGAAGCAGAACAGTCGCCAGTAGCACTATTCTACTCATGCTCTCTTTTTGTGAAGAAGAACATAGATTTTCCTGAACACTGTCTGTCAAGTATATTCAGTAGATTTTAACCCCCCCCCCCCCCACCCCCCACCGAAGAAGAACCTATCTCAGTGTTTTGTAGTTGTGACATTACGGCAAAAGAAAGTTATCTCCACCAGCTGGGCCCATCTTAGAAACCACACCATACCTCACACTTAGCCAAGTGCCTGTGCCATTCATTAGGAACTTTTATCAACAACAAAAAAACAACAGTAGCCTTTACGCTTCACCGTCTGGCGATTTTTTGAGACTATTAGCTACCAGCCCACCTCGATAAATCTGGGGCCTGACACAGAAGAAATAAAAAGACAATTTCCATTGTTCTACGGTATTATCTGCTGTTGTAAAATTCCTAGGAAGTGCTAGAATTCACCATTTCGTAAGTCTGTGTGTGTGCCTGTGTGCTGGCCAGCCAAGCGTGTTTTTGAATGAAAGGAGATTTAATCTTTTTTTACCCTTATAATTAGTTCGACCTAGTATTAAAGTGTACTGTATTCATTGTACGGGATTTCTCCTAGCGGGATTGTTTAACTGTGTTCATTTCCCCCTCCCGTAAAATTTGTTGGATAAAGGAAAACATTTGAGAACCCTAGCTTTTCCTCTACCCCCTTATCACTGTAACCCCTTGCCTCAGAGTAATACATTTACCATTGGGTTAAATTGCCTATCTCTGATCATCATCATCACCCCCCTTCCTTGTCTTTGGGACTGGGTCTTTTCTGTTAGTAAATACAAGCGGGAGAAGGTGTATGGGATACTTCTCCTCAAAACCCCCCTCCCCCTTATCATATTTGTATTCTGTAACCTTTGATTTCTGACTGTAAATTGATAATTATTTGTTTATTTGTTCTTTAATTATATTGGTGAAGTAAACATTGAACAAATTGTAAAGGAATATAGTTCAATAGTTGAAGCAGCGTTTGAGTTAAGAGTGTGACCTTGAAGATTCAGTTCATGCTTGATGAAGAACGGAAAGAGACGGACGTGATAAATTGTGTGACATGTTTCATGAGAATAATAATTTCCTATATATAGAATACTGGCAGATATGCATGAAACCAAGCGTGTGTACGCGGCAATGAAAGAGTTGACAGACTAGCTTTGAGAGCATTCATGATGGGGACACTGCATATAGATAAGGGAGAGATAATAGGGACGATTAATGATCGCCTGTTGAACAGCACTGCAATCGATGAATCATCAAGACTAGCAGGGACAGACGTATGCAAGAATGCAACCGTCGTGTATAAAACCAGCTCCTTACTGGAACAGTTAGCGTTCATACCTAATTGGCCGAAGAAGGGGTTTGCCCGGAGTGCAATTATGCCGATTCTGCTCAATAATTACGTGCTTAGCAAAATCAATTCCTTTTTTTTTAAATCATAGAGAAACCACCACAACAGCACCATATGAAATGTGTGGTGCAGGCTTCTTGCAGTACGTCTATTGCAGTAGTGGTTCCTTGTTTTGTGGTGGGGAAAAAGGCAGAAAATGAGGATGAGCATATAGATAGAGTAAAGACTAGTTATTAAAACATCTTCCTCATCTCATTCTACAGGCTCTACGAGAACAGTTCGACGCTGATAATGCAGATCCTAAGTTAATACTGACCTTCAAAGGTCCCGGTGGACGAGCAGATGTTGACGGCGGATTTGATGTACCACAAATAGCCAAGTGAGTACATTTTTAAGTGAGAACAGGTTCTTGTCC
Source organism: Oreohelix idahoensis (assembly GCA_024509875.1). Classification (NCBI taxonomy): domain Eukaryota; kingdom Metazoa; phylum Mollusca; class Gastropoda; order Stylommatophora; family Oreohelicidae; genus Oreohelix; species Oreohelix idahoensis. The sequence continues at coordinate 447,401 of JAMPIV010000473.1, forward strand.
TGGCTGTGTCACAGAACATCCGATCCGCTTGAGACTACGGTAACTGCAGGTATGCTGAAGGTTGTATAACAGTTGTTAATTTATAGTGACGTCAGGATTAACTTTAGAAGAAAATCCGTGAAGGAACATTACAACAAACGTTCCTGGGTTTATCAACGTACACAAATTATAATCATTGTGTTAACCTATTTACATTTTGTATGCCAGCTATTTACGAAAACTGACAACATAGTAGAAAGTAATCGGCCTATGTGTCACGGATTGCCTCCCATGGTTTGCAGTAGTGGTCCACCAGTGGCCAAAACTCAAGAGTATCTAAAATGGGTCGTCAAAGGTGTCTACCTTCGCACAAAATTACTCTTGGCAGAGTTGTAAATAGAAGGGTAAAGACGCTTCTATCTCAAGGCAGTTTCCATAAGATATTTCCGAAGTCAAGAACAATGCGGAATTGGCTGAGCAATTGTTAACTTACTATCGGTGCGCCGCCTTTTATGAAGATTTAAGCAATGGTTATAGCCGTACAAGCCCCCAGCTGGTGTAGATCCAGCGAAATTCCCTTTTACAAGTAGCAGCTCTATAGAAGTTTATATATATATATATATATATATATTTCATTGGTTGTGCTGCAGACCGTTAAAATAATGGCCGGTGTGATAAGGAATCCCGTCCAAGGTCGATCACTATAAGGAAGAACGCATGGGGTGGAGTTTGAACCACCTGCTGCGTTACGAAGAGGAGGGTGATGCATTTCTGTTGCGCATAGTGGCAGGCGATGAGTCGTGGTACCACCACTTTGAGCCGTGCAGCAAATCAGCGAGCATGCAATGGAAACATCCCGGATCACCAAAACCCACAAAATTCAAGTTACAGATTTCTGCCGGTAAGGTTATGCTGACCGCATTTTTTGACCAAGAAGGGCTTCTATTGGTAGACTTTAAAGAGCATGGCGTGAACATCAATGCCATCCGCTACAAAGACACACTGGACAACCTGCATACAGCCATCAAGAATAAACGACCCGGCATGCTTTCGCGTGGTGTGATTCTGTTGCACGACAATGCTCGTCCACATGTTGCGAACATTGTGCAGGAAGCGTTAGCAAGGAAAAGGTGGGAAGTTCTGCCACACCCTGCCTACAGCACCGATCTGTCACCATGTGACTTTCATTTGTTCGGACCCTTAAAAAAATCTCTAAAGGGACAACTATTCGACTTCGATGCAGACGTCAGGGCCTCGGTGACCAAATGGTTCAATAAGCAACCAATGTCATTTTTCTCGGACGGCATCCGCCGTCTACCCAAGCAGCAGGATGCGTGTCTGAATGCCTATGGTGACTATTTCTAAAGAACCCCAGTGAGTACTTGCTTCATTAACAATTGCTGTATTTAATTCTACTACTCCTGCTGATGTACCTTACATATATTTGTTATAAAGCCACTGGGACGGGTTTCATTTGAACACACCTCGTATATATATATATATATATATATATATATATATATATATATATATATATGTATATATATATATATATATATATATATATATATATATATATATATATATATATATATATATATATATATATGTGTGTGTGTGTGTGTGTGTGTGTGCGTGCGTGCGTGCGTGCGTGCGTGCGTGCGTGCGTGCGTGCGTGCGTGCGTGCGTGCGTGCGTGCGTGCGTGCGTGCGTGCGTGCGTGCGTGCGTGCGTGCGTGCGTGCGTGCGTGCGTGCGTGCGTGTGTGTGTGTGTATGTGTGTATATATATATATACTGCTCAAAAAAAAGTTAAAGGCCACTTTCAATTTTTAGGTCATTTCAACTAAGCTGTTTTTTAAAAACCTGAACACTCAGTCAAAAAAGTTTTGCTGCATTTTGTTGCATGCTTAAACAATGTTTCTTAATCTGACAATAAATCAAATCTCTGTTACGCGTGTGTACCTCCAAGGCCAATCAAATGTACGTGGTTGAAAGGGAAATAATGCATGTTTGAAAATGCTTCCTATGGCAAAGCCTGTTGATAACATTGCTGAAATTTGCTTTTCACGTGCAAGTCGTGACTATGGTGAACACATTTCACCCACTTTTCGGAAGGAACGGGCAATGGGTATGTTTGTAACATTTACCATTTTAGCCATGGCTCAGCGTGTCTTGCCGTCTTGTGGTAGACTTTGGACGTCCTGACCTGAGTTGTTCTGCGACACTGCCGGTTGATTATAACGAGCACGCACAGTTTGTATGACATATTAACGATATTCGTAATTTTAACAGCCATGTAACTGTATTTGTGCTAAACAAATTAATTTTTGGGGTGTGAATAAATCTCTTTGGGACAGCAACGTCAGTTGTGAAGCAACTCAGTTCTGAAGATAAAGTGTATAACCGGGGTCTTTCGGACAAGAAGTCAACAGCGGCAACGGTAATTGTGTTGATGACTTCCCCACCTCATTTATTCATCAAAAATCGTGCCAGGTCCTCCTGCCTTGTGCGATCCCTTAAGGTGTTACGATGTCTTTTCTGAACCTTTCATTTCTGTCGGAACTCTTCTCTATCTGTATCTGTGTTTTAGTCTCCATTCACTTCGTGAGGTTTCAGAAAAAATAGAATTGCCTTATAACTCTACCAGCGGGTTTCCTTAATGTGTCTTGCATCTTGCCAGCGTCTACTTGTCGTCCCTAATGTCACTGACACTTATCTGGTTCTTGTCTTTAGTTCCTGATTGGTAAACAAGTTAAACTATTTTAATCGCTCTGTTCTACGCAAGAACTCATTTATTACAGTGTAGCATTTTGGTTCTTGTTTCTGTATTTCTTTATGTTTCAACGCCATACAGTACGACTGACTGATTTGAGTTTAAGATTCTGATCTTTGTTATTTTCCTTCATATATATCCATAAGCAATGAAAGCTATTGCCTTTTGGTGTTCGTTAGTTACATTATATATGTAGTTTATCCGGTTATATTCATACGTATCCTCACTTATTTTGCATCTGGTTATGATTATGGTACAGCAAAACTAGATCGTCGACAAAATGTGTGTTGTCAAACTGTTTTTATTTTTCCAGAGTGAAAGCAAGCTGCAACAGCTTTTATTCTAAATTGACAATATGTCCAAGATACTTTTTGACTCGTATATTTATAATGTGTTTTACAATCTTGTTCCAGGTATGTTGATTACGCTCTACTAATGACGTATGGCTTTTCAAAACCTGGAGAAAAAACAGCCTCGTTCAATAGCCCGCTTTACTCAGCATCTCACTACAAAACTAATCCATACCTCAGTGTGGTAAGCATGTCTCATCTGCTCACATTTCTGCTTACATTTAATCCTTTTTCCTGAATCCCGTTTGCTTCCTTTTTCCTTTATGTTTCATCATCATCAGATCCATGTGGACTATGGGCCTTCAAAATTCACACAAGATTTCCTGTCCTGTGTCATCCGTTCAAAGAAATTTCATGCCTTTATTGGTTTCACGTCTCTCTCCAGCTTCATTCTCGGTGTGTTTCTAGGTTTCCTGATGTTTCTCTTGCCCCGTGTAGCTTTCAGGGGACGCTGGGAGACGACGAGAGCACGGGGCTAATGCTCAAACATGTCGTAAGAGACGATTACCATGAGGTTGTGCATGGGACTGGGATGCTGATCCAGTCAAGCTAATAGCTACAGATACCACTGCTGCAAGAGCACAGGAATGCGTTGGTTTAGACTTCATGTAACGATCCCAGCTGATGTAGAGGCTCTAATCGTCATAAAGGTAGACTTCATGTAATGATGCCAGCTGATATAGGGGTGCCAATTTTCATAAAGGTAGACTTCATGTAATGATGCCAGCTGATATAGGGATGCCAATCGTCATAAAGGTAGACTTCATGTAATGATGCCAGCTGATGTAGGGGCGCCAATCGTCATAAAGGTAGACTTCATGTAATGATGCCAGCTGATATAGGGGCGCCAATTCTCATAAAGGTAAACTTCATGTAATGATGCCAGCTAATGTAGGGGTGCCAATCGTCATAAAGGTAGACTTCATGTAATGATGCCAGCTGATGTATGGACTCCAATCGTCATAAGGGTGGACTTCACGTAATGATGCCAGCTGATGTAGGGGCGCCAAACGTCATAAGGGTAGACTTCATGTAATGATGCCAGATGATGTAGGGGATCCAATCGATAAAGAGCAGAAATGTCAATTATGATAATAAGGACTTATCTTACCGTGGAGATTCCACAGCAAGTACTGCTCTGTAATGCTCTCATTTGATTTCCTTAATATCTGGTCTACCCAACTCCAGGGCGTATGTGACTTAACCACCTCCAGGGCGTATGTGACCTAACCATCCAGGGCGTTTATTTCACTGGCATTTCCTTGATTGTTTCCATCTGTTGTCCATTGTATTTCATTTCTTTTATTTCGTAAAAAAATGTCTGCATTTAGTCAAACATTTGAAAATATCTTTGGGGATGCGACCATCTTCCATGTGGCGGACATGGTCAAACCAGCGTAAGCTGCGCTGTTTGAGCAAGTGTATACAAGCTTTGAAGACCATCGTCTGATATATGCCATTACGACTGGAGATGGATTGGACACACATTGAAGAAACCTGTTGATAACATCACAAAGATGTCCTTGTTCTGGAATCCCCAGGTTAAGATTGGTAGAAGGAGACCTAAGAATACATGGAGAAGAGAACTGGAAGCAATCATGAAGAGGATGAAAAAAACCTGGAAAGGCCTTGATCTAATGACAGAAGACAGGAAGACTTGGCATAAGTTTGTTGATGATCTATGTGTGTTGGGGAACTAACAATTGATGATTTATGTTTGTTGGGGAACTAACAATTGATGATTTATCTTTGTTGGGGAACTAACAATTGATGATTTATGTTTGTTGGGGAACTAACAATTGATGATTTATGTTTGTTGGGGAACTAACAATTGTTGATTTATCTTTGTTGGGGAACTAACAATTGATGATTTATGTTTGTTGGGGAACTAACAATTGTTGATTTATCTTTGTTGGGGAACTAACAATTGATGATTTATGTTTGTTGGGGAACTAACAATTGAAGATTTATCTTTGTTGAGAACTAACAATTGATGATTTATCTTTGTTGGGGAACTAACAATTGATGATTTATGTTTGTTGGGGAACTAACAATTGATGATTTATCTTTGTTGGGGAACTAACAATTGATGATTTATCTTTGTTGGGGAACTAACAATTGATGATTTATCTTTGTTGGGGAACTAACAATTGATGATTTATCTTTGTTGGGAACCAACAATTGATAATTTATGTTTGTTGGGGAACTAACAATAGATGATTTATGTTTGTTGGGGAACTAACAATTGATGATTTATGTTTGTTGGGGAACTAACAATTGATGATTTATGTTTGTTGGGGAACTAACAATTGATGATTTATCTTTGTTGGGGAACTAACAATTGATGATTTATGTCTGTTGGGGAACTAACAATTGATGATTTATGTTTGTTGGAAAACTAACAATTGATGATTTATGTTTGTTGGGGAACTAACAATTGATGATTTATCTTTGTTGGGGAACTAACAATTGAAGATTTATCTTTGTTGGGGAACCAAGAATTGATGATTTAATAAATAATTTTGTGTTCTCTGATGTTTCAACAACATTACTAACACCATCTTTATTTGGCTGCCACACAAGGATTACTCAGTTCGTTACTGGAACAAGGCTGGCATGCCATTCAACAAAATTGTGGTTGGCTTCTCCGGGGTCGGTCGCAGACAGGTACTGAAAGATGATAACAATCGTGACCCAGGTGCAGCGGTTACAGGCGAGGTTAGAAGTGGAACATACTACAATATACAGGAAGGTCTGGCTTATCCTGAGGCAAGTTGAGTTTTGGGTTATATTTTCATTTACGAGTTTTACTTGAAAAGAGTGAAAACATTTACTGTAATTTTTTGTCTCGTGAGTCCAAATTCCCAGCGGGTTAGGGGTGGGGAGAACTAAAGAGACAAAGAAAGATATGGCTTCTGCATCCTTTGGTATGTCGTTCAATGCGATTGATATAAGGTTGTGCACAGAGCAGGCAGCCTGATCATGTTAAACAAACTGAGATTTTAAACAACCGCAGCAAGAGCACGTGACTGTTTGGTGTAGGCTTCCTGCAAGGGGACGAGCTGAAGTGGTTGTTCCATGCTCTATAAGTGTCACGTGATTGCCTCCTCTGCTCCGTGGTGAAGGTCCAACAATGGTCACTATTTAGAGTATACAATGAGGACCTTTAAAGGTATCTACCTTCGCTCATGATTACTCTTGGCAGAGTTGTAAATAGAAGGATGGTGCTTCTAGTTTATGGAGTCTTCATAGGATTTTTCAGAACTCAAGCACAACGCTGAGGTTCTCCAAGCGGTCGTGAACTTTGTATCTTCCAGCTCCTTTTATGAAAATAAAGATATATTTGCTCATTTCTGAGCCATCAACTGAATTATTAGTAATATATTACTTTAGTAGCTCTGTTGCGTTATGTATTTAAGATACCTGATTCACACGTGTGCACTTCTAGCTGTAATAATTAAATCAACTATTAATTTGTAAATACATATAAGAAATTTAATTTTCAATTATTGTTTAGCACGAGTAAATAAATAAGTGAAGTTGGTGAATTGAAAAATGTGAAGTTTTTCTTCACACAAAATTTGTTAAGGTGGTTTGATATTGTGGTTAGAATTATTGTTGCTAAGGCCTGGTTAAAATAACTTAGCTAGACTTTAACATGAGCTATCAATTATTATGTACACTCTTCATTACTGTATGATGTAGAAGACGTAAAATGAGCAGGCAGAACAAGGCATCGAGCTATGGATATATAGAAGAATGGGGCGGATCTCACGGACAGAGAAGAAACCCAATAAATAATTAATAGAAAAGATGCGTATACAATTACAAGTATTGAATGCTGTCAAAGTCAGAAGGATAACAAATTTTGGATATATAAACACTATGAGGAAGACCATAATGGAAGTACAAAATTAATGTGTACCATCCATCGCCAGTATCTTCTTCTCATCTCCTATTCTACTGGCACTTGTCTGGTTCTTGTCATCAGTTCCACATTGGGGTTCTTGTCATCAGTTCCACATTGGGGGTCTTGTCATCAGTTCCACATTGGGGGTCTTGTCATGCCATAACAATCCTTCTTTTCTAAGAGATACGAAAGCCAGTATACTGTTGATTGGGCCAAATGGGTCTAGCGGAAAGTACAGTATACTGGCTCTTGGGGGTTAAAGAGTTAACAACAGAATTGCTGTTCTCAACAACATTGGAAGTCTTCCCAGTACAGCACAAACATCAAATTAAGACTGTATGAGAGCTGTGTACTTTCTTTGCTTCTCTATGGTGCGGAATGTTGGAGAGAACAGAGAAGGAAATGTCGAAACTGTCCTCCTTCCACACAATCTGCCTAAGGAAAATTCTCCGAATCTTTTGGCCAAACACCATCAGCAACCAAGAACTACTTTTTCGGAGTAACCAGGAGGATATGCACACCATCATAGCTGGCAGACGCTGGAGTTGGGTTGGCCACGTCCTCAGAAGGGACCCTGATACCATCACAAGAACAGCTATGCTATGGACCCCCGAGGGAAAGCGAAAGAGAGGCCGACCAAAAACAACTTGGCGGAGAACTGTGGAAGCTGAGATGCAAAGAATGAACCACAGTTGGGGCACTGTACGAAGGATGGCCGCCGACCGAGCAAAGTTGAATCAATTTGTTGACGCCAAAGGTGCGTGATGGGCCGCAGACTGCTTTGACAGACGCTCTACTTGTGGTTGGTTCGATATTTGAGTGCTAACTTAGACTTACTTATGATCGTATTTTCCCCAAATAGAACCTTACGAAGAGCCTTGTGTGTGGGAGGAAAAAGTCAGTTTAAATTCTAAAGCATATTAAGACTTACTCACTGCATTTTCCTATCTCATCATAGGAGATCTCAGACAGCCACAATAAGAGCTCGTAAACAGGATTCCCTATAGGACCGGCCACATAATTAGGAGTAGCTGCTAAAATTAGATAGTGTAAAACTCTCATAATAATACTGGAAGCCCAAGCCTTAGGTGAAAAAAGTGAGTAAAATTCAGTACGCTGAAACTCCATCTATCTGAGGGATAATTGCACCTTAAACTAGTTGCAGTAATATACTGCCTTTTCTAGGCATCGTCTATAAATTCGACCAAATTTGGAGTAAATTATAATATGTACATGTTTTAATATTTATATTTGCTAAATTACTTTTGGATGAAGAGTTGCACGTGGAGGTGGCAGCGTTATCATATAAAAGAACTGCCACACAACCAACCGCTGCAAGAGCTGATGACTGCTGTGTGCGGGTTTCCTCACAAGAAACCAATAGCAGAGGTAGTCTCAGGCTCCGTAGGGAGCAAGGAGTGGAAGATGATAATATTTATATTTATTATACCAACTTTTTAATACTTTTTTTATGTATATTTATATATGTATAGAATATATGTGTCGCATTCCGCTCTCCAAAAACTCTTCATCTGATTCGATTGATTTAAATTTAATGCTCAGGATTAACGGAGAAACTTCTGAGGAAGATGAAATGGTGGAGGTTGCCTGACATCTAATTCGGGTGTCGCGATGCTAAAAAGTGTGTTTATTCTTAATTTTTGGGACACGTTGCAGGCAGTCGACGATTCTCACCTGCATCAGACGGGTCGTAAAAATACTAGCCAACATCAGTAGTTACCGCAACCTTGCAGGAAAGGAAGTTCTTCTGCCAAAGTATCCGATTTCTGCAGAGAAGGAACAATCAAAACTCCTCTTGGGAACCAACAGTGAATGAACAAGACTCCAACTGGCCCACACCGGTAGATAAAGTACAATATTGGCACTACAAATGGATACCGTAATTTTCTTATCCACCTGATTTGATTAAGATCTTCCGATGAAGACAGGTTTACCGGTTTTGTTTTGATAAAACTAATTTTTTTTTTTTTTAATTTGACTCTGTTAAGTTAAACAAATAAATCATTATTAATCATAAGCAAATATAAATATAGAGTTAAGTTAATCACTAGAAAGTGACTTTACAGCCGCTTGACTCCTTTTTTTGGGAATACACTTAAATATCTATAACGTTAATATAATCACAATAAGCTGGGGGAAAGGGGGGGGGGGGTCCTAAAATATGATTGAAAACCTTTTCTCACAGAATGAGCGGAGAGTAATCAGTTTATAACAGCTTAGATGATATTAGTTGTTAGACTTGCCGTTCTGTAAAATTCCTGTGAGACTCCCTGAAATAGAAGCATCATTCTTCTATGCATATCTCTGCCAAGCTTAATCTTGGACGAAGGTTGATACCTGTCAAGACCCTCATCCTTTTAGTCAGAATTTGACCATTGTTAAACCACTACTATAGAGCAAGGGAGGCAACCCGCGACAGTAAGTAAATATATTAAATATGTCCAGTGTATTTGCTGGCGGTTAATGAGGAGACAAGGTTTTAATAAGACTACTAGTCCTTCATGAATGTCATACAAGGCGTCAAATCTGAGGTTATACAAGTGGCTGGCAACATCGTCATGTAAAATAAATTGTCATAGAAACCAGTGCAGTGAGAGTTTGTGAATGCTTGATCTAGGCCTTTTGCAATGGGACCCTTTGCAATGATGACTTCATGCTCCATAATGATGATGACGATATATACATATGTGATCATATTTCCATTCAATATCAAGGCAGACGCCATAGTAAAACGTTAAATAAATAATCCTTGTGAATTATGATTATTGTTAGTGTTCTGTGTCAATCTTGCCTACTGTTATAATGCCGACAGTATATACAATTCATTATTATTTTATTATTTCTATTTAAAGGTATGTGAATTTTTCTCCGATAAATCAACGAAGACATATTTCGACGATAACCAGAAGAATTCTTACCTTGTTCACCAAGATGAATGGATTAGTTACGAGAGCAAGAAAAGCATTGAAATAAAAGTGAGTGCTGGAGTCTCTCGGCTGTAAACCAATATTTCTTGAACTATGAACTTTTAGCTTGTTGACACGACCTTTGACTAGGGGGATCTTCTTTAGAAACACTGAGCCCTGTAAGGATCTACTTGGATAAAATAAAGTTTGTTTTCAGGTTTTAGAGTATCTGGAATTTAGAATAATTGCAGCATACATGTCACTTTTATCTCGGCCGTACGATCTACTTCCTACAGAGCGGTGGAAAACTTTAAAGATGAGATGATAGAAAACTCTACACAGAGCGATACAACAGGAGACAATCTGATCATCAGAAGTGGTCCCCAGTCGATCAAGTGTTTTGGCCCTTACTCTCCTTTACACTCTAAAAGGGGAATTGGGGGGAGGGGGGGGGGTTCATGCCCACCTGGGTCATAATTCTCAAGTGTCAGCCTCCTGTTGTCTTGTGTAGAAAATTGAACCCACCCCACCTTGGTTGCAGCTTTAAAATCCACAATTTTCCGCCAGCTTGATGCAATTTTAAAAGTAACCCTAATGTTGAAAACAAATTACTGTCCCGAGTTCCATAGCCCATTGCGGTTGTTCCACACCACATCACGACCAGGGACTGATATTGACACACCTGCAAGGAGCCGGCGAGGCGTGAATCTACTGGGAGCTGGCAAATAAAGTCTACCTGCACCGGACACGCACGCAATAAAATACACTCGGGTTACGTGTAAGCTACTGTTCTTTATGTTAACTTCAAGGGAAAAGATCACTTTAGATACACGATTATTTTTTAGTTGATGTTTTGAGATCGGAGTCTGACTTGTTCGTATGGAGAAACAGTAGTTCTTCTCACAGCTGAATCTTGCTAGCAGATAGATAGTAGTTACCCTCGTCAGGGCTTGAGTGTTTGACAACGATACACTAGAATGCAGGCGTTATATTCTCTTATTAGTAACTGACTACTGAGCCTTAATATAATCGAAGGGCGTTGTGAAGGTTATTTTACGGCTCTAAAACAGAGAACAACACAAACGACAGTCAACAAGTTACAGACTTTCATAAATGGATGCATGTGCAGAACAGATTGATTGAAATGGTATGACGAGACCACCGATGTAGAACTGATGACAAGTGCCAGTGGAACAAATTATGCGAAGAAAACGCTGGTGATGAATCAGACACACATTGAGGGAACCTATTGGTAGTATTACAAGGCAGTCTTTATTCTAAAATCTCTATGGTAAAAGAAGTGAAGCTAGGGTACACAAATCACATGGAGAAGAAACTGGAGACTGAAATTTAATTCATACGGAATACTTGGAAATACTTTGAATGACTTGACATGTGTTTGTTCAAGGCATATGTTCCGTGTGTTTGTTGAAGGCATATGTTCCGTGTGTGTCTGAAAAGTAATGAATTAATGAATAATTGAACGACTTTTACACAGAAAGTGTCGTGCCTTGGCAAAAGAGAGCAAACATCATAGTGAAACACAATTTGGACTATAGGAAGTTTAAAACGAGGTGGACATTTTCTTAAGACATCATCATCATCAGCTGCCATCTCCACATCGAAGGTCACCTGCAATGGATCTCCGTCGTCTCATACGTCTAGTCTTGATGGAGCACTGTGATGTATTCTTTCCATTTCATCTCTTATTGTTATCTTTACACGTATAGCTCTGTCCTCCTCGTGCATGATAGACTTTAACTGTTCTGTCCATTATGGACTTCAGTAAGGTCTTATGTATTTTTACATGGCCAAAATATTTTAGCTGTCTAATTTTTATCTCCTTCATTAATTCTCTTTTCATCCCTAGGTTTTCTAGGACTTCTTTATTTGATTTCTTCTCTTTCCGTGAGACGCGCCACCATTCTTATATATTCATAATCTCGAGAACCTCAATTCTTCCAATATCTTTGTATGCATCAAAATATTCCAGAATGTATTCTCATACGCATATGTGGAAACTGCTCTGCAAAGCAGTCAATAAGACAAAATAGTTCAAAAATATGTCAGTCTTTTATAACAGAAGAAAATGTAACATCTGAAACAAGGCAATAATGTTTTATATTTCAGGTGGATTGGATGCGTAATTTGGGATTAGCTGGTGTCATGTTTTCGTCTTTGGATGAAGATGACTTTACAGGAGAGGTATGGTTTTCTTAAATGTTCTTGTTATGATTTTGTAGAGCGCCTGTGTTTCTTCATCTTCTTCTTCGTTTTCTTCGTGCACTTTCAGACGTCGACTTGAATACTGTCAAAGAAAGCAGTTGTCAGCTTGGGGCTGTTGGCTCTCCGTTGAGTTTTTCCAGGAATGGTACTGGTGACGTCCATATGTACTTTCTCTGTTCCTTATATGTTAGGCACCGTTGATGTAGATGTTCAGTAGTTCTTTCTTCGGTGCCACGTTGATGATTAGATGTGAAGTCTGAAGATTACCCCTGGTGAAGCTGGACACACACAGCTCTTCTTGTTTTCTCTGGCGACAATATTACTCTTTTGCACACACTGTGTCACTCACAAATAGTAGGAAAAAGAAGTAAAGTTAGGTTGAAGATTTGGTAGCCTGAACAGAACGAACAATCCTATAAAGGCTAAGTGAATTTATTTCAATTTAGAAATGTAAATAAATCAATAGAATGTTTACAGCAAAAAAAGATTATCACCAGACAACAAACTCACAACAATTTGATGATTTTCAAGAAGAAATAATACTTCACAAATAGTGACACAACAAAATGATGAATGAATTATGTTAGTAAAGTTCCCGACAGGCCTTATAACATCCTACTGTTTGTGTGAAAATTAATGTTTATTTCTTTGTTCCTTTGGTGTGAAAGTTGGAAACAACTTATATGCTGATGTTCTCTTGGAAAAATAACGTAATCCAATAATTTGAAATTAACTTCAGTGCTTGAATAAGGTATCCACAAAAGGGCATTGAATCTGAACACGATTTTATAAATCCAAGATTGGTGTAACGTATCCACAATTGATGAGATATCCACAGATAACGAATTTGCTTCCAAAGGTGGGACGGAAAATTATAATGGGGGAGTATGGTAGGGGTGAAGTTTGGTGTTGAGAATCTTTGACATAATTGAAGGGAATTAGGGTGACTGGTGGGCAAGGATATGTGGCCACTGGAGGGCTAGGTAACCTCTTTTCAACAATAAGAGACAAGACGTGGCAGGTTGCACTGCATATATCTGTTGCATAAAACAAAAATACATGTGTAATTACTCTTCTGCTGCAATACGCAGATTTGCCTTAACAATTTAAGTAGTGGCCTCAGCGTAAGCCTGTTGGTATCCTTTTATGCGTCTCTCCGTCTCGTTCCTAAAATAGGTCAGTCCTTCTTTCCTTTCACCGTGCATTTCTTCCAGCATTCATAATAATATGCTCATACATTAATTTTACAAACATTGAAATAAAAATGATCATTGTAATTATTTATGATACAAAGATTGAAAAGTAATATCGCTTTCAAATACAAGAAGTAAAAATAAATGAACTTTTGTAATCATTTATGATACATACATGGTAAAGTAAACCTATTTATATATTACACTTAGTCTTTCATCATTATAGTAATATATTTCAAATCTATATAGTTGAGCTAATTTCTTATATACTGGAAATGCAAATACATACCCGCACAGGAATTTATAGTCTGTAGTTATTAAACTGGTTTGTTTAAAATCAAGTCTCCTTATACAAAGTTTTACTTTACGAGACTTAGAAATGCGTCTTGCTCCTTCAGTATGCTGATCACCAAGTAACTAGTGTCTTAAACAACGAAAGAATTATTTTCCATTTACCCGCTACATTTTGAGTTCCCACACTAAACACTTGCAAAATTATCTTCGCAAATTAGTTTGCATATCAAATGGCGCGATCGGACGTTGTGATGAATTTACCATGATACAACGTTAAAATATCTCCAAATTTAACGATAAAATGTAGGGTTAAAATTAATGCGTAGGATACTAGGAGACATGCTCGCCCATGCCAGTCTTTCCCACCGCCATTTAAAACTAACGAGTTAGACGTGCAGACGAAACGTTTACCCTTTGTAGACGGGAGAGAAACGGAGGACACACAAAAGGAAAAATATGACTGAACACGTGTTTGAAGATAGCAAGGCTAAAAGACGCAATTGGTAGTAAAAAAAAAAAATTCACGTCACTAGTTGACACAAGGTAAGGAAATGGACAAAAAACGACTTTAGCTCTTGTCAGAAACAGTCATTTCTTGGACTTTTACGATACTTGATTGTTATTTGAATTCAGCGGCAAACGCCGGGGAGAAGGTTCTCGAACATATTTCAAAAGAAAAAAAACTAACCTTGAAAAAGTAACTTTTTCTTAATAATAATGTTATGAATATAAAACCTAGCTAGTTTGATAGCCCGTCTTGAGCAGCGAAATAATATACTTTAAATTATACAGACGGATAGATAATAAGGAAGATATTGACAAAAGACTGTGTTGTTCATATCAGACGAGCGACTGCACTGTTAAACAATGTCACTAAAGTTTCAAAATTTGCAGCCTTGAGACACGCTAGTGCAAAATCGAGCTGGAATTAAAGAGAGGGGAAATGGTGGAGAATTGTGGCTAAAAATAACTTCGGAGGCAGAAGTGTGTAGGGTACTGCATGGCGTTGGTCCAAGAACCAAGCGTGTTTTTTTTTTGAAAAAACAAGTAGAGACAGACGGACCAACAGACAGTAATACATACTTGACTGAGCGCTGACTGAAATTTGACTTTTGGTTGTAGATTTGAAAGTTGGGGGGGGGGGGGGGGAAGTCGGTGATTGGATGAATGAAATCATATTGGCAGGACAGAGATGCTCATTTTTGCCATTCGTTACAAGACTTCCAGAGAGACACAGTGGTTTAGTACCTGTGGTGTTGTTTCCAGAAGATAATACATAATTTTAGTGGGACGCCATCATATAGACAGCAGCTCAGCTGAGTTTTGCTAGCATTTAACTGTGTTCTCAATTCTGAATTCTGGTAAGAATGAAAGATTTCTTTTGTACATTTTAATATTTCGAGTGATTGATACTGCCATATCATATAAACTGATTACGACAAGTAAGTGCTCGCTCTAGATCCCCAGCCCCAGTTCAGGGTCTAGAGACAAACAATATATGGACGCCTACTAAAACTATGGACGGCGGATCTATTGTTGAGATCAGTGGAACATATCACCTATCTTATTGAATAGAAGGAAGCTATTGAACATATCTCAGATGCAATGTAGTCTTGGGGAACTAGTACTGTATGAAAACAACTGGGTAAGATGTGCTGTGTGGTCAGAGAGATCTTACCCAGTCTGTGTGGTGTTGTTGTGTAGTGTTGTGTGCAGAAGTGGCTCAGTAGGTAGAGTTCTGACACATGCCACAAAACTTTTATTTCAGAATTGTGAGTTTCTGTTTGGTACCGAAGAGGTGCCAAATGCTGTTGTGTAATACACAAGCGTGGACCAGTGCAGTCTAACATTGTGTCAGAGCAGCAGAAAATTGTACTCCAGCACGGAGAGGAGGGGCCACCAGACTTTTGTACAAGATCGACGCAGTCGAGTTACGTGAGGATCTGGCCTGCTGGAAATTCACATACGAATTTATCAACTGATTTATCAACTAATTTATCAACTAATTCACCATCTAATAAAGACATACCATTGTGGGAAATAAACCATGTATTCATCCCATAAGTCAATGGACAATGTTTGGTAGTCATGGACTGGGCGTGATGATACCACCCCAACAGTACATTCAGTAAAGTTCTCCTGGGACAATCTAATATAATTATTATTAACTAGACTTATAACATACCTTTGTAATCACATTCCATTTTATTGTGTCATATAATTATGCATTCCAGTTATAACTCCATAATATTTCATATGTTCTGACCAACAAACATTTGGTTCAGAACAAATAAATTTAACAAAAGATTTAATATTTAAAACTAAAACAGCCTGAGTTAGTTCAGTGTGTTATAAATTTTATTATTATTATTAGACTTATTAAATATATGTGTGTGTGGGTAATCTACTACAACACATTACATTTCAGTACCCTAGACTTTTAACGTAGCTACATTCATTAGTAAAAAAGATATGTTTGAGGTCGTAAGTGGTAGTAAGAAGGGCCTTCTGTAATTCGCATCAACATTTATCTCAGGAGCCTTCACAGCTGACCTCATTCATTACACTAGGTAACATCTCAACCATACAATACCATCAAAATCCACTACAATATTGGGACGCTCCTCCGGGATTTGAATTTTTTTTTCTATTTGGATACTTGTCTGATATAGGAATCTATATACTACAAATATTAGGGTCTTGTCCAGGGATAATTAGATAATCATAAATATTAGAATCTCCTGGTGGGAGAACTGAACTAGTGGGGACAAATTGTAAAAATTTAAAAGTGTCCCTTAAAATATAAAAATGGAAAATCAAAGTTGGTGAATCTTCACAGCCAGTTAGTTAATTAATTAATTAATTAGAATTACCTGTCTTTAGATAAGTAGAATTACCTGTTATTAAGTAAGTAGATTTACCCTGGTCAGTGTTATTTTGTGTGATGGCTGAGCTGGCAAAGTTCAGATCAGCTGCTGTGCTAACGGCGAAGGAAATGGGAATGGAGGGTCAGGTTTTAATTCAGTATGTAACTGCTGAATGTGACAAGTATATTGAAAGGGAAGATAGGAGGTTAGCTGAAGAGAAGAGGTTACAAATTGAGGCTGATAGAGAACTTAAGAGGCTGCAGATTGAGGCAGAAGAAAAACGACAGCAAAGGGAAGCAGAAGATAAAAGATTGACTGCCGAAAGGGAGGCAGAAGATAAGAGAAGGGAAGCAGAAGAAAAAAGGTTGACTGCCGAAAGGGAGGCAGAAGATAGAAGGTTACAAAGGGAGCACGAATTACGACTAAGGGAGCTGGAATTACAAGGCCATGCTCCTGAAAATGGTGCCAGCCCTTTTGCCTCAGATGCTGCAGCTAGTCAGGGAGTCTCAAACTCAGCTATGGGGTTTCACTTAGACCATTTTGTTGAGAAAGACGATGACATCGAGGGGTACCTCAGTCGTTTTGAGTTATTAGCTACTACATATGGGTTAGAGGGAGAGAGAGGTGGAGTTTAACGTTATCACAGGGACTGAGAGGTACTTCTTATGAAGTCTTCGCAAAAATGAACAGAGAAGACCAAGACAATTATGACATGCTAAAGCAGGCCTTGTTATTAAGATACGAAAAAAATGGTGAATTTTACCGTAAGAAATTTAGAAATGCCAAAGTGTTGTCTGGGGAGACATACCACCAATTCTCTGCCAGACTGGAAACCTATTTGGAGAAATGGACTGCTCTGGGGAAGACCCAAGATCTTAAAGAAATGATCATGATAGAGCAATTAAGAGAGTCCATGGCTCCAGACTTGAGAAAATTTCTCATGGAACAAGGTGCAGAGAGGTTGGGGGAGGTTTTAGATGTCGCTGAGAGGTATCAGGCAGCCCAGGCAGAGGTAAGTGGCACTAAAAAGAAGCACATAGAAAATTTTAAAGCTCCACAGCAATTTAATAAATTTGATAACCGAGAACAGGGTAATAAAGGCAGGACAAACTTTGATAGGCCAAGAAATGACTATCGTGACAGAAACTCACAGTTCAATGACCAAAAATATAATGAAAGAAAACCGTTAAACCAAGGGAAAAGATGGTGCAAATGGTGTAAGAAAGACAACCATAACACCGAGTTTTGTAGAAGGAAACCTTCAAACATTGCTGCAATGAAGTTGGGGACTCAAAGATTAAAGGTTAATCCTAATGGACAGCAGGAACCTTATCACAACCCAGTTTGTGAGGATGTTATTTGTAATGGGGTCACCATAAGTTGCCTTTATGATACAGGTTTGGATTATGATTCAGTTGTGAAGTCTAGCCTAGTGGACCCAAGTCAGTATACCACAGAAACAGTGGAAATACAAGGGGCGACTAAGGACATACCACTCATGACACGTCCCATCGCAAGGATAACGGTGAAAACTCGCTATGTGGAAGGAGAAATCAGAGCAGCAGTGATAGATGAACCAATCTACCCTCTGATATTGGGGTGTAGGTACGTCTTCTTGGGGAATCCCGAGAGACCTGTGATCATGGCGACAGTGCAGACCAGGTCACAGAAAAAGGAGGAAGAAGGTGAACCTATAAATGCTCATCCGGAGGAGATGAGGAAGGCGCAGGCTGAGGATAGGACACTCAAGCCATGTTTTAAAAAATTGCCCAAATGCCACACACCTCCAAGCAAAGGAGAATACTTTATGAAGGACAGATTGCTATATAGGAAGACAGGAACTAGATCCACTGGTCACGGACAGTTGGTTCTTCCCAAGGTATATAGGGCAAATTTAATAAGGAGCTTACATGTTGGAAAAGATGGTGACCATGAGAAAGTCGGTACCATCTGCCAAAATGTTGCTCGAAAATACTATTGGCCCGACGTAAATGTCGATATTGAAAACTTTGTAGAAGCATGTGGCGTATTTCATGAGGGAACACCCACAAAGCGAAAAAATGTGCAGGACCTAGAAACGCCATGGGGCACTCTTAGGCCTGGAAGGAAAAATTATTATACTCAGGTAGACAAAGTGCAATGGAAGCCCCCTTTTCACACCCAGTCTTCACTTGAATGGATTAACATGGCCACTATGCGACGATTACAAAGAAGAAATTTACCCCACAATAAACTGACAATCCCTCGGTCAGAGTTATATAAACTGGAGGAAACTAAAAGAGAGCGAAGATCTCTCATAAGCAATCTAAAGTGGGGAGATAAACCCAAGAAAAAAATTGGTAGTGGTCGATTTGTGAGTGATGATTCTAGGAAGAAAAGTCCTCATTATAAGGCTTCCAATGGAAGGGACCCGACGGGTTCCATGGAAAATAAGGATAAAAATTTAAAAGTCCAGATGTAGCCTTATTAAGGACCTGGACAGATGAGAAGGCAGAAGAGACTGTTACCTCATCTTATCAATATGTGAACGAACTGACCACTCGTCTGAAAGCTGGATGGAAACTGGCAAATGATAATTTGAGACAAGCCAGGAAGAAACATGCAGCATATTTTAATAGGAAGGCAAAGGACAGAGAATTAGCTGTGGGAGAGAAGGTGCTTCTTCTACTACCCGGCAGCCAGAATAAATTACAAATTGGATGGCCAGGTCCATATACGGTTCTAGAGAAGGTGTCTAGAACAAACTATAAAATTGACAAAAAGGGGAAGGAGAAAGTTTACCATGTAAACCTGTTAAAGAAGTATCTGGACAGACCACTCCAGGAAAGCACCCCCTTACTGACCTTGGCTATCGCAACTCAAATGCAAAAGGAACCACTCACCTCACATGAATACCCATTACATCCTTGTGAAACAGCGGCACAAGTAAAAGTCAGTAAGCACCTGACTAAAAATCAGAGGGAGAGAGTTCAACAGGTTCTAGAGGAACATACAGATGTCTTAACAGATAAACCAGGACATACAAATTTGCTACAGTATGACATGAAACTGGTAGACTCAAACCCAATCTGTATGAGAGCCTATTCTATTCCGTTCGCGAAGGAGAAGGCATTGAAAGAAGAAATAGATTATTTGTTGAAGGAGGGGATTATTTCACACAGTGAATCATCTTTTAGCTCCAGTGTAGTTTTGTTGAGGAAACCGTCTGGGGAACACAGACTGTGCATAGATTACAGGAAACTGAATGCTGTCACAGAAGGACAAGTGGATCCATTACCAGACACAGAACAGTTATTTGCCAGATTAAACAAGGCAAAATACTTTTCAAAGGTGGATCTTAGTAAAGGCTATTACCAGATTCCAGTGAAGCCTGAGGTGAGACCTTATTTAGCGTTTAGCACCTCGGAAGGACATTATGAATTCAACATGCTACCATTCGGACTGAAAAATGCTCCGAGTGTATTGTCAAGGATGATGCGCAAATTGTTGGATCCCCTGAATAACCCATGTATCACGAATTTCATGGATGATATTCTCGTCGCCACAGAGACATTTGAAGAACACATTAACTCTCTAAAAATGTTATTTGGTAGGCTTAGGGAGGCGAACTTAACTGCTAGGCCAACAAAATGTTGTATTGGATGCAAAGAGTTGGAATTCTTGGGACACGCTGTATATCAGGGTAACATGACCCCTGACCCCAAGAACTTGGAAAAATTGCAGAGAGCACCTAGACCACAAACAAAAAAGGACGTGCGATCATTCGTATCGTTATGTGGATTTTACCAAAAATATATCAAAAATTTTAACTCTATTTGTGCTCCTCTGACTGATCTGACTCGCAAGGGACTTCCAGATAAAATTGTTTGGACTGCGCAATGTGAATTAGCTTTTCAAGAGTTAAAGGATAAACTCACTAGCAAGCCTATTCTCAAATTGCCTGATTTGACACAGGACTTCGTGGTGAGAACAGATGCAAGTAATGTAGGCCTTGGGGCGGCTTTGTTGCAAAGGTCATCTTCACCTGATGGGGAACTGAAACCAGTCGCTTATGCAAGCCGCAAATTGAATAAGGCGGAACAAGGATACTCCACAAGCGAAAAAGAATGGTTAGCGTTAATCTGGGCGATAAAAAAGTTTCAAGTCTATCTGTATGGTAGGACTTTTGTGGTCCAGACGGATCATCAGCCCCTGGTATTCTTATCTCAGGCTAAGCATGGAAACGCAAGATTGTTGAGATGGTCTTTATTATTGAAACCTTATCAGTTTATTATCGAATACATCCCAGGGTCATTGAATGTTGGTGCAGATTTCCTCAGTCGGCACCCCTGTGATCAAGATTAGAGTAGTGGCAGGCGTGAGGAGTAATTTTATCTATGTGTATCACTGGTTGGAACTTGCCGTAGTTCATGTTCTCAGGTGGGGAGATGTGTGATGAATTTACCATGATACAACGTTAAAATATCTCCAAATTTAACGATAAAATGTAGGGTTAAAATTAATGCGTAGGATACTAGGAGACATGTGTTAAATACCCTCTTTGTTGAATTCCACCAGAGTTAAATACTGTTTCTATATATACTGTTGAATGGTGTATAGATATGAAGTTGTATTGTTCCTTGTTCACACTGACATCAACTATTTACAGGACCACAGTGTTAAGGGGTATGGTGGTTTGTGGAAGCTCCAATGTTAAGACTTGTTGTTGGCCCCAGCGTTGCTCGTCAGAGTGGTTGTTAGGAATAGGAATATCAACTCGACCTACGCAGTGGTGTGTAGACATAGAGTGAGAGTATAATACGCGAATGATGAAAGAGTTCGAAGAGTTGATAAATGTTCTTTTTCTCACTCACGTATGGCTGGAAGTCATCGACGCCAACTGCTGTGTACTTTTTGTTACAGTTTAATTGGACGTACACATTCGACAGCACGGATACAGTGACAAATCACAGATTGGCATAATACATCATGGTACAATTGATAAATGGTCTTGCAATGATACATGGGCACTCATGTTGACTAATAGCACAATGGAATGTCAGTAGACAAGCACTCAGTATTGCCCATATATATATCATCTGAGTTTACTGACAAAGCACGTCAGTTTATAAACAATATTCAAGATGGCTTCTAGACCTAACCTCGTCTAGCGAAGATTCCTTTAAATAATGTTCAGCACATATTTTTCATATAATCATATTGAACCGCTAGTAATGGGTTCTCATCTGTAGCAGTGATCTCTGGACTCATCAAGCGATAATACGGGGCATCCCTTTTCTCTTCTTGAAAGTCACAAAATATTTGGATACAAGATGGCTTCTCTCGTGAGCTGTCACTCACTTTCTTTTTTTTTTTGGATACAAACTAGGCAGCTGTATCAAAGCTGGTCATTCATTAAATGTCCTTATGGCTTTGTAGATTCTATCATTGATACAATTGACTTCATCATACAATATATAGTGCTGCTAGGAATGAATGCCATCTTCATTTGGTTAAATATTCCCTCAGACGTACAAATCGTGCGTCTGCCTATCGAAAACGATGGCTTCGTAAGAGAGTTCATAAGAAGTGCTTTTTGTTACCTTGGTATCAGAAATATGATTCTGCCATTCCTTGGCAATAAGAATAAACACTGGGGTAAAGCATACACGATAGGTCTAGACGACTATCACTTTCCCCATAAATATTGAGATCACTTTTTCCGGCGACAAGCCGATACAGAAAACACGACAGCCCCCCCATCATCAGGGCGAAGCCAAATCACACCTCTCTAGCCACACATCCGCTGAACAGCCTTTGACCTTTCTAGCGACAAAGAACATATAGTTCGACTTAGATATGTAAAGATATACAGATATAAGACAGACTCGTCCTACCTAGACAAACACTACACATAAATTCAGGCCATAGATATTCTGAAGCAAGAACAATCTATTTCTACCCAAACAAATAATAAATCGCAGTAAAACTGGATTCGTCCGCGGAGTTCGGTCTGAGACTCCTTTCAAGGGGAAATAACTCAATATTGACTTTTCCTTAAGCAAAAAAGTTTCTATTTTGTTTACAAAATATTTGCGAACATAACAAGCATACAAATGTATAATATTGCAAGATATCAAAGACTGCACGTAACAGTCTTACCACACCTCCCGGGGAAAAAAAAATGGAACATTTTTTTTTAAATACATCTAGGAGCAACGTACAATAGGCTCACAACGCATGAATACTGCGCAGATGCAAATATCAGGAATAAATATAACGCCTAATATGAGGCTAAGTCGACTTATGAAGCGACTGGTGAGAATGTATCTCATAATCTGAGAGAAATTATTTCTCTACAAGTAAATTTTTCCAGGAAGGTGTCACCGTATAATACAATTCTGGCCATTACATAATGCATACAAAAATTCATACCATAATTTCGTATTAGATATCTTAAATTTATGATTTATAAAGAAAAATCATTAAAGAACAGCGGTGAATAAATATCAATGGACCGCTAAGTAGTGATACAATCATTATATTATTAAATTACAAATGTGTACCTATCTTGATATAGAAAGGAACTACTATAGACCTAGACATATTAAGACGTCTAAAACCTAATAGTTATGTGGAATCATGTGGGCATCTTGACAGAATGTCTGCCATCACATTATCTGATCCACGAATAGCTCGCACAGAGAAATGAAAGGGTTTAAGAGCAATTGCATATCGAGTAGACCTCGAGCTCTTAAAATTCTTACTCTGTATAGCAGTAAGAGCTTTTTGGTCGGTTTCTACTATGAAATGTGCGCCAAGAAGGAATCTCTGTAGTTTGAGGATCGACCAAACCATAGCTAATAGCTCACGGTCTAAAACCGAATAATTCCTTTCTGCCGCATTAAGTTTTCTGGAAATATACATTACAGGATGCAGAGTTCCAGAGTACTCTTGCATTAGTGCCGCTCCAATCCCAGTGGATGAAGCGTCACTACGAAGAACGAATGTCTTATCTTTAGTAGGTAACACTAAAATAGGTGGTGTTGAAAACAATGTTTTAATCTTATCCAAAGAGCATTGGCATTCCCGAGACCAGTGGACCATATTAGGCGAACCTTTCTTTAGAAGTGTAGAAAGAGGTGCCATGATAGAGGATAGATTCTGAATGAATCTGCCATAAAATTGAATAAGACCCAACAGACTTCTGACCTGTTTTTTAGTCTTAGGGATAGAGATGTTAAGTATCTTACTAGTATTATGGTCCTCTGTCTTTAGGAAACCATGGCCAACTCGGTGGCCTTGGAAAGAAATTTCGCTAAAACCAATATAGGTTTTAGAGGGTTTCGCTGTCAGGTTGTGCTCGCGCAAAGTAGACAGCAATTCATCTAACCCTGAATAGTGATCTTCCCAAGTATCGCTGAAAAGACAGATGTCGTCTAGATATGCAATGACATCTGACCGATAAGATAGGATTCGGCGCATCATGCGTACAAATGTAGCTGGTGCGTTCATAAGACCGAAAGGCATAAAATTCCATTGGAACAAACCTCTAGGTGTTGAAAAAGCCGTGAGAGGTTTGGCGCGTTCAGATAAAGGTACTTGCCAATATCCTTTAGACAAATCAAGTTTAGTGAAAAAATGAGATTTGGAAAGTCGAGTAAGTAGCTCTTCCAGTAAAGGCATAGGTTCAGCATCGAACTTCGTTACTTGATTCAATTTGCGATAGTCAACGCAAAGACGTATGTTATTGTCTTTTTTCCAAACAATAACCATCGGCGAAGAATATGCAGAGGTGGATGGTTCGATTATTTTCAAATCTATCATCTCATCCAACTCTTTCTCGACCTGTGCTTGAAAATGTATAGGGATAGGATAAGATCTAACCCTAATAGGAGTATGGTCAGTTAGAACAATGTCATGTTCAATGACATGAGTTTGTCCAGGGATGTCAGTGAGTACATCCTGAAATGTTTGCAACATAGTTGAAACTTGTCGCTGTTCTCCTAGAGACAAATCAGGAGAGACAGTAACGTTCTTCCATGATTCACTAGAATGAAGTGGGATCATTGGAAGAGGAAGATTTACATCTGAAAAACTCGTTTCCTCATCCTGTATCACGGACAGTGATGAGTAATGACCATGTTGTACTGGAGAATCGTCCGTTGCTTGGAAAATGGGTTGTAAATAATCCGGACGTTCATGGAATTCAGTAAGCATATTGATGTGGAAGGTTTTATGCTTCCCATCAATATCGACAATATAGTCGACATCGGAAATTTTCGATATTATATCGTACGGACCTTTCCAAGAAATAAGTAGTCTGTTTTCCCTACAAGGTAGTAATACAAATGCTTTGTCACCAGGACAAAGTTGTCGTAAGCATCTCTTCTTATTGGCAAATTGCCTTGCCTTCTGTTTCGCAAATTCGGAAGAAGAAGTTGCTAATTTGCATGCTTCGATAATCTTTTGTCTCAACGCGATGACATATTCGTAGGATGACTTTGTGTCATCGTCAATATTGTCAGATGTTATGAGATCATGAAGCAACGACATAGGGCCGCGCGGACGCGCGCCAAAGACAAGTTCAAAGGGAGAAAATCCTGTATGTTCATTGGGGACCTCTCTGTAAGCGAAGAGGGCCGCAGGTAAAACTCTGTCCCAGTCTTGAGGATGATCCTCAGTTATCTTCCCTAGTAAGTTTTTAAGTGTTCTATTAAGGCGTTCGACCATCCCATTAGACATTGGATGGTAGATACTACTTAAAGATCTATCTATCTGCAGAGTAGACATTACTTGAGACATGGTATCTGATATTAGTTGGGTGCCATGGTCTGATAATATCTCTCCGGGGAAACCCAGACGAGAGAATATAAGCCAAAGAGCATCTGCAATATCAGCAGTAGTAATGCTCTTCAGAGGAATAGCCTCTGGCCAACGTGTGCACATATCAACACATGTCAAGATAAACTGATGTCCTCTGGCGGACTTGATCTTAAATGGACCAATTATGTCTATGGCCATTTTTTGAAACGGCCGAATAGGGATGTCAGCAGCCTGAATAGGTGCAGCATGGCGTGGACCTTTGGATTTAACTTCCTGACATACTTTACAAGATCGACAATAAATTCGTATGTCCTTGTTTACCAATGGCCAAAAGAAAGCCGCAAGAACTCTTGACTTAGTACGGGAAAAACCCATGTGTCCAGCACACTGAGAGTCGTGAGCGTGCTGCAAAATTTTAACTCTCAAATTCTTGGGAACCAGGATTTGAGAATGACTTGACGTAATGGAGTCTTGAACCATACGTACAAGTACGCCATTCTTCTTTGTAATCCAAGATTTACGACTTGTGTCTTTATTCGGATCACCTTTAGTTGCAAGAATGAAGAATTTCTTCAGAGTGGGATCATCTTCTTGCTGTTTTATAAACGAGTCACGAGAAATTACCAAGGGATCATCTTGGTTATGCACTTCATTATCTTCAGTAGATGAAGTTTGAGGCATATTAAGAGCCTGAGCTCTAGTGACTACAGCGTTAGCAATCTGCATGTTTTGCTTTTCCCACGCGGAAATTTGTTGCGGAGTGCATTCTTTGACTCCATGAATGCGACCGATGATAAGGTCAGCGATCGGATTTGGAAGAAGACATGCGTGTACATCTCCTGTAAAGAAAGGAGTAGCAATCCTAATGATAGCAGTAGAGTATTTCTCTAATGTGCCGCCAAATGTTACACATTTGACTACTTGTCCAGTGGCACGGGAAGGATCTACGAGTGACTGCCTAACACCAATTGTGGTGCATCCAGAATCAAATAGCACGGAGACTGGATTGTTATTTACTAAACCCTTATGTAAGACAAGAGAACCTCTTCCATCATGCGCGACTGATGCAGGAAGAGCAGGAAGAGGATGGCCGCAGCTTAAAGTAGACACTGTGGTTGGCTCAAATAATGTTTTGCATTGGGGGCACTGAGATGCTCTCCCAAAATCAAAAGCGGAACATGCCATATTACTAGCGTCATTATTATCTTTACTCTGTTTATAGGCTTCATGAGACTCTTGCTGTGCAGAGTTTGCCTGAAAATGTGGTTTATGTCTTCTGTTTTGAGATCTACCTCGGTTATTATTATTACCTCTGTAGTTATTGTTACCTCTATTGTAACCCCTATTTGGGTTTGAGTCATAGTTCTCTTGGTTACCATTATCATATTCATTATAATGAGTATCTCTGTAATTATGATCTTGTTGACTCCAAGACGGATAACTCGGATAGTTTCTATAATTACTTCCTCTACGGAAATTCCTATAATTATGACCACCCCTGTGACGAGAGCTATCAGCTCGTCTCCAGTTCTTCGAAGAAGAACCCTGAAATGATTGGTTACCTTGGTTTTGATAACTATTATGGTTACCTTTTTTATCAAATCTGTTTTGGGGTCCCTGAAATCTGTGTGAATAATTGGGATTGTATGGTGTTGCTGAAGCAACTGGCATACTCTCCTTAATCTTAGTGTTGCCAAAAGTCACGTCGGGGTGTGCAGTGACATATTGGGAACAATATTCTTCCATTTCCTTTAGTGATTTGGGTTTACGCTCATGTATAACGTCAAGGAATGGTTTGTTAACACATGACATAATCTTATCTCTGAGCAACAAATCCATAAGTCCTTCATAAGTTTTTTCTGTTTTGGAAAGCTCAATCCAACGATCAACTGTGAGACGTGCCTTTGCAATGAATTCTGAGAATTCTACACCTGTCTCAGGCACCATCGTCTTAAACAAAAGGCGATAGCCTTCCTCACTTAGCTGGTATTTTTTTTATCAAAGCCGCCCTAATGACATCATAATTATCCTTATCTGCTTCTCCTACAAGGCATAATCTAGTCAGAGATTCACCTTTCAAGTTTTCCGCTAATTGATTAGCATATTGTGATTTATCCACATTATGAGTACGACAAGAACGTTCAAATCTATCCAGCCAGAATGTAATATCGTCACTGGACTGATTGAACGGTGGAACCTTAACCTTGTAAGTAGAAGGTTTACCATTACCACTAGATGCTTGATTAACATTACTTATGTTTGTTAATTTTAACTTTTCTAACTCAAACGCTAAAAGTTCTTTTTGGTGTTCATGTTCTCTTATTGCTCTTCTCTCTTCAGCAGCAGCAGCAGCTTTTCTCTCTTCAGCAGCAGCAGCAGCTTTTCTCTCTTCTGCAGCAGCTTCATCTTTTCTTTTTTCTTTTTCCATTTCCATCTGGAATCTTTTTTCTTCAGTCTGTATCTGCAATTTCTTTTGTTCAGCTTCTCT
The DNA here is from genome assembly GCA_024509875.1 of Oreohelix idahoensis. Classification (NCBI taxonomy): domain Eukaryota; kingdom Metazoa; phylum Mollusca; class Gastropoda; order Stylommatophora; family Oreohelicidae; genus Oreohelix; species Oreohelix idahoensis. The sequence goes on from JAMPIV010000473.1 coordinate 475,213, forward strand.
TTCTAATCTTTTCTCTTCAGCCAGAGCTTTTTTCTCTTCTGCAGCTAATGTCTTGTCATATTGAGCAACTGCCCATTCTTCTAATTGTTGACCAGTCTTATCAAGGGATTTCCCTTGTGCAATGAAGTATTCTAATGTAGACATGATGTCTAACAATAATACTAATTACTTGAAACAATAATAATACTATATATATTTCAAAGTAATATAACTTGATTAACCAGCACACTATTCCAACCTCTGTGGGTCACAAGCCTTAATAAGGTCTTGTATACTTCCTTGTATAACAGTAATAATAATCAAGTATTGGTTTATACCATAATCCAAGTGCAGTGCACAAGCAATAGTGTCTTATGAAATATACCTATATAACATATGTCAACCAACAGCATACATAAAGTACAAATAGGACTGACAATACGAAAACGTTTGCAGAAATCAAATAAATCAAATAGGGAAATTAATGAAAATAATCACTGAATCTGCAAGGACTAACAGCACAAATGACGTCACAGTATATGAATATAAATTGTGAATAGAACTGAAAGATAGAAAAGGGTAGACCAACAAATTACAAACAAATCAAAACAAAACTAAAGAACAAAGAAATATTACAAAAATAACAATAATTACAGTCTTCACAGCTAACACTAATAGCAACAGTTGTCGCAGCAAATTCTCAATCAAGAAAATTGCACCTATAGAAAACTCCCACAACGGACCCTCTATGACGTGGGATATTCTGTTGTGAGGACACCGCCCAACCTAAACACAACCCGCTGACACATAAACTAATATACTATACAAACAAATAACATATAACCATAAATGCATATATCATGTGTGTAATATATAAAGCACTGTGTTACAGATAGGATGCTCAGTTATACATTAAATAATGAAATGTGTTGGAAAGAGTTTCAGTTCGTAAATATAATGGCACAGTTTCTGAATAAACAAAGTAAACTGCCACTTTAATCAATACTAGATTTTTGATTTAATCTATTACAATGTTCAACAATATGAGTATCAGAAGGTCCAACGATGAAATTTACGCACTTATGTTCAACAATACTGCAACAATAGAACAGTTTATGGCCTTCAAAGTATCATCTCTGTACTGTGACACTCTGTAATGTCTAAGCGTAAAAATGTCAACAACGCTGACCTAGATACTGCATTCACTTGATAGGTCACGTGACAAAGTGTTGATAAAGAGCAAACTAATACTGCAAGTGTGTCGTATCAGCCACAGGAAACGGTCTGGTATCGGTAGTCTGTTGACTTCTCAACATCTGGAAGGTCAAACCCAGAAAGCTGGCTCACCAGTGTTAAATACCCTCTTTGTTGAATTCCACCAGAGTTAAATACTGTTTCTATATATACTGTTGAATGGTGTATAGATATGAAGTTGTATTGTTCCTTGTTCACACTGACATCAACTATTTACAGGACCACAGTGTTAAGGGGTATGGTGGTCTGTGGAAGCTCCAATGTTAAGACTTGTTGTTGGCCCCAGCGTTGCTCGTCAGAGTGGTTGTTAGGAATAGGAATATCAACTCGACCTACGCAGTGGTGTGTAGACATAGAGTGAGAGTATAATACGCGAATGATGAAAGAGTTCGAAGAGTTGATAAATGTTCTTTTTTCTCACTCATGTATGGCTGGAAGTCATCGACGCCAACTGCTGTGTACTTTTTGTTACAGTTTAATTGGACGTACACATTCGACAGCACGGATACAGTGACAAATCACAGGTTGGCATAATACATCATGGTACAATTGATAAATGGTCTTGCAATGATACATGGGCACTCATGTTGACTAATAGCACAATGGAATGTCAGTAGACAAGCACTCAGTATTGCCCATATATATATCATCTGAGTTTACTGACAAAGCACGTCAGTTTATAAACAATATTCAAGATGGCTTCTAGACCTAACCTCGTCTAGCGAAGATTCCTTTAAATAATGTTCAGCACATATTTTTCATATAATCATATTGAACCGCTAGTAATGGGTTCTCATCTGTAGCAGTGATCTCTGGACTCATCAAGCGATAATACGGGGCATCCCTTTTCTCTTCTTGAAAGTCACAAAATATTTGGATACAAGATGGCTTCTCTCGTGAGCTGTCACTCACTTTCTTTTTTTTTTTTTTTTGATACAAACTAGGCAGCTGTATCAAAGCTGGTCATTCATTAAATGTCCTTATGGCTTTGTAGATTCTATCATTGATACAATTGACTTCATCATACAATATATAGTGCTGCTAGGAATGAATGGCATCTTCATTTGGTTAAATATTCCCTCAGACGTACAAATCGTGCGTCTGCCTATCGAAAACGATGGCTTCGTAAGAGAGTTCATAAGAAGTGCTTTTTGTTACCTTGGTATCAGAAATATGATTCTGCCATTCCTTGGCAATAAGAATAAACACTGGGGTAAAGCATACACGATAGGTCTAGACGACTATCACTTTCCCCATAAATATTGAGATCACTTTTTCCGGCGACAAGCCGATACAGAAAACACGACAGCCCCCCATCATCAGGGCGAAGCCAAATCACACCTCTCTAGCCACACATCCGCTGAACAGCCTTTGACCTTTCTAGCGACAAAGAACATATAGTTCGACTTAGATATGTAAAGATATACAGATATAAGACAGACTCGTCCTACCTAGACAAACACTACACATAAATTCAGGCCATAGATATTCTGAAGCAAGAACAATCTATTTCTACCCAAACAAAGAATAAATCGCAGTAAAACTGGATTCGTCCGCGGAGTTCGATCTGAGACTCCTTTCAAGGGGAAGTAACTCAATATTGACTTTTCCTTAAGCAAAAAAGTTTCTATTTTGTTTACAAAATATTTGCGAACATAACAAGCATACAAATGTATAATATTGCAAGATATCAAAGACTGCACGTAACAACATGCTCGCCCATGCCAGCCTTTCCCACCGCCATTTAAAACTAACGAGTTAGACGTGCAGACGAAACGTTTACCCTTTGTAGACGGGAGAGAAACGGAGGACACACAAAAGGAAAAATATGACTGAACACGTGTTTGAAGATAGCAAGGCTAAAAGACGCAATTGGTAGTAAAAGAAAAAAAAATTCACGTCACTAGTTGACACAAGATAAGGAAATGGACAAAAAAACGACTTTAGCTCTTGTCAGAAACAGTCATTTCTTGGACTTTTACGATACTTGATTGTTATTTGAATTCAGCGGCAAACGCCGGGGAGAAGGTTCTCGAACATATTTCAAAAGAAAAAAAACTAACCTTGAAAAAGTAACTTTTTCTTAATAATAATGTTATGAATATAAAACCTAGCTAGTTTGATAGCCCGTCTTGAGCAGCGAAATAATATACTTTAAATTATACAGACGGATAGATAATAAGGAAGATATTGACAAAAGACTGTGTTGTTCATATCAGACGAGCGACTGCACTGTTAAACAATGTCACTAAAGTTTCAAAATTTGCAGCCTTGAGACACGCTAGTGCAAAATCGAGCTGGAATTAAAGAGAGGGGAAATGGTGGAGAATTGTGGCTAAAAATAACTTCGGAGGCAGAAGTGTGTAGGGTACTGCATGGCGTTGGTCCAAGAACCAAGCGTGTTTTTTTTTTTTGAAAAAACAAGTAGAGACAGACGGACCAACAGACAGTAATACATACTTGACTGAGCGCTGACTGAAATTTGACTTTTGGTTGTAGATTTGAAAGTTAGGGGGGGGGGGGAGTCGGTGATTGGATGAATGAAATCATATTGGCAGGACAGAGATGCGCATTTTTGCCATTCGTTACAAGACTGTCCAGAGAGACACAGTGGTTTAGTACCTGTGGTGTTGTTTCCAGAAGATAATACATAATTTTAGTGGGACGCCATCATATAGACAGTAGCTCAGCTGAGTTTTGCTAGCATTTAACTGTGTTCTCAATTCTGAATTCTGGTAAGAATGAAAGATTTCTTTTGTACATTTTAATATTTCGAGTGATTGATACTGCCATATCATATAAACTGATTACGACAAGTAAGTGCTCGCTCTAGATCCCCAGCCCCAGTTCAGGGTCTAGAGACAAACAATATATGGACGCCTACTAAAACTATGGACGGCGGATCTATTGTTGAGATCAGTGGAACATATCACCTATCTTATTGAATAGAAGGAAGCTATTGAACATATCTCAGATGCAATGTAGTCTTGGGGAACTAGTACTGTATGAAAACAACTGGGTAAGATGTGCTGTGTGGTCAGAGAGATCTGACCCAGTCTGTGTGGTGTTGTTGTGTAGTGTTGTGTGCAGAAGTGGCTCAGTAGGTAGAGTTCTGACACATGCCACAAAACTTTTATTTCAGAATTGTGAGTTTCTGTTTGGTACCGAAGAGGTGCCAAATGCTGTTGTGTAATACACAAGCGTGGACCAGTGCAGTCTAACATTGTGTCAGAGCAGCAGAATATTGTACTCCAGCACGGAGAGGAGGGGCCACCCGACTTTTGTACAAGATCGACGCAGTCGAGTTACGTGAGGATCTGGCCTGCTGGAAATTCACCAACGAATTTATCAACTGATTTATCAACTAATTTATCAACTAATTCACCATCTAATAAAGACATACCATTGTGGGAAATAAACCATGTATTCATCCCATAAGTCAATGGACAATGTTTGGTAGTCATGGACTGGGCGTGATGATACCACCCCAACAGTACATTCAGTAATAGTTCTCCTGGGACAATCTTATATAATTATTATTAACCAGACTTATAACATACCTTTGTAATCACATTCCATTTTATTGTGTCATATAATTATGCATTCCAGTTATAACTCCATAATATTTCATATGTTCTGACCAACAAACATTTGGTTCAGAACAAATAAATTTAACAAAAGTTTTAATATTTAAAACTAAAACAGCCTGAGTTAGTTCAGTGTGTTATAAATTTTATTATTATTATTAGATTTATTAAATATCTGTGTGTGTGGGGGTAATCTACTACAACACATTACATTTCAGTACCCTAGACTTTTAACGTAGCTACATTCATTAGTAAAAAATATATGTTTGAGGTCGTAAGTGGTAGTAAGAAGGGCCTTCTGTAATTCGCATCAACATTTATCTCAGGAGCCTTCACAGCTGACCTCATTCATTACACTAGGTAACATCTCAACCATACAATACCATCAAAATCCACTACAGACGTGCTGTGTGAATCTCCGTGTTTCAAGCTCAATGTATCAACAATGGAAAAGAAGACAGGTCATGAATATCTAGAAACCGAACCTGGAACATCCTAACAGATATTGACGCTGGCTTGACCGAAGCTTCACCTGAGTTAGGGTGGGGCATGAAAGTGCATGAGTAAAATGTTTCCGAAAACTATGGACAGGCAGAAAATAAAGCAATTTACAGGATGGAAAGAAGATTACAAATAAACAAATTATTTTCAATCTGCGACACTTATTAATATCGTCACTAAATAGGCCACAGAATACAATAGCTCATCATCATCATCACCGGCATCATCATTCTTCAGTTCCTTAAAAAACATATACCCTCAACTAACTCCTGTCCCCAACTCCTGTCCCCAACTCCTGTCACCAACTCCTGTCACCAACTCCTGTCACCAACTCCTGTCACCAACTCCTGTCACCAACTCTTGTCACCAACTCCTGTCACCAACTCCTGTCACCAACTCCTGTCACCAACTCCTGTCACCAACTCCTGTCACCAACTCCTGTCACCAACTCCTGTCACCAACTCCTGCCACCAACTCCTGCCACCAACTCCTGTCACCAACTCCTGCCACCAACTCCTGTCACCAACTCCTGCCACCAACTCCTGTCACCAACTCCTGCCACCAACTCCTGCCACCAACTCCTGTCACCAACTCCTGTCACCAACTCCTGTCACCAACTCCTGTCACCAACTCTTGCCACCAAATCTTGCCACCAACTCCTGTCACCAACTCCTGTCACCAACTCCTGTCACCAACTCCTGTCACCAACTCCTGTCACCAACTCCTGTCACCAACTCCTGCCACCAACTCCTGTCACCAACTCCTGTCACCAACTCCTGTCACCAACTCCTGTCACCAACTCCTGTCACCAACTCCTGTCACCAACTCCTGTCACCAACTCCTGTCACCAACTCCTGTCACCAACTCCTGTCACCAACTCCTGCCACCAACTCCTGCCACCAACTCCTGCCACCAACTCCTGTCACCAACTCCTGTCACCAACTCCTGTCACCAACTCCTGTCACCAACTCCTGTCACCAACTCCTGTCACCAACTCCTGCCACCAACTCCTGCCACCAACTCCTGTCACCAACTCCTGTCACCAACTCCTGTCACCAACTCCTGTCACCAACTCCTGTCACCAACTCCTGCCACCAACTCCTGCCACCAACTCCTGCCACCAACTCCTGTCACCAACTCCTGTCACCAACTCCTGCCACCAACTCCTGCCACCAACTCCTGCCACCAACTCCTGTCACCAACTCCTGTCACCAACTCCTGTCACCAACTCCTGTCACCAACTCCTGTCACCAACTCCTGCCACCAACTCCTGTCACCAACTCCTGTCACCAACTCCTGTCACCAACTCCTGTCACCAACTCCTTTCACCAACTCCTGCCACCAACTGCTGTCACCAACTGCTGTCACCAACTCCTGTCACCAACTCCTGTCACCAACTCCTGTCACCAACTCCTGCCACCAACTCCTGTCACCAACTCCTGTCACCAACTCCTGTCACCAACTCCTGTCACCAACTCCTGTCCCGTTCCGAGAACTCAATATTTTCCTTGTGTTCCTCGTCGCTGTCATGTTTTGTCTGCAGTTCTCCTCTCCATATGGTTGTTGGTCTACATCTCTTAGCTTGGAAATTTCAGAAGAATGACTGCCTTCTAATGCTATCAACATGATCTCTCAATATGTACCCTATCCATCATCCCCTATCCTGACAGATTCTCAACTATTGTTCCACTGACACATGTCTGGTTCTACTCATCTGTTACACATTGGTGATCGAGTTGTTTCATTTCACCACTCCTATTCTATGCAAGCACCCATTTATAAAAATCTGTAACTTTTTGGTTGTAGTTTTTGTTGTTCTCCATGTTTCACAGCCGTACAAGACGATTAACTCGACATGTGAGTTGAAGTTTAGTCTACATTACTGTGACGATACGGTTGTGCTATCTCAAGTCCACTCTGGCAGGATTGCATTACATTCCCGTGCGAGTGACATTTTCTTATTTTTCTCTCCCCTGTCATTATTTTGTGGCATATTTTATGACCATTATTTACTCTCTTTGCTGGATCAGTAGAATGAAGTCTCTAACACTCCACTCCCCTATCAAAGTATTTGCTATGGGACTGTCTTTATCTTGTTTACCACTCCTCAGACTTATTTACATTCCACAAAATGAACTGGGGTATTATCGTAACAATACCAAGTCATTATCACCTGTTAGCGAGCGACATTCTTATCATGAAAAGATGGTCTCGCCCGATCAACATCTATAGAAGCCAATAGTGTCTGGCTGAAATTGCCGTCTGAGGTGGGCAGATTACACAGGTGGTAGATGCGTTTATCGTTTCATGGGACTATCCCTGTGTGTGATTTCACTATAATCTGTCTGGAGAGACAATATTGGCGATAAGTAGCATCTGGACATCAAATGAGTTCACAGATGATGTTTATGAGTTGTGCACACGATGCCTGCGGAACTTTGACGCAACGATATGAAGAGGTCACCCGTGGATATTAAATTTAATATTTTGAAACACGTGAGGGTATTTGTTTAATTTGAAACACCCCTACCCACGTAGTGCTGAACGAGATACGATTTGATTGGTTTGAAGTGAGAGGCCGGAATATATATATATATATATATATATATATATATATATATATATATATATATATATAAATATATATATATATATATATATATATATATATATATATATATATATATATATATATATATATATATATATATATATATATATATTTTATTTTGTTTTTATATATATATATTTTGTATATTTTATTTTATGTGTATTATATATTATTTTTTTTATTTTTTTTTTTATATATATTTATGTTTTTATTTATATTTTTTTGTTTATATATATATATATATATATATATATATATATTTTGTGTATATATATATATATATTTGTGTGTATATATATATATATATATATATGTGTTTTTATATATATTGTGTGTTTTTTATATATATATGTGTGTATATATATATATGTGTGTATATATATATATATGTGTGTATATATATATATATGTGTGTATATATATATATATGTGTGTATATATATATATATGTGTATATATATATATATGTGTATATATATATATATGTGTGTATATATATATATATGTGTGTATATATATATATATATATATATATATATGTATTATATATATATATATATATTTATATATATATATATATATATAATATATATGTATATATATATATATATATATATATATATATATATATATATGTATATATATATATATATATATATATATATATAATATATATATATATATATATATATATATATATATATATATATATATATATATATATATATATATATTATATATATATATATATATATATATATATATATATATATATATATATATATAGTGGTGAAGTGAGATGTTATAAATATTTATAGGGGACTTAGTGTACTGACTGAGATCAGCTGTGAAGGTATCTATATCTAATAAGAGTAGTGTATTATAGATAACCTTACTTGCTGCCACATATATTTATATCTCAGTCAGAATTATTCTGGAGTAGTGTGATGATTACGTTATGTGTCTAGGGTATGTGTATGAGGAAGTGTAAGTCAAAACAACAACAGACAGATAAACAATTTAATTTATTCCACTACACTTGACAACACTGTGACACTCACATACATAAAACACTCTACAAGGATATCTTAAAGGAGTCACTGATAACTTTTCAAATAACAATATGTATTCATTGCTGTCATGAATGAATATGTGTCCTGATTCAAATACAAAGGAACCAGGAATCACAATCAATTTTAATTACAAGTTATATGTACAGAATTTATTAATATGAATATTGTAGTGACATATATTATTAAAAGTATCCTATGTGTGTCAGTTGTGTAGTAGTAATATGAGGTAATACTGGTTTGGTTTTGTTCAAGCTCTGTTGGTATTTGTCATCATGACTTCAATAGTTTGTCTTTATTGGAACTAGTATTGGAGATGTTCTCAGTTCCTGATATTAAAACAATTTAATTCCCCTCTTAATGTTATTTTTACAATGTCATTTTAAGATGGGGGTACATAATGTTGAGCCCAGCTGGCCACATCAGCTTATCTTGCGTGATGGCGGCAGGAAAAGACTCCTCTGCTCGATTTCTCCCCTGTGCTCTGGAGACACCTCACTGATAGCTAAATGGACCAAGGAGTATGCTGTCCGACTCTGGATTCAGCAAAGCTCTGACCAGGTGCTGCTCAATACCATAAGACCACGGTCCCTGAAAACAAGAAGGATGTACCTTCTACTTCATAACTAATTGATACTCTAGTTCTACACTGAGCACAATACATCACAAACATTGAGTTCAGAGCGTTAGGCCAACTGTCAGCTTCATCTGAAATACTTTATACCAGTATTAACCTCCTTAATGGTTACTACGCCTCTGCAATTCCAGCATTATTTCTGTCTAATCAATAATCTAGGTGTCAGTGTACTGTTTGGCCATTCCATGCAGGTTTACTTTCCTCCGACACCTTCTGTTCAGGCTGGAGCATTATAGGCTTTACATCATGTTCGCTACTGAACTACACATATATACAGGCATAAATTAACAATTCACATTCAATTTTCATTAAAAGATACTGAATGTTTCAAGCTTACCACAATTTATGGAAATAAACACAGATACGTTGACTAGCAATGAATTCTGGCACAAATACTGGCACAAATTCCCATCTGCTTATGTTCCAGGCTTTTATTTAGCAAAAATATGAGCTGGCTTCAACGCACTGTTGCTTTATCAAGCTTATTTGAACTAGTGGTCTCGAACTAACGCTCCTAAGTGATTATATCAGCGAGTCTGGCCAATGGAGCCACGTTTCGACAAGTGTTTGAAAAAATTTTACCTTCCTACGTCTCCCCTAACAACCAAGGATAGCATTTATAGTCCGACTAATCGTGTTTAGCCTTACATATCATTCCAGCCAATCAGTTCAAATGTAACTTGTGGCCCATTTCCCGTACAATGGCGGTTTAAAAAATCTACCACTGAGCGATTCTGATTTTGGGTGTTGTCTGACAGCACCATCATTTTATTTTGGCTATAATTTGTCAATTCCTAGACTATTTGCGTAACGTTTTACATATTCTTTGTCAGCAAGCCCTAAGGAACCCAAATATACAAATTTAAAAGAGCTAAGTGGCTGCGTTCAAAATATGCAATTTCTTCTACCTCCTGTTTCGAAGATGTGCTGTCTGGGTACTGTAATGTTTTCAAACGTAAACCCATCTATTGTCATCTTTCCTAATAAGAGTTTTTCAGGATTTAAAAACCTAACTCTGGGAAGGGTAGTGAATTTATCACTGTCCGTCTGAAAAAAAAAGTTAGTGCATGTGGCCTTACACGCGTGATAGTAGTAATTGTGTATCGCGCGACGCGTGTTGCATGCGTTCCTGATTTTCAGCCCTCCCTCTCTCTTTCTATTTGAGTCCATCTGTTCGTTCGTTTTGGTAACGTAGTATAATTAATGTTAGGATTAATTTAGGTCATTACGCAGTGCCTCTCAATGTTTTTCTTAGAAATGCAATACCCGTTTTAATGTGTTGTGGAAACGCTTGTATTTATGCAGTGGCTTATCTTTAACGTGGAAACGTTACAATTTGCAGACGAAGCGTAAAACAAAGGGGATTTCGAGTACATTCTTTGTGACAGCACTGTTATTTTACCATTGCTCTTTTCTTTATTAGAATTTATTTGTTAGGCTTTATATTTACCTGATAATTTATATATGTGGATTAGAATATTTCACGACACCTCCCCTCTTAAAACAGACATCCCATGTCAGTCCTTTATTCTATATACACATAGATAAATGTAAGTCAACTTGACTTTACTCTGCTGTGGTGCTATCATGGTTTTATGTAGTTGGGTCCATTCAAGTAGGCACTACTCATGAAATCTGCCTCAGACTTCTACAACCAATAATATATTTCGGTTATGTTACTGAACAGCCGCAAGTGTGAGTGCTTGTCTTAATGCTGCTTCGCAACCCGTATTCACCATTTCTCTTCTCTGAGTCTGCGCAATGACATGTCCAGAGAACATTATATTTCCCTCAAAATGTACGTTATGAGGAGATAACATATACCTGGTGATAGCAGAGTTTTCGTAGTGGATCCCATAATCTTCTTATTATCCTGTATGAAACATTCGGAATATCCTCAATCAAAGAGGCAACTCAGGGATTCATTACGTTCCTCCGAAATGTTTACATCCAACAATTTTCTCATCATTCTAGAGAAGACACTAGGCGCATTCTTCAATCCAAATGGCAATCTATTAAACTCATAGTGTCCTTCTGAGGTACTAAAAGCTAGGTATGGTCTAACCTCAGGCTTTACTGGAATCTGATAGTATCCTTTACTCAGATCCACTTTTGAGAAATATTTAGCTTTATTTAGTCTGGCAAACAGCTGATTTGTATCCGGCAATGGATCCACCTGTCCTTCTGTAATAGCATTCAGTCTCCTGTAATCTATACAGAGTCTATGTTCTCCAGAGGGCTTCCTTAAGAGTACAACACCGGAACTATATGAGGATTCACTGTGCGAAATAATTCCTTCCTTCAACAGATAGTCTATCTCTTCCTTCAAAGCTTTCTCCTTAGCAAACGGAATCGAATATGGGTTCATACATACAGGTGTGGGGTCTATCAGTTTCATATCATATTCCAATAGGTTTGTATGCCCTGGTCGGTCTGTTAACACCTCTGCATGATTATTTAGAACCTGTTGCACTCTCTCTTTCTGAGTTTTCGTTAAATGTGTACTGATTTTCACCTGTGCTGCTGTCTCACAGGGGTGTAATGGATATTCAAATGATGAAAGTGGTTCCTTTTTCATCTCCATGGCGATGGACAAGGTCAACAAGTGTGTCTCCTCCTGATGTTCTCTTTCCAAATATTTCTTCAGGAGATTCACATGATAGATTTTTTCTTTCCCCTTCTTATCTATCTTATAATTTGTTCTAGACACCTTCTCTAAAACTGTATATGGACCCTGCCATCCAATTTGTAACTTATTCTGACTCCCGGGCAAAAGAAGCAGTACTTTCTCTCCCACAGCCAAATTTCTGTCTTTCGCCTTCCTGTTATAATAGGCAGCATGTTTCTTCCTGGCTTGTTTCAAATTTTCATTGGCAAGTTTCCAGCCAGTTTTTAAACGAGTGGTCAGCTCATTCACATATTGGTATGAAGATGTAATGTTTTCCTCTGCCTTTTCATCAGTCCACGTTCTTAACAAAGCTACATGTGGACCTTTAATTGTGTGGACCTATTTGTCCATGCACCGGTATGGTCTCTTCCACTCGAAGCTTTATAGTGATGATTTTTCCTCCCAGAATTATCATTCACAAAACGACCGCTACCAATTCTTTTCCTGGGGCTTTCTCCCCACTTAAAATTCTTGATGAGAGATTTCCTCTCTACATCCTCTTCCTCCAGTTTGTTTAAGTCCGATTGAGGGATTGTCGGCTTATCCTGGGGTAAGACATCTGTTTGCACTCTCCGCATAGTGGCCATTGTAAAACAGTTAAGTGAAGCTTGTCCGTGAAAAGGGGCTTCCCATTCCATTTGGTCCACTTTATCAAATCTATTTTTCTTTTTATTATCAGGCCTAATTTTGCCCCGTGGCGTGTCCAGGTCCTGATCAATGTTCCCACTTGTGGGTGTTCCCTCATGTGCTATGCTACACCTTTCTACAAAATTCTCAATGTCCCATCTTGCTTTGGGCCAATAATAATTGTGAGCCACCTTTTGAATGATGGTACCTATCTTCTCATGGTCCCCATCTGGTTTCACATGTAGGCTCCTTATTAAGTCTGCCCTATATCTTTTAGGAAGTACCAGCTGTCCCTGACCTTTGGATCTAGCTCCAGTCTTCCTATACATCAACTTGTTTTTCATGTAAAAATCTCCCTTGCCTGGAGTTGTATGACAAGTTGACAATTTTCTGAAACAAGGCTTGAGTGTTTTATCCCCAGCCTGTGCCTTCCTCATCTCTTCTGGAGTGGTATCCAACATAATATCCTCCTCCTGTCTTGAGGTCGACCTGACCTGAAGGGTTGCCATATACACAGGTTTCCTTCTGCAACGGTCAGTGTCATGATTGTCCATCTGACAATTTTTACACCACCTTTTTCCTTGGTTGAAAGATTTTCTTTCATCATATTTCCTTTCATCGAATTGTGGGAATTTATTTTTATTTTCATACCGTGGCCTATCAAATTGGTGCTTACCTTTGTTTTGATCCTTAGGATCAAATTTATTAAAGTTCTGTGGTGCCCTAAAGTTATCCACTTGTTTCTTTTTATTACCTGTTACCTCTGCTTGAGCTGCTTGATACCTTTCAGCAACATTTAGCAACTCACCCAGCCTCTCTGCACCTTGTTCCATGAGAAACTTTCTCAGGTCTGGAGCCATGGACTCTCTTAGCTGCTCTATAAGGACCATTTCCTTAAGATCTTGGGTTTTCCCCAGAGAAGTCCATTTCTCCAAGTATGTCTCTATTCGTGCAGAGAACTGGTGATAGGTTTCACCTGACAGTAGTTTAGCATTCCTAAATTTTTTCCTATAGAATTCTGCATTCTTTTCATATCTTAACAAAAGAGCCTGCTTTAGCATGTCATAATTTTCCTGATCACCTCTGCTCATTTTTGCAAAAACTTCATAAGCTGCCCCACGAAGTCCCTGAGATAACTTTAAGCTCCACCTTTCTCTCTCTAACCCATATGTGGTAGCTAATAGTTCATACCTATTTAGATAGCTCTCTATATCATCGTCTTTCTCAACAAAATGATCTAAATGAAAATTCATAGCTGAGGTTGAGGCTCCTTGGCTAGCAGTGGCATCAGAGGCAAAGGGACTGGCACCATTTTCAGGAGCATGGCCTTGAAACTCAAACTCCCTTAGTCGTATCTCATGTTCCCTTTGTAATCTCTTCTCCTCCTTTTCTGCTTCCCTCTCTGCAGTCAATCTTCTTTCTTCTGCTTCCCTTTCTGCAGCTAATTTCTTCTCTTCCCTTTCTGCAGTCAATCTTCTTTCTTCTGCTTCCCTTTCTGCAGCCAATCTTTTGTCTTCTCTTTCTGCTTCCAATTTCTTAGCCTCAGCCTCAATCTGCAACCTCTTAGTCTCAGCCTCAGCCTGCAACCTCTTAGTCTCAGCCTCAGCCTCAAATTGTAACTTCTTAATTTCCCTTTCAGCCTCTAACTTTCTTTCGGCTTCAAACCTTCTTTCTTCGCGTTCAATAAATTTGTCACATTCCGTAGTGACATAGGCAACCATAACTTGCCCATCTAATCCTAACTCTTTTGCAGTCTGAACAGCAGCAGATCGAAATTTGGCCAGGTCCGCCATTGTCTATCAGGTAAATTTATACAATGTCTAACCAACAATTCAATCTCTAAATATATATCTAATGGACAACACAGGCACCGTGAGCTCAACCTTATTTAATTCCACCCAAGGATACCTTTTAATTCTTATATTCCCTGAAGTGAATTACCCCCAATATTTGTAATAGGGAAAGATTCAAAATCCCAAGAGCGAGACCCCAATATATGTGGTGAAGTGAGATGTTATAAATATTTATAGGGGACTTAGTGTACTGACTGAGATCAGCTGTGAAGGTATCTATATCTAATAAGAGTAGTGTATTATAGATAACCTTACTTGCTGCCACATATATTTATATCTCAGTCAGAATTATTCTGGAGTAGTGTGATGATTACGTTATGTGTCTAGGGTATGTGTATGATGAAGTGTAAGTCAAAACAACAACAGACAGATAAACAATTTAATTTATTCCACTACACTTGACAACACTGTGACACTCACATACATAAAACACTCTACAAGGATATCTTAAAGGAGTCACTGATAACTTTTCAAATAACAATATGTATTCATTGCTGTCATGAATGAATATGTGTCCTGATTCAAATACAAAGGAACCAGGAATCACAATCAATTTTAATTACAAGTTATATGTACAGAATTTATTAATATGAATATTGTAGTGACATATATTATTAAAAGTATCCTATGTGTGTCAGTTGTGTAGTAGTAATATGAGGTAATACTGGTTTGGTTTTGTTCAAGCTCTGTTGGTATTTGTCATCATGACTTCAATAGTTTGTCTTTATTGGAACTAGTATTGGAGATGTTCTCAGTTCCTGATATTAAAACAATTTAATTCCCCTCTTAATGTTATTTTTACAATGTCATTTTAAGATGGGGGTACATAATGTTGAGCCCAGCTGGCCACATCAGCTTATCTTGCGTGATGGCGGCAGGAAAAGACTCCTCTGCTCGATTTCTCCCCTGTGCTCTGGAGACACCTCACTGATAGCTAAATGGACCAAGGAGTATGCTGTCCGACTCTGGATTCAGCAAAGCTCTGACCAGGTGCTGCTCAATACCATAAGACCACGGTCCCTGAAAACAAGAAGGATGTACCTTCTACTTCATAACTAATTGATACTCTAGTTCTACACTGAGCACAATACATCACAAACATTGAGTTCAGAGCGTTAGGCCAACTGTCAGCTTCATCTGAAATACTTTATACCAGTATTAACCTCCTTAATGGTTACTACGCCTCTGCAATTCCAGCATTATTTCTGTCTAATCAATAATCTAGGTGTCAGTGTACTGTTTGGCCATTCCATGCAGGTTTACTTTCCTCCGACACCTTCTGTTCAGGCTGGAGCATTATAGGCTTTACATCATGTTCGCTACTGAACTACACATATATACAGGCATAAATTAACAATTCACATTCAATTTTCATTAAAAGATACTGAATGTTTCAAGCTTACCACAATTTATGGAAATAAACACAGATACGTTGACTAGCAATGAATTCTGGCACAAATACTGGCACAAATTCCCATCTGCTTATGTTCCAGGCTTTTATTTAGCAAAAATATGAGCTGGCTTCAACGCACTGTTGCTTTATCAAGCTTATTTGAACTAGTGGTCTCGAACTAACGCTCCTAAGTGATTATATCAGCGAGTCTGGCCAATGGAGCCACGTTTCGACAAGTGTTTGAAAAAATTTTACCTTCCTACGTCTCCCCTAACAACCAAGGATAGCATTTATAGTCCGACTAATCGTGTTTAGCCTTACATATCATTCCAGCCAATCAGTTCAAATGTAACTTGTGGCCCATTTCCCGTACAATGGCGGTTTAAAAAATCTACCACTGAGCGATTCTGATTTTGGGTGTTGTCTGACAGCACCATCATTTTATTTTGGCTATAACTTGTCAATTCCTAGACTATTTGCGTAACGTTTTACATATTCTTTGTCAGCAAGCCCTAAGGAACCCAAATATACAAATTTAAAAGAGCTAAGTGGCTGCGTTCAAAATATGCAATTTCTTCTACCTCCTGTTTCGAAGATGTGCTGTCTGGGTACTGTAATGTTTTCAAACGTAAACCCATCTATTGTCATCTTTCCTAATAAGAGTTTTTCAGGATTTAAAAACCTAACTCTGGGAAGGGTAGTGAATTTATCACTGTCCGTCTGAAAAAAAAAGTTAGTGCATGTGGCCTTACACGCGTGATAGTAGTAATTGTGTATCGCGCGACGCGTGTTGCATGCGTTCCTGATTTTCAGCCCTCCCTCTCTCTTTCTATTTGAGTCCATCTGTTCGTTCGTTTTGGTAACGTAGTATAATTAATGTTAGGATTAATTTAGGTCATTACGCAGTGCCTCTCAATGTTTTTCTTAGAAATGCAATACCCGTTTTAATGTGTTGTGGAAACGCTTGTATTTATGCAGTGGCTTATCTTTAACGTGGAAACGTTACAATTTGCAGACGAAGCGTAAAACAAAGGGGGATTTCGAGTAAGTTCTTTGTGACAGCACTGTTATTTTACCATTGCTCTTTTCTTTATTAGAATTTATTGGTTAGGCTTTATATTTACCTGATAATTTATATATGTGGATTAGAATATTTCACGACATATATATATATATATATACATACATACATACTGTTCAAAAAAAGAAACGCAACTTTTTTGGTGTTACTTTTATAAAAGATATTCGCTGATTGGACATCAGTCAACCTATCGACTGTGTCCAGCTGGTCATTAACTTCTCGTGGTTACCTGAATTGTACTCACCTCATGATTCGTGAGGTCATAAAAGAGGTCAAGGTCAAAACAACATTTTTGACAATAACTCGTGACAGGTTCATGAGAATCCCGTGAAACTTACTGAACACAAAACACTCTGACCATATCATTGAATGCCTATAAAAGATTGACGCTCCTCGAATAAATTCAGTTGAAAATTCAATGCGCAAGTATGGCTCATCTCACTACAGAACAACGACTCATCATCATTGGACGTTTACAGACTGGACAGTCACAAAGTGTAGTGGCCAGACAATTTAATGTGGTTAGAAGCACCATTAGTCGCCTTTGGAGGCGATTTCAAGAAACTGGCTCAGTGGCAGACCGGCCGCGCAGTGGAAGACCCAGAGTCACAACTCCTGCCGAAGACCGCTTCATACGGCTGCGTCACCTCAGGAATCGACTTGCATCTGCGTCCTCCACAGTCCAGTCAATGTCAGCAGCTCGTCGAATTTCAGATCAAACGGTCAGGAACCGGCTGCACGACTCTGGTCTTTGGGCTAGAAGACCCTACAGAGGTCCTGTTCTTACGGACCGGCATCGCCAGAACCGACTGCAGTGGGCGAACCAGCATCGTCAATGGACCGTTGGGAATGACTGGAGACGGGTTTGGTTTAGTGATGAATCATTTTTTGTGCTCCAGCAACACGATAGACGGAGAAGAATTTACCGCATAGTCCATGATCGCTATGCCCAGAACAGCGTTGATGAGGCTCTTCCACATGGTGGTGGAGGTGTACTGATGTGGGGGGCGATCAACTTTATGGGAAACAGTGACCTGGTGCAAATTGAAGGACGCCTGAATGACCAACGATACGTCGCTGAAATTCTTCGTCCTCACGTCCTTCCACTTCTGGCTGCACGAGGGTCGATTTTTCAGCAGGATAACGCTCGACCTCATGTGGCACAACTCACCACCCAATTCCTCGCTGACAACAACGTCCAGACCATTCCGTGGCCAGCCATGTCGTAAGACATGAACCCCATAGAACACTTATGGGATGAACTCGACAGACGACTCCGCCAGCGAGACGTGGCTCCAGCCAATCTCCGACAGTTGTCTCTTGCACTGCGAGACGAGTGGGCAGCCATCCCACAACAACAGATCCAACAGCTAATCGGATCCATGTCAAGGAGATGTTGTTCTCTGATAGAGGCCGGAGGAGGCCATACATCTTACTAAAACGGAGGCCTCAGTCGCAAAGAATAAAAGTCCAAACCAGGTTTAATGAACATCATTTCATTGGTAAAGTCTGAAAGTTTCTTCATGCCAAGAACAAAACATTAATTCCGTAAAATAAAATTTTAGTACAAGTTTGAAATTTGGTATCCATCACCACTGCAATAATGTTGCGTTTCTTTTTTTGAACAGTATATATATATATATATATATATATATACATACATACATATATATATATAATAATGTATGTATGTATGACGGTATAAAGAAAGCACTTGGCCCCCATAAAAGTAAGACGGCACCGCTAAAAACCATCAGCGGAGAGAAGCTAACCGATAAGGGTAAGCAGATGGAGAGGTGGGTCGAGCACTACTCTGAGCTTTACGCTAGAGACAATACCGTTACGCCTGCAGCCCTTGATGCTGTCAATAGTCTGCCAACTATGGAGGAGCTGGATGCCGAACCAACATTAGAGGAACTCAGTAAGGCCATTGATAGCTTGGCCTTTGGCAAAGCACCAGGCAGTGATGGGATTCCTCCTGATTTAATCAAATGCTGTAAGAGCACGCTATTACATCCCCTGCATAGGATGCTGCGAAACTGCTGGGAAGAGACAACTATTCCTCAAGACATGCGAGATGCCAAGATTGTAACACTGTATAAAAATAAAGGAGACAGAAGTGATTGCAATAACTACAGAGGCATCTCTCTTCTTAGTATTGTTGGTAAGGTTTTTGCCAAAGTCATCTTAATGCGACTACACAAGTTAGCTGAGCGCATATATCCAGAGGCACAGTGTGGATTCCGAGCTGGCAGATCAACAACAGACATGATCTTCTCTCTCCGCCAGCTTCAGGAAAAATCAAGAGAGAACAAAAGACCATTATATATCGCCTTTATAGACCTCACAAAAGCATTCGACCTGGTTAGTAGGGATGGACTCTTTAAAATCCTCCTGAAAATAGGCTGCCCTTCTAAAATGCTGGAAATGATAAAGTCATTCCATGACGACATGAAGGGAACAGTCCAATATGCTGGAAGCACGTCACAGCCCTTTGATATACGAAGTGGCGTTAAACAAGGCTGTGTTCTGGCTCCGACCCTCTTCGGAATCTTCTTTGCCTTACTCTTGAAACATGCATTCAGAGATGCAACTGAAGGAATATGCCTTCACACTAGGTCAGATGGCCGTCTGTTTAATCTTTCAAGGCTGAAGGCAAAAACAAAAATCAGAAGGGTCACTATAAGAGACTTGTTGTTCGCTGATGATGCTGCAGTCGTCACTCAAAGCCAACAAGAGCTTCAGAGCTTGATGAATCGCTTCACTAAAGCATGCAAGGACTTTGGCCTCACAATAAGTCTAAAGAAAACGAATGTGCTGAGTCAGGATGTGGGTGCTGCACCAGTTATCACTATCGTTACCTATGAATTGGCAGTGGTCCACCACTTCACATACCTAGGGTCTACCATCAATGACAAACTCTCACTGGATACAGAAATCGACAGCCGCATTGGCAAAGCTGCAGCTACCTTTGCCCGCCTCACATCGCGTGTTTGGGGAAACTCTAAACTCACACTGAAGACCAAAGCTGCGGTATATAATGCCTGCGTCACCAGCACACTCCTATATGGCAGCGAGACCTGGACGACCTATGCTAAGCAAGAAAGAAGGCTCATACCTTCCATTTGCGGTGTCTACGCCGCATCCTCGGCATCTCGTGGAAAGATAAAGTGACAAATGTCGAGGTGTTGTCACGTGCTGGCCTTCAAAGTATGTATACGCTGCTTAGACAGCGCAGACTTCGCTGGCTTGGCCATGTTCGCCGCATGGAAGATGGTCGCATCCCAAAAGATATCTTCTACGGACAATTAGCAGATGGCAAGAGAACAGTTGGGCGACCAACTGAGGTTCAAAGATGTGTGCAAGAGAGATATGAGGGCACTGGACATGGATCCAGCAACATGGGAGGATGAAGCTGCCGATCGCACTAAGTGGCGATGCTATTTACGGCGCCACCTCAGATTGGGCGAAGAGAGGCTCACACAAGAAGCAGAGGTGAGGAGAAAACGTCGAAAGGAGCACCAGGAAAATAAGCAGCTGAGGGCTGCCACCTCTTTGGGGCGCATTCCCATAGTCAGTTATGACTGAAGGGGCTATTTTTTATGTATGTATGTATGTATGTATGTATGTATGTATGTATGTATGTATGTATGTATGTATGTATGTATGTATGTATGTATGTATGTATGTATGTATGTATGTATGTATGTATGTATGTATGTATGTATGTATGTATGTATGTATGTATGTATGTATGTATGTATGTATGTATGTATGTATGTATGTATGTATGTATGTATGTATGTATGTATGTATGTATGTATGTATGTATGTATGTATGTATGTATGTATGTATGTATGTATGTATGTATGTATGTATGTATGTATGTATGTGTGTATGTGTGTATGTGTGTATGTATGTATGTATGTGTGTATGTGTGTATGTGTGTATGTGTGTATGTGTGTATGTGTGTATGTGTGGTCTTACAGTGTGTATTTGTCCATTTGTGATGTGTACAAATATGTAGTGTGTGTGCTTCTGTCGGTGTGTGTTTTTGTTTTGACTGTGTGGTTGTGTGTGTGGTGTTTTCTTGATGTTTGTAGCGGCATTTTTAGGTCGTTATGTTGCTTTGCGGTAGTGTATGTCCATATATGATGTATATATATGTATAAAATCACTGTATGATAGCGCCTTATATTACATTTGAATAAATGTTTTAATACTAAGTCATGTAGATATCATACATTTATCTTAGATGCAGTAATATACGGACAAAGTTGGAGGGGCAGATATGATTTAATAATAACAATATAAAATCTTTGATAGTTTTCATTGCATTTGGGAAAAAGTGTGGATATGGATAGAAAAATCAAGTGCAATATTGCTTTTAGAAAATAAATACACATAATTGTTGTTTTGGATATTTGTTTTACTATCAATTCACCTATGTGTTACCGTGCTGTGTAATTAATATATAGGTGGCTATATAATTAAGGAATATATATATATATTTTTTATATATATTATATTATATTATTTTATATTATATATATATATATATATATATATATATATATATATATATATATATATATTATATTCCTATATATATATATTTATATCCTTTGTTAATATATTATCTTATATATTATTATATATATATATATATATATATATACGAGGGAAGTTTAAAAAGTAATGCCTCCTATTTTTTTATGTATGTAAATACTGCATCGGTGTGCAATTTGTAAATTTAGCAGGATTCCTCAAACCTTCTTCTGCACTGTATAGCATTACCAACCTGTTTCAGTAACAGGTGGCACCACTGTAACAGTTTAAAAATGGCTGCCAAAGACGTTCGGTTAAAACAACGTTATGTCATATGTGGCGTGAGGTTTTATTTGGCTCTAAGATCAGTATAGTACTGACAATTACAGAAATAGAATTTCTGCAGAAAATGGTGAAGTCCCAGTGTCTGAGAGAACTACTGGTATCACAAATTAGTTACGGCTGTGAATGATCTGATCTCGAAACAATAGTAGAGAGGAGACCGACATAAAGTGCCACCTCCGCTGTGTAACTAACTGTGATATTAAAAAAAAACAAGGAAACAGATTTTACTTAACAATGATAAAATTGACAAGTCGTTCAAATACAATTTCCTTATTATTTATTTAGTATATACACTATCTACTCTTGTGCTGAAGGGTGAATGTTGAAAAATGGAACGTAATGAATTTGTAAGTTTACATATGATTTACAAATATTTATATTTATATAGACAACAAGTTTTCCAATTATAGGAACAAAAATTATATCAGCTGTGCTGTTATTCAATTATAGTACATGTATCAGCTGTGCTGTTAATTACGTATAATTTATCAGCTATAATCTTATTATTGTCTCTTGCTACGCTAATTCACTTTCTCGTCACTGACACTAGCTTTTGCTCACAATGCCGACAGAAATGGTACTAATGTGTACTCATCTCTTAAAAAGGTCTGTCCTTCTTGGTTTGGTTGACACAAAATACCCGCTGATGGTCGTTTCAATAGCCCACCCAAGACTGAGGGGGACTAAAGAGGTTGATCCTGTGCAATCACTGTGCTCCTGCGACGTTCCAGGCAGCTGGATTGACACGACATACGACCTCAGGTTTGATGACACGAATAAAACCTGTAACAAGGAAAAATAGGGGCTAATTTCTGTCCTCAAGCCCACCTATTTCAAGTGTGGGTGAAATGAGCGTGTCTCGGGTGTCTGCATGTAGGATGAATGACAACATGGCTCAGTATGATTTAGCAATAGCGAGACAAGACAGGTGTCTACTTGCAAAACATTCTTTCTGATAAATTAATACATGGATACATTCAATAATATAAATTCAATGCATGAATACATTCAATAATATAAATTCAATACATGAATACATTCCAATATTATGTACACCTAGGTGTGATACAACCATTTTCTTCCCCCTATAATATACCAGGCCCTGTCTGACAAGTGCTATACTAGCTGGTAACATATATCCTAACAATATTGTTATGTTCTTATGATAGGAGTATATGAGACGAGGACTGTTTGGTGATATATCAGGTGGGAGTTATAGGAGACAATAGATTGAAGTATGAGTCCTATTAGTCTTCGTCTATTCAACCATATTAGGAAATAAAATCATTATACCTAATTCCCCCAAGATACAATCAGTAAACTGATACGTTCATATTAAAACAATATATATATATATATATATATATATATATATATAGATATCTATATGTATATATATATATATATATATATATATAGATATATATATATATACAGGTGTATCTGCTGTAGGCCTATTTTTCTACCAGTTTATAGTAAATTTATATTTACCGTCCAAGATTTAAACAGGCCAGATTTTGACTCGACTTAGCGAAGCAGGCTGCAGGTCAATGCTCTCAGGCAAGCAATAAATCAGGTTGACAGCTCCTCTCACACAGTCGGTCGTCTCTGGCTTTGTGTTCGGTGTTGCGTGCCTTTGCATAAAATCTCGCCCGATTATATAGGTAGGTGAATGCTTAAGCAAAGCTTTTGGTTGGTTCCTGGCGGAGCAAGCTGATTGGTTTCCTGCAGTTTCGTCTTTTGCTCGTACAGCCTAATTTTATTCAGTTTTCTTCCGCCATCTTGCGTGAACAAGATGGCCACGACCCACATCCGAAAAAACAAGGCTTAAGTTTTTTTCCTGGCGTAACTTCTTGTAATTTATTCCGGCTCAGCAACTGTGCGTTGATTGGCTAGGCTCTCGACATAGGGATTTAACAAAGTAGTGTGTTTACACAACTCGTTCCACGACATCATAGAATGTTGACAGACAGACATAAAGAAACAAGGAAAACCATAGTCATCAGCCTCCTGCACCGTTACGAAACTGAAGGAGAAGAGTTTTTATCGAATATTGTGACAGGTGATGAGACTTGGGTTTATTTTTTTTAACCAGAATCCAAGAGGCAGTCAATGGAATGGCATCACACAACATCGCCGACAAGAAAGAAGTTCAAAAGTTCACCATCTGTAGGGAAAGTTATGGCCTCCGTGTTTTGGGATGAGAAGGGTGTGATTCTTCTCGACTTCTTGGAACAGGGAAACACGGTGAATGCAGACCGTTACATTGAAACTTTGAAGAAGCTTAGAGGTCGTCTTCGGCGACTTTATCCATTAAAAGATCAGAGAACTGCACTACTGTTGCACGATAATGCCACGCCACACACCGCTAAACGCACCATTGATGCGATTGCAAAATTTGGCTGGACATTATTACCACATCCCCCTTACAGTCCCGATCTTGCACCTTCTGACTTCCATCTGTTTGGACCACTAAAAGATGATCTTCGCGGACATCACTTTGAGGACACCGAGACCCTTAAACGCGCCGTACGCCAGTGGTTTAGAAAAAGGACACAAATTTTTACCGTGCGGGGATACATGCCCTTGTGAGAAGATGGAAAAAAACTGTAACAAATAACGGAGACTACATTGAGAAATAAATTTTTGAAGTTCAGACTTCGGGCTACATTTCAATGTGAATTTTATCTGTTTTCTTGCCTCTTGAATGAAATTAAAAATTACGAGGCATTAATTTTTGACCATCCCGAGAGAGAGAGAGAGAGAGAGAGAGAGAGAGAGAGAGAGAGAGAGAGAGAGAGAGAGAGAGAGAGAGAGAGAGAGAGAGAGAGAGAGAGAGAGAGATAGAGAGAGAGAGAGAGAGAGAGAGAGAGAGAGAGAGAGAGAGAGAGAGAGAGAGAGAGAGAGAGAGAGAGGTAACTTACATTTCTTTTGGTGACAACTCGCTTACCAAATAATTCACTAAAGTTAAGAGCATCATCGAGCGAAGAACTCCGTCACGAAACAAATGCTAACGGCTAAATTTTGTTCTGAGTTAAGCAACCCTCATTTCGTCAGCAACTATAATTTGGGTTAACATGTGGCTGGAAACCTGATGGACTTTGTGAATTAGAGCTATGTAGATTATGTCGACAGTTTTAACCGTGACGTTTGTTTTACTAAAATGTACTGAATTTTAGGGAAGAAATCGTTTATGTTGTAAGAACCCCTAGGCATGTAAGGATCTGTCGTACGATAGGTTAATTGGTTTATTGGGCCCTGTCTAAGTAAAGAGTAAAGGTTGCCTGATACACGAGAATATATAGAAATTGATTTCACAGGTTGTAGGTTGAGGGGGAAATATGTCTCTAGTGTGAGTAGGTTTCTCTCATTCAGCCTAACCGTACAACTGTACTTTGTTATAAGACAAACTTTGCCTTCCTATCTAAAATATGAACAGGTTACTCTACACACACACAACAATATGTGACAACAAGACACACAAACGTGAAAAAAACTAAGGATAAATGGGTATGGGTCTGACCAACACACAAAGTTTAATTTTCTTGTTTATTATTATTACTAAAACTGTTTTTACAACATCAAGTTACCCAAAGATATCAAGACAAGCATTTACATATAGAGGAAGTAAAGAAGAATGGTGCGCCTTTTTTTAGGAAAAATAACCCAAAGAAAATATTTACCCAAAGGTTTACAGAATAATAATATTGGCACAATAAAAGACCAAGTAAATATTGTAGCAAGAATGAAAAAATAGCTCTACCACACTTATGACAATACAAGCACAATTTCACAAACATATATGACATCTAATAACTGAAGAATAGCAAGATGAGATGAACAATTTACAAACAATAATGCAGAAAAACTAAATAAAATTAGAAATAACTTGACAACAATCACAAACTTACAAAATAATAGGACCTTCACAACTAGACAAATAATGAATCTGGTGAATTCAATAAAGGCAGTAACACTCAGCTATGTTCGCCGGCACCTTTATTTGAAAACATAAGTTGCAAAAACTGAAGAACGCCCATGAATTCACGACCATCAATTGTGACAGTGCTGGGTCTTCTTTAAATAACTAGGTGACAGAATCAGGCCTAGTCGTAGTCTACTCGAACTGGCAGACTATGTCTTTGACTTTATCTTTGAATTTATCTTTGACTTTATATTTGACTTTATCTTTGACTTTATCTTTGAATTTATCTTTGACTTTATCTTTGACTTTATCTTTGACTTTATCTTTCAAGTAAGGTTATCTCTTTATTGGCCCTTACCGTCAGAGGTGATGATTCTTGGATGAGTTATGGTTTGGTTCCTTTATCAACCCAGGTCACGTTCTTCCCTCCTTGTTGTTGTGTAGCGACTAGATCGTATTGTGGCGTACCATGATATTAATTTTTGTTGTGCTATTACTCCTTATTTCTCACACCCACTCCATAACCTTCTATAAATCAAGTCAACTTGTGTGGTAGGTTCAACTTTATAACAAATTTATTTACAAAATTAAAGTTCCGACATTTTCCAATAAAGAGTATTGTTCAAAACTCCATTTCATGTTCATTTATCCAGCCCTTAATTCAACTTGTTCCAAAAGGTATATTTATTGCCTCTTCTGTAGACTCTTACTTATGCGTAGGTGATCTGCCCACAATTTATTCTCTTTTCTTTATTTCTCCACCTTATCTCTTGTATCTGCCCTGTCAGGCCTAACTCATAAAAATTACATCAATATCTATACATGTTTCATATATAAAATCAAATCATGTCAGGTACAGCTGTTGTGGCGTCCTCATACTTACTGTCAAATGAGAGAGCACCTGAGTTGTCTCATAGTTATCAAATTCACATTATATCTTCTTTCCTCTGATTTACTGTTCAATGAGAGAGATCATGTCTTATCTCAAGAATGTCCGCGTTGCAGAACCCTTGTTCATTTATTCTTGTCTAATGACAATACCTCTTCCTCTTTATACAACAGCCCATCTTGGCTATCAGCTAAGATTTAAATGTTATCCACACTTTATATTGTCGTACTCATTTTTCTTTATATAACAGCCCATCCTGGCTATCAGCAAATAAAAAGTTATGTTATCCACTTTATACCTTCTTCAGTCGTACTTGTTTCAATGTTAGTTCTTGTGGTACGCCCCTTTAAACATTAGCATCATTAACCTCTGGTTATAAGTGGACTGAAAGTCTATAAAAATAGCAAGAGTCTTTCTTACCGTGTCAAATGAATCCAAGTACCTATCACATTTCCTACTAAATCACACCTATGTGCTAATCCTACGTTTAACACAATTCAATGAACACAATTTATGCTAGTCTCCAGAATTGCTACCGCTAATCATGCTAAATCTAGCTACTTCATCTGTGAAAACTCCTGTCACCAACAGGTTTCACTTCTTGAGAGCCTGGCAACACACGACTTGCCTCGTTAACTTCTCGGCCAGGACTAATTTCTTTTGTCCTTCAAATCATCATCCCGTCATCCGTTTTTGTTTTCCAGTCAATACGATTGGTCCATCGCTTCCAACTCACCGATCACAAAACTCACGCTCCTCTCCTACGTAAACAACTCAGTGAGCTTTTGTTCCGTACTGTTTACGCCTTGCTCATTTTTCTCGTGCATTAGTTTTCTCTCTGCTCACTTAATCTGCAAGGGGCGCTAATTAATTGTAGTCTCCCTTTGAGGTTTTTGCTTTAATGTTACATTCCTTTACTTAAGGCTTATTAGAACACTCATTATGCAAATTTCGTACACCATAACTGTATATTCCTAAAACTAACTAAGTGTAAACCAGCCTTGTTTTCAGGGGCTTGGAATTAAAGGGTTCTCTCCCTTTCTCTCCAAGCACGGGTGTACAATCTTTTATCTCCCATCTTTAAGATAAATAGCCCGTTTCCTAGATTATTTATATTTTCTAACCCATTTTCCATTACTCTGTTATTTCATCAACATCAAATTACTGTTCATCTGAACCTTATGTACAGCGAAAATAACGCTGTGAAACCCAAAGCCCTTATCCGGCCTTTGGCTAGGATCATGTGTCTAGACACAGGGACCGGTACAGTGGCATTCATGTGTCATTAGGTCCTTTGTGTGAGAACACAGAAGATCACTACGGTGACACATTTTGTCATTGGGTCTTCTTGTGTTGGGGCATGTGGTCTTGACCAGAGCCGGGTTTGGGCGAGGATAATGCGACCTCATGCGAGGAAAAAATATGCGACCTCATGCGAGGGGGGAAAAAAAATCTAGACACGGGGACCAGTACAGTGACATTCATGTGTCATTAGGTCCTTTGTGTGAGAACACAGAAGATCACTACGGTGACACATTTTGTCATTGGGTCTTCTTGTGTTGGGGCATGTGGTCTTGACCAGAGCCGGGTTTGGGCGGGGATAATGCGACCTCATGCGAGGAAAAAAATATGCGACCTCAAGCGAGGAAAAAAAAGACATTCATGTGTCATTAGGTCTCTTGTGTGAGAACACAGAAGATCACTACAGTGACACAGTTTGTCATTGGGTCTTCTTGTGTTGGGACATGTGGTCTTGACCGGGGCCGGGTTTGGGCGGGTACTAATGCGACCTCATGCGAGGAAAAAATATGCGACCTCAAGCGAGGAAAAAAAAATATCTTTCCTTTGGCTAGGATCATGTGTCTAGACACAGGGACCGGTACAGTGACATTCATGTGTCATTAGGTCCCTTGTGTGAGAACACAGAGGATCACTACAGTGACACAGTTTGTCATTGGGTCTTCTTGTGTTGGGACATGTGGTCTTGACCAGAGCCGGGTTTGGGGTGGGTGCCAATGCGACCTCATGCGAGGAAAAATATGCGACCTCATGCGAGGAAAAAAAAATTAAAAAACATCCGGTCTTTGGCTAGGATCATGTGTCTAGACACAGGGACCAGTACAGTGACATTCATGTGTCATTAGGTCCTTTGTGTGAGAACACAGAAGATCACTACAGTGACACATTTTGTCATTGGGTCTTCTTGTGTTGGGACATGTGGTCTTGACCAGAGCCGGGTTTGGGTTGGGTGCCAATGCGACCTCATGCGAGGGAGAAAAAATGGCTAGGATCATGTGTCTAGACACAGGGACCGGTACAGTGACATTCATGTGTCATTAGGTCCTTTGTGTGAGAACACAGAAGATCACTACAGTGACACATTTTGTCATTGGGTCTTCTTGTGTTGGGACATGTGGTCTTGACCAAAGCCGGGTTTGGGGCGGGTGTCAATGCGACTTTATGCGAGGAAAAAAATATGCGACCTCATGCAAGGGAAAAAAAAGTCTAGACACAGGGACGGGTACAATGACATTCATGTGTCATTAGGTCCCTTGTGTGAGAACACAGAGAATCACTACAGTGACACAGTTTGTCATTGGGTCTTCTTGTGTTGGGACATGTGGTCTTGACCAGAGCCGGGTTTGGGGCAGGTGCCAATGCGACCTCATGCGAGGAAAAAATATGCGACCTCATGCGAGGAAAAAAAAAAATTCATGGGTCCCTCCAACCAGCCCACTTAATACATAGACACAGAAATAAATATAACATAAAAAAAATAACTCTGGCAAACGAGATTCTTTAAATCGCACGCTGCATGAGTCTATAAATATACTTATTTGCTTATCTGCCAGAAAAAAAATCCTCCTGGTTTCAGCCTCCTTCACAAGTAACGACGACACAAATTCAGTATTGACCAGGTTTAGGATTAGAAAAGCAGCCAGCAGATGACACACACCGCCATCTTGAAAAATTCAGACATGGGCCGAAAAAGCAAAGTCCAACTACTTGACAAAATTTTTCCTGACATCACTCTACCATACTTGATTCATTATCCCGGCTTGATGCTTCCATTGTTGCGTTGCGGGGTCTTTTTATTTTAATATTGAATGTTAATATGTGGTAACCGACTGGTTACTCTGGCCAAGAAGACTGCTAGTGTTGAACCCCAAGACCACGAACACAGTTGACGTTAACAATGTTATAGTAACGTCACCAAGGCGAAGTGGAATACGAATACAATATTTAGTTGTGACTTTGGACGCTGCTCAAAATGCATTTTTTTAAAATCAAGCCAATATATTATAGCATTACGTAGGCAGTCTTTTAAAAGTCTCTGTACTGTCGTAGCTAGAACCACTGTCCTCTTGTAAACTTCAAAGTTTTATTACTATAAACACACTTGATATGCAAAGTTTATTCTCCCTTGTAAAAAGATCTAGAAACATCTCACAGAAGTATATTGATGCACTAGTGATGGTACATAATAGGGATAGGTCACAATATTATTTTAATTTCAGGAGCTCAGAGACATACGTTCACTCGCCATAAGCTACACACACCGAAGTCACTGCAGATAATCTCCGCGTCTGCTAATCAAAACCCTCATGTCTGTCAAACTCCACCTCGAG
Organism: Oreohelix idahoensis; assembly: GCA_024509875.1. Classification (NCBI taxonomy): domain Eukaryota; kingdom Metazoa; phylum Mollusca; class Gastropoda; order Stylommatophora; family Oreohelicidae; genus Oreohelix; species Oreohelix idahoensis. The sequence continues at coordinate 505,811 of JAMPIV010000473.1, forward strand.
GCAATGACGTCACTTCCTGTGTTACCCAGGACTACGTATAATAAACAAACGAGAAGCATAGTCGAACCATATAATGATATCGACACAAATGTTATGAATAAAACTCATAACAGTAAAGTAAACAGAATCAAATCAAACCACCAAATATTACACTCTTACCTATTTTGTATTTCTTCCCTTGTTTCCGTGGTATCCCTTGGTACATTTATTCCATGAACATAATCCCTATTTTACTGTTGATTAGTGTATTACCCCCAGCTGTCGAGAACAGAAATTGGCCCCAGTTCATCCCAAAAAAACTAATGAGGTGAACGCCGAATAAGTTAAGGTCCACGATGAATCCGTGGAAATAATATAAATCCTAAAGGGTTGTCTTCATTGTTCTAAAAACTAGCACTGTTCCTCCGATGTGTGCACAGGGGAATGTTATTCTAGATACAGGAACTACAACTGAATAATTTCGTTGCGACAACTCTTGCAGTGTTGAGGGCGGGTGGGGAAAACAGTCTGGCTTTCCGCTCGGCTGGAACGTCTATTTGGATATATAGGGTTTACTACAAAGTGAGGGTCCTTGAAGTTTACGGGAGAGGAACACTTCTAGAAAATCTGGAAAAAAATCCGGTTGTTACAAATGTTGATGATGGATTGTCTATCGGCCGACTCTTTGTCAGAGTTCCAGTCCTGCACAGTGTATATTTTAGTACTCCACTTGGAATACAACTGTCAGGCGTTGGGGAAAATAATAATAATGTTTCAGGGATACGCCACTGTTGGCTGATAAAATGGTATCCTGGATTTTGTAAGTCCAGTATGATAATTTATAGTCATACAGTATCTTCGGCTTGTAGACTCTTAACCATGGAAATGGAAACGGAAAAGCAAAGACCACTGGTCCGTCCACTTGGGATCAGGTCTGCAGATAATACAAGAAACATTTTATAGGAAAATGCTACCACTCTATGTAAATATAAATATGTATAGACGGAGACACTATAGTCTCACCTCCCCTCTGTCAAATCCTGACGAATTTAAAAGATACACTGTGTTTTCCCTACGCCTTACACACAAACACCGCTGGCACGGAGGTGGGTCGGACTGTTTCAGTGACGACTCTCCCGCCCCTTCTTGCGGCTGGCAGTCACACGCACAGTGTGTTATTTTTTTACTTTCTTCTCACAATGCGCCACGTACAAGTTATTACCTATCATTTAGTATGTAGTAAATTGTCGGTGTCTTTTAATTTGTCGTATGGCATTTACAAAAAGTAATATACGCTTTAATAACAATAATTTTAAAAAATGAAATATAACCCGTATTCTGTCCTTCCACTGTCAGTCGTTCTAACACCTCGGTCTGGTTAACCGTCTACACAGTAAACACAAATTACCGTCTCGTCTCAGCTAAGTAGCGGTCGGGAACGTGGTCTAACATTTTAATTGAATATCAGGTTATGGAAATCGCTACGCGTTATTTTATTTAATACGTCTTTCTAGCAAGAAAAATCTTCAACTCAAATGTAAAGTCAGTCCTTTTGTATGGCTCTGAGACATGGAGAACAACAAAGACAACAACAAAAAAGCTACAGACTTTCATAAATGGATGCTTGCGTAGAATAAAAGGATTAAAATGGTATGACAAGATTACCAACGTGGAACTGAGGACAAGAACTAGACCAGTGCCAGTGGAACAAACGATGAGAAGAAGACGATGGCGATGGATTGAACACACACTGAGGAGACCTGTTGATAGCATTACAAGGCCGTCCTAGTTCTGGAACCCCCAGGGCAAGAGAGGCAGAGGTAAACCAAGAAGCACATGGAGAAGAGAGCTGGAAACAGAGGTGAACATGATGAGGAAAACGTGGAAAGAACTTGAGATGATGGCACGTGCCAGGAGGACTTGGCATGTGTTTGTTGAAGGCCTATGCTCCTTTGGGAATGGAGGGTTATGAATCAATGACTAGCAAGAAAAAGTTCCAAGTGCAGTATTTAAGTGTTTAACTTTAAATGCTATCACTGTAAAACACTTCTAACATTTAGCACTATTTACCAGAAAATCAAGAATAAAAATCTCCACGAATCACTTTTTAACCAATAATCCAAAAGAAATGGTTTAAGGCTGCGCGCTAGATTCTTCTCAAATTCTGAGTGACGACTGATAGATGGGTTATAGAAATAGTAGTATATATATCTTTAAATTTTACTTGATCTCTAATGCGTTATTTCGCACTCCTGTGTGAGGCAAAAATTCAGAAGCTAGAGATATCAAGATGAAAGACTTCGTGTTTCGGTCTTCCAGGTTTCTCGTCTGGAGCTTTGACCGACATCAAAAAACTTTCTGTTCCCTAGCAGGTTTCCTTGTAGGATGCTTGTGTTCCCATATCAAAAGGTATTGGGGATTTTAGATTTCCCATGAGCAAACTTCAAAGAAGTCTGTTATGTGTCTCTCTCTCACGTGCTGTCTGTTAAGTATTATATGATTGAGAGATACACTCGCGTGAGTGGAACAAGGTAAACAAAACGTGATTTGTTTCCTGTTATGACTGACAGGTCAACGAAGATTGTAAACACTGCGTTAGCCCGTGTTTACAGAAAAGAAGGCAGGGACAAAATGGTACGTTGCAGAAATAGACAAATGGCAAAATGCATGTTTAGCTAGCAAATCAGAAAGCAGCTATAAGGTTACAATAATCTTTCAGATTACTGTAGACTCTTTTCCAGTACACGTCACAGGGACTATGAAATGTCTATTGCGTAGTTTAAATATAACTTACAAGGCAGTTCTAGAGAGATTTAACCACCTGCCAATGAAAGAGTTCTATACCAAATAAAGTTACAGTGTATCATAGAAGCATAATCATTGCATATGTATGTACTCCATTTTGAAGTTTATTATTTTGTTCTTTTTTTTGCACCAACCCCACGGGGCGCCGACAACTAAATAATATACTGTAATTATTACTCACATTATTTTTGTAAACTTAAGAATGGCAAGATAAGAAGAATGCATGGGATATGCTTTTTTTAAAAAAAAACCTTGGATCACTTGGATGGAGACACGACTTCGATGTAATGTTTTTGATGTACCTGTGCGAACGAATTAGATTATGCTTTGGACGTTGCATGAAAACACTGATGTGAGAATTAGTACTGAACATGTTGACAGGAAGATTACCAGTATGGATTGAACAACATACGGACTTGCATAACATAATAAAACATAATAAAAAAAACCCACCTTAAGGGTGAACCTAATATTAAAACGAAATTGATGTTATGATTTGTATCTTGCTTAAAGCAATGTATTTATGTCTAAGTTCCAGACACTGCCGTAATAGCTGAAGCAGGTGCAATATTGAGAGAACGCACCTCGCTCTCCCCTACGCCCTTGGCAGGAAGCAGCTGCGAAATTTATGCTGTCATGCACCCAAATCCTCAAACCCCATCCCACTATATATACATATATAATACTCACAGTAGTACAACCCAAGCGAATACAACCAGACACCATCAAACAGTGAATATCTTTAGTTCATTACTCACCAGGTCATCAGAGGTCAGATCCCACAAGTATGTATTACCTCATCTGATGCAATTTCACCAGTACTTAGAAAAACGTGTAATTAAGTTTATCCTCTGAGTATCCAATCAGCACTCAGACAAACGAATATCTATGTTTAGCAGTCCTCTAACCCACAGTGAGTCTTATTGTTACCTCCGGATCATAGGAGTTATTTATTTTTCCAGACTCAAGGATTGAGCTAATGTTAGTAACACCAGCCCAAGGAGGAGTATAAACACTTATACTGGATACAGTGGGTCTTTTTTTATTGACTAGCTTTATGCTGCATAGACCTGTGTGTCCGTTGGGTGGCGTTTCCAAATTGTGCTCTGGATGTATGAAAATTAGTAATTGTTACATTTCTTGTGGTTAATATTGATGTTGTGTGACACTGGCTTTGTTGTTATCTACACTCCACAGAGTTATTTATTTTATTGTCCGTAATAAATTTAATTTTGTTGGTTAATGCGCTTGTACAAGACCTTCATCCATAACTGTTATTAAGTAACTTCGTAAACTCTTACTATTTTTCTGTCTACAAGTGAGAAAGAAGAGAGGACAGCTGATACTTAAGAATACCTGAGTTGTGGGGCTTGGAAAGAGAGATAACTTTAATAAATCTTCTCCCAGGCTGTCTTAAGATTCTCCCTGATTACGCACATTATCTGTGTTCTCTGTATATTTCTTGCAATTCACTCAAATTGTCTTACTCAACCCAGTTGTCAAACCCAAATCACGACAGTGCTATATCTAGTGTACATAGACAATTAGCTCCATGCAACATAGTAATGTATTTTTTTTTATATTCCTATGTATAGATGTGTGGTGATGGGAAGTATCCTCTACTGAATGCCATAAAATCAAGTACAACAAAAATCACAGTGTCCAAGTCTGAAGCAACAACAACAATTAATTTTATAACAAGAAAAAGATTCACATCAAATACAGCTACGAAGGCGTTGAGCGGAATATTTGTACTTATCATGTCTACAATGTTTATGAATTAGTCTGTCGTACTCACACATTTATGAAATAGTCAGTCGTAATCACATATTTATGAATTAGTCAATCGTACTCACACATTTATGAATTAGTCAGTCGTACTCACATATTTATGAATTAGTCAGTCGTACTCACACATTTATGAATTAGTCAGTCGTACTCACACATGTATCGTACTCACACATTTATGTTACTCACATATTTATCGTACTCGCACATTTATGCAAAAGTGCTTCGTTTAACTAATATTCATATTATTCAAAATTAAAAAAACACTGAATTCAAAATGGTATTATTTGCAAGGGTGGGTGAATTATTAGGCTGCTGATATTTTAGCATTATTTGTAAACCAAAGTATAAATCAGCGGTCAGCAATTTGCCGACGTATCACAGGGGATGTTTTGATAAATCTCTAGTTGTTGAGGGGGAAAACATAAGAACTGTTACCCTTGGGAAAATTCAGGCTAGCCCTCTCCCGCCATTTACACGTGCGGTTTCTTAGCATCTACACATCATACACTGCCGTGCAATAAATAAATTAAATACGTGATAGTTATTATAATTTGAGCTTACCCACAGTCTTCAGAACACAAACTTGACGTTAATAATTTGAGGAAGTGGAGGGGAACTGCGGTAAGACGTGGAATACGATGGATGGGTTTGAAAAAAAATCGAAAAAAGGTGATTCGTCTTACGAGGACAAAGGACAAAGTAAATAGTCTACGTTACGGCCACAAGGCCTTCGTCAGGAAAGGAAAGAAAGTGAAGGCTAGATAGGACACATAAAAACTAAATAAAATAAAAACTGGGTACTTCCCTGAAGGCAAGAACCGAAATTCTATCAAAATCGCTGTCCTGTTGATAAGCGCGTGGCTGAAAGTCGCTTTCTGTTCAGCCACGCGCTTATCAACAGGACAGCGATTTTGATAGAATTTCGGTTCTTGCCTTCAGGGAAGTACCCAGTTTTATTTTATTTAGTTTTTATGTGTCCTATCTAGCCTTCACTTTCTTTCCTTTCCTGACGAAGGCCTTGTGGCCGTAACGTAGACTATTTTCTTTGTCCTTTGTCCTCGTAAGACGAATCACCTTTTTTCGATTTTTTTTCAAACCCATCCATCGTTAATAATTTGGCAGGCTGCTCACAATTCAGATGGCAAAGGTGTGGTGGCAAACTCTGCATCCAATCTGTCTCAACCGTTATTTCAATGTGTCCTTTCAATTTTGCACTCCGCTTTTTATTGGCTCACATCGTACGCCCAAGGGGTGCTGAAGTCAGTCTAAAGCTAGGCATGACATTTTCTTATCGAAGCGGGGATTTTAGAAGAAGTGTGCTTTTCTTGAAAATTGTCCTTCGTCATTCTCAGCTTGTGCAAAGTCGATCCTGTTCTAACCTATCTTGTTTTATTCAGCAGATTTAGATCTATCTTCCTATATATGTATTTCCACTATCTGTCACTTCTTTAATTTGCTATGCTCAGCAGATGTGGGTTTATATGCTTTCAACTCAATTGTTGACACAAGTAACAGCATTTATCTACGTACATGATAAACTCCTACCGTTGTTCGGCATTTATCTACGTACATGCTAAACTCCTACCGTTGTTCCTTATATCAATTTATTCACAATCCTCTCCTGGAATCAAAGGTGAAATCCTTTTCACAACAATTCCATTCTGGTCCATTATATCCCTTCCGATAGATGACCAATTTATTTCCAAATCTCTTATTTTGTCTAATTCTTCTAGCTAACGCCGGCGAGCCCCGTGATTCGCTACAGATGATTGGTCAATAAGCTTGCGCGGGGTCGCTTTTACAATGTATTGTAAACACTTTTGCGTCAAACTGCATACGAGTTCATCCGCAGATAAGACACGCATTTTTTATATTTTTATTCCCCCTCCTCCTTTTTCCGCTTTTCATCAATGCCTGCCCCTGGTATAAATAATGCCGATCAAGTAAAAGTCATCAAGAATTTATTAGTTATTTAATGATTCCTTAGTCCGTAAATCGGTGTAATCTAATAGACCAAGTAAACAAATTTAAAATGTATATTTGTAAATTAGTTTTAGTTAGCCATTCATTCATTCGTTTATTCATTCATTCAATCAATCAATCAATCAATCAATCAATCATCACCTTTCAACTCCATAAGGAACATAAGCCTTCAGTCAACGTATCCCAAATTTTCCTGGTCCGTGTCTTCAGGTCAAGGTCAGTCTATGTCTAATTCATCCCTGTCATGTCTGTCTACAGTTTTCTTCTCCGTGTGTTATCTCCTCTCCTACCACCCTCACCCTGGGGATTCCCCAACAATGACTGTCTGGTAATGCTATCAACATGTTTCCTCAATACGTGTCTATCACCAGGTTTCCTCAATACGTGTCCATCAACAGGTATCCTCAATACGTGTCTTTCAACAGGTTTCCTCAATACGTGTCTATCAACTGGTTTCCTCAATACGTGTCTATCAACAGGTTTCCTCAATACGTGTCTATCAACAGCGTCTACTACAGTCAACTGTTTTGGGTCTGAGAAACATTGTCCCACGGACATTGAGTACATTTTAAGATTGGACATGATAGAACTTTCCTGCCTCAGTGAGATGTGCATGTGAGTGGAACATTCGTTTAGTTGCTTTATATACTCTCGTTTAGAAGCGTTCCCAGACACCACGGTAATAAATTATTTTGTCGGGTGACTGATCGTCAGATTGAGGGATTCATCATCATCATCTACCTTTGCGCAGCTGATAGAGAATGGTGCCACCATTACAGGAAGCCGGCACCAAGCAGTCACTTGTTCATGCAGTGTTGGTGTCTGTGGACATTTGTTTGTCATTAGGAGGTTGCCTGTCACGTGCACAACGTGATATTAGTCAGCTTGTACAACATGTCTAACTGTAGTAGTCCTTATCACTTTTCTTTCTTTGTTTTTAAGTGACCCCTAGAACTTCACGGGTCGAGTGTTTCTTGCTTATAGAATTTATTTGGCCAGAAAACTAGAGAAAGAAAAAGGAAGAGAGAGAAAAAATATGGAGAGAGATCAAGAAAGAGGGAGAGAGAGAACGACAGAGGGAAAGAGATGGAAAGAGGAAGAGAGACAAAGAAAGAGGAAGAGAGACAAAGAAAGAGGAAGAGAGATGTGACAGCGCCGAGTCTACTTTTAATAGCAAACTACTAGGTGACTGTGGCAGGCCTAGTTGTTATTTTTAAGTAGTCACCTTATTCATTTGATTTATCTTCCAAGTGAGAGCTATCTCTTTTACTGGCCATCAACGCCAGAGTTGAAGATTCTTGGATGAGATATGGTTCGTCTTTCGTTGTACCAGGCTTCGTTCTTCCCTCCTCGGTGTTATTTAGCGACTGAATCGCATTAGTGGTTTTCCTTCCCTGAGTATTTGTGCTTACCCCTTACTCATACTTCTACTCTTCAACCTTCCACATATCAAGGCAACTGAAGTGAGGCAATTTAACACAAAACAGTTTTATTTACATAAGTTAAGGTCAATGAACTTTCATCAATAATTCATCTGACAAAATTCTTCCCATTCAAAAGTCTTTAGGCTTCAGACAGTTTCATCAACTATTTCAGAGTATTAATATAGCATCTCCTGTGGGCTTTCATACTAGTTTATGTGCATAGCTTGCTTAAATTCTTTCTCTTTTCCTGATTTATTTCCCTCAGGATTGTTTACGATAGTCTCTCAAAACTCTCGTATGCTATTTCTCCTCTATCTCAACTGAGTCAAATTTGACTCCCTCAAGTACATCATTCTTATAACAAAATTTATACCTGCAAAAAATATATCAACCAATGTCAAATACTCCTGTGGCAGCCTCGATACTTACGCTGACATGAGAGAGCGCATGACTTCCATCAATATGAGTCAGTGTCGTTCAAACCCTTGCTTATTTACTCTTGGTTGTAGCAATGCTTCTCTTACTGTAGATACCAGACATATTTGCATTTCCTGTCTACTTACTCGACCAAAGTTAACCACTTTGTCTTAGCCGAGCATCCCCTGTAATGCTCTCTCTTGTCGACAGCTCCCTTAAATATGAGCAGCCTTACCCTCAAGTAATGTATTGACAGTATTTCTGAAAAACCTCTTTCTATTCCTATAATTCAGACAATATAAAGTTCGTCTTCAATGTTCTTTCTTGTTGACAGCTCCCTTAAATATAAGCAGCATTGTCTATAGATACCATGTTGACTAAAATTGCATTAGGTTCTTCTTTTCATCTTGGTTTATGCATAAGATAATAAAAGTCAGTCTTACCAGAAATCAGAATTCCATTACTTATCACTCCCTACTATCATCTCTACTCTAGCCCTAGACTTATAACACAGATCACTCTATTGTCCTCGAATTGCTACCGCTAATCAGGCTAAAGCTATCTACTTGGTTCATCACGAACAACTGTCACCCACAAGTTCGTTTCTTGAGAGCCGGCAAATTTCATGTCTTGTCACTTCAAAGTTTCAGCCAGGACTAAATTCTTTTGTCCTTTCAATTGATTGTCTCATCATCCAAACTTGTTTTCGAGTCATCTGATTGGTCCATTGTTCAGTTCACTCACCGATCACAAACTTCCACGCTTAATTCTACGCTGGTAACCCAGTGAACTGTGCTTCCTAACTGTTTATCTTCGCTCACAATTTTCTCGTGCGTTTATCCTGCTCTTCGTTCAGTAAATCTAAAGGGCGTTAATATTCATAGTTATCTCCCTTAGTGATTTATGCTTAACTGCTATTTCCCTTTACTTCCAGCTTATTAAAAACGACGGTTATGCTAATTTTGTAAACCACAATTGTATACTCACAGAAAATATTTACATCTAAAAGAGTTCTCTCCCTTTTCATCCAAGTACAAGTGCGCAGACTTTTATCTCCCATCTTTTGAATACGTAGTCTATTTCCCAAATCATTTACATTTCTTAAACCATTTTTCCATACCCCCTGTTCTAACAAAACCAAATTACTACTCTACGAAACCTCACGGTGACAGAGAGAAATAAAAAGGAAGAGAGAGAAAGAAAGAAGGAGATAAAAAGAAAGAGGGAGAGAGAGAAGGAAAGATGGAAAGAGATAGAAAAAGGGAGAGAGACAGAAAGATGGACAGAAAGAAAAGAGAGAGAGAGAGAGAGAGAGAGAGAGAGAGAGAGAGAGAGAGAGAGAGAGAGAGAGAGATAGAAAGAGGGAGAGAGAAAGAAGGAGAGATAAAAAGAAAGAGGGGAGAGAGACAGAAAGAGTCTGATCGTGTAGGTATTAGTTCAAGGACAGAGATATACACGTAACCACGCACATATCATGCACAGTAACTGCAATTTGAGGGTCTGTATAGAGTTGTCTTTTAATTCTGGAAGATAAGAAACTGCTCAGCTGAGAGTTGGCAACCCAGGAGCTTTTGGTTTCTACTTTAGAGCCACTGAGCCCTCTAATGATCTACCTTGACAAAGTCATGTTTGTATTCAGGTTTCCAAATACTTGACATTTGGAATAAAAGCCGGCTATAAAACATTTACCACTATCGTACAATCTGCTTGATGCAATCATTTGACAGAAGTGTGAAAAAAAAACAAAATTAATATTTTTACTAAATGTTCACGCCACTTCAGATAAATTATTGCGTTCCTATTTGTCGCGGGTTGTCGCCTTTAATCTGCCGTAGTGTTCCACGAATGGTCCAATAATGGAGTAAAATGATGAGTGTTTTCAAAATGTAGCTACCTTCTGTCACGATTATTCTTAGCAGAAATGTAAATAGGAGTATGGTGCTCCTATTTAAGGGAGACTCACAGGGCTTTTAGAATGGCAAGTACAACAATTGCATGGTCTGTTTGTTGTAAGCTTTGTATTCCCCTCCCACTTTTGTGAGATATATATTTTTGACTAGTATATTTAATAAGTCCAAGCCAAAGGTAATTCAGCAAAGTATTCATTGTATTATTTACTTCAGTGTATGAGTATTTAAAGAAAATTAGCAATACTGGTGAAAAAATTTAATTCAGTGAACCAAGTTTTCAACTTCAACTGTGGATTTACTTGTGTAACAAGAGATGTATTTATGATATTTTAGATCAACAGGGTTAAAATGAATAAAATAGATACGTCAAGAAAAGCACGTCGTTGATGGTTTTTCTTCATTGAGAGATGTTGCTGTATAGTGAGGCTTAAATAATTTATATGCTGTGCAAGTAATTTGTACTTAACTGGCCAGGTGGTGACAGTGATTTGTCTTTGAATTCTGGTTAGTCACTGCTGGTTCTCAATGAAGTCTTGACTCTTCCTTCTTAAGCCAGGAGTCGAATGGCTTCTGGGAGCACGTTCGTTGCTGTGCAGGAGTGACTTCAAAAAAATATAAAAAAAGCTAGCCGCATCCAGTGTCATCTTCACCCGTCTCATATGGATGGTGTCCAGCTTTGAATTCTGTTAACATGTACACCAAACTGAGAGACAATAGATAATCTTATCTCCCTTACGTTTTATGTCTCCTGATGAAAGCCGTCTGTTTAATCTTTCAAGGCTGAAGGCAAAAACAAAAATCAGAAGGGTCACTATAAGAGACTTGTTGTTCGCTGATGATGCTGCAGTCGTCACTCAAAGCCAACAGGAGCTTCAGAGCTTGATGAATCGCTTCACTAAAGCATGCAAAGACTTTGGCCTCACAATAAGTCTAAAGAAAACGAATGTGCTGAGTCAGGACGTGGGTGCTGCACCAGTTATCACTATCGATAACTATGAATTGGCAGTGGTGCACCACTTCACATACCTAGGGTCTACCATCAATGACAAACTCTCACTGGATACAGAAATCGACAGCCGCATTGGCAAAGCAGCAGCTACCTTTGCCCGCCTCACATCGCGTGTTTGGGGAAACTCTAAACTCACAATGAAGACCAAAGCTGCAGTATATAATGCCTGCGTCACCAGCACACTCCTATATGGCAGCGAGACCTGGACGACCTACGCTAAGCAAGAAAGAAGGCTCAATACCTTCCATTTGCGGTGTCTACGCCGCATCCTCGGCATCTCGTGGAAAGATAAAGTGACAAATGTCAAAGTGTTGTCACGTGCTGGCCTTCAAAGTATGTATACGCTTCTTAGACAGCGCAGACTTCGCTGGATTGGCCATGTTCGCCGCATGGAAGATGGTCGCATCCCAAAAGATATCTTCTACGGACAATTAGCAGATGGCAAGAGAACAGTTGGGCGACCACAGCTGAGGTTCAAAGATGTGTGCAAGAGAGATATGAGGGCACTGGACATGGATCCAGCAACATGGGAGGACGAAGCTGACGATCGCACTAAGTGGCGATGCTATTTACGGCGCCACCTCAGATTGGGCGAAGAGAGGCTCACACAAGAAGCAGAGGTGAGGAGAAAACGTCGAAAGGAGCACCAGGAAAATAAGCAGCTGAGGGCTGTCACCTCAGGGGCGCATTCCCATAGTCAGTTATGACTGAAGGGGCTATTATTATTATTATTATTATGATGAAAGCATCAGGCGACCTCGGCTTTCCTCCACCATGTCAACCTTCTCAGAATTTTACCCGATGCCCATGAGCATAAAATCTCAGAACCTTGAATCAGATGAAAGTGGAATTTTAGGACGGAAGAATGAAAAGGATTTATAATTATATATACATCAGGTTAAAAATATATTATTGGCATGTGAAATACACATTATGGTATCATTGTTATCCTCTTTCGTCTCCTCTGTGGAGCACAGGAGTAGTGCAGTGGTGGTTAATATGGCACGTGATTGTACATGATGAGGTTGCCAGCCTCATACACAACTGTACATCCATAAGCATTTCAAACACGCTAAATGTAGACATAACATTTAAAAAATGTACACGTTTTAACTTAATCCTTCTTGTATGAATTAGTTATTGTATCCAGACTTTGACGAGCAGAATGGTCACAGTATGTGCTGCAACTGATTACCTGGGTTAAAAACCATTTTTAATCCCCTCCATCACCTAAACATATTCCATATGATCCCAAGTCATCTACGAATAGATCACGCTGGACCAGTTGCCGACAAAACCTGTAGAGGAGCCTTGCCACCAGACCTACGAGACAGAGGGGATAAGCAAGGTCGTTAGGACAAGGCCTTACTTTACACGGGAGCCTTACTTCGGTCTTTTTTTTTTTACATGCCTGTATTTTACATTAAAATACTATTTACCCCTATCCTCAAACAATAAGAGGGCCTCACAATGTGAAATGTCCCGGGCCTCATCTGAACTCTCGAAGGACCCGCTTGTCACGCTTATGAAAGATTAACATAGAGTGTAATATTTACACATATTATCTTCAGAGTTGTCATCATCATCTTCCTGTTCGCACCTTATGGAACGTGGAGGCACCACAGCAGATAATCCCCTTGCAAGAAGTCTGCATCAAGAATTAGCTTGCTCTTGTAGTAGTGGGTTCTGTAGCAATTAGTTTTTTATGATGAGATTACCAGCTTCATACACAACCTCATGTCAGTCGCCTTGTACTCTATGCAGGAGTAATAGTTATATTCCTTTTTTGTGTCTTCTCAGTTACCCCACTTGAACTTCACAGGATTAAGAGATGTGACATGGATAAAATGTGATATATCACTCACTAAACGTAGAGAAAACTTGGCTCCTAAATACCATCGCAATAATGAAGCTGAAATGTTTCGGTCATATAAAAAGACATAATAGTCTGGAAAAATTAGTAATGAAAGGTTTGGTCACTGGAAAGTGGGGAAGGTGCCGACCCAGACGACGGTGGGTCCAGGACATCACAGGGAGTCTGAACTTGTATTTGGTTGATGCAGGTCGACTTGCCTAGAATCGTGATGCGTTCAGAGCAGCTGTAATGGAGACAACGTTCTGGAGAGAATACGTCACATGATGATGATCACTTGTAATAAAGATCTGTAACAGGATGCATCTAAGGGGTCTACACATTGACGACTATGAAGCTGGGTTCAACCACATGTGGAATAAACAGCATGAAATGGCAAGAAGTCTGAGATAGTCTGCCAGCTTTGTGAGACAAACAGACTTGGTTAAATACAATCGACAAGAAAAGCCTGAAACAAACGGACAAATTTATGACAGAAATACATGTGGTTATATGAAAGTCAACAAGGAAGAAACATTAATATAATAAATATTCGCCTGGAAATGACTACACCCTTTAAAATGTGGAATTTTATCAACTTCAACACTAGGAACTATATTCATATTTAATTTATATCATCATACTTCCAACTGTTTACAGGGAATTAACGTTCAGAATTACTAACTCACTGAAAAAAATGTATCAATCACTAATTATCTCTCTTTCCTTGCGAAATTATTAAAATAACATTTCCTTCCCTTAGCATTCAACACAGTTTAATATCACATCCTGTAATGTTCATAATGTAATATTTATCTACTTGTATTTGTCCTAATGACAGAGAAGTTAGAGCACTTTCTTCAGGTTGTGTTCTTGGCTACATATTTTTAGCCTATCTATATTTATCGTCTTTTTTTCCCCTTGCTTGTAACTGTGTTGAGGCAGGAAAAAGTCCGTTTTCTTCTTATTCATTCATCCTGAAAAGGACGTCGGTTGCGTTGTGTCAATTTACAGCGAACCTGAGATATTTGCGCCTTTCGGCCGACACATCCGACTTCAGTACGGCATTTTTGGTACCGGGTTAGCTTTCGCTCTTCGATCCCTACTCACTCAGCCAGACTGCAGTGATGCAGCCTGTTTCCAGGACCACAACGTAGAGGTGGAGTAGAGTCTTGGTCAGCTATGGTTCGCTGACCCTGACGCAAGCAGTCTAGCTATGGGTCGCTGATCCTGACGCAAGCAGTCTAGCTCTGGTTCGCTGACGCTGACGAAAGCAGTCTAGCTATGGGTCGCTGACTGCATTCCTCACTGTTGACGCATCTTAGGTTCCAAACCTCCATTTGTCCATTGTGTTTAATGTATCGTTCATTTGTGAAAAGTTACCCGTATGCTTTTTTTCATTTGTTTTTCAACTTTCTCGACGCAATGGGACCTGGTTCGAAACCAGCTATGAAAATAGGTACAAGTCGCAGATCGTGAATTTCAAAAGGGAAAGGCAGGACGACAGGGATCTGATCACCACTTTAAGAAGCCGAGATCCGAATATATATTGTTGTTTGTATGATATGGCGATGTTGGTGGAATGATATGGCGATGTTGGTGGAATGATATGGCGATGTTGGTGGAATGATATGGCGATGTTGGTGGAATGATATGACGATGTTGGTGGAATGATATGGCGATGTTGGTGGAATGATATGGCGATGTTGGTGGAATGATATGGCGATGTTGGTGGAATGATATGGCGATGTTGGTGGAATGATATGGCGATGTTGTTTGTATGATATGGCGATGTTGGTGGAATGATATGACGATGTTGGTGGAATGATATGGCGATGTTGGTGGAATGATATGGCGATGTTGGTGGAATGATATGACGATGTTGGTGGAATGATATGGCGATGTTGGTGGAATGATATAGCGATGTTGGTGGAATGTTATGGCGATGTTGGTGGAATGTTGTGACGATGTTGGTGGAATGATTTAGCGATGTTGTTGGAATGTTATGGCGATGTTGGTGGAATGTTGTGACGATGTTGGTGGAATGATATGACGATGTTGGTGGAATGATATGGCGATGCTGGTGGAATGATATGGCGATGTTGGTGGAATGATATGGCGATGTTGTTTGTATGATATGGCGATGTTGGTGGAATGATATAGCGATGTTGGTGGAATGATATGGCGATGCTGGGGGAATGATATGACGATGTTGGTGGAATGATATTGCGATGTTGTTTGTATGATATGCCGATGTTGGTGGAATGATATGGCGATGTTGGTGGAATGATATGGCGATGTTGGTGGAATGATATGACGATGTTGGTGGAATGATATGGCGATGTTGGTGGAATAATATGGCGATGCTGGTGGAATGATATGGCGATGTTGTTTGTATGATATGGCGATGTCGGTGGAATGATATGGCGATGTTGGTGGAATGACATGACGATGTTGGTGGAATGATATGGCGATGTTGGTGGAATGATATGATGATGTTGGTGGAATGATATGGCGATGTTGTTTGTATGATATGGCGATGTTGGTGGAATGATATGGCGATGTTGGTGGAATGATATGGCGATGTTGGTGGAATTATATGGCGATGTTGGGGGGGGGGGGGGGGGGGGGGGGGGGGGGGGGGGGGGGGGGGGGGGGGGGGGTGGAATGATATGGCGATGTTGGTGGAATGATATGGCGATGTTGGTGGAATGATATGGCGATGTTGTTTGTATGATATGGCGATGTTGGTGGAATGATATGGCGATGTTGGTGGAATGATATGGCGATGTTGGTGGAATGATATGACGATGTTGGTGGAATGATATGGCGATGTTGGTGGAATGATATGGCGATGTTGGTGGAATGATATGGCGATGCTGTTTGTATAATATGGCGCTGTTGGTTTAATGATATGGCGATGTTGGTGGAATGTTATAACGATGTTGGTGGAATGATATGGCGATGTTGGTGGAATGATATGGCGATGTTGGTGGAATGATATGGCGATGTTGGTGGAATGATATGGCGATGTTGTTGGAATGATATGACGATGTTGGTGGAATGATATGACGATGTTGGTGGAATGATATGACGATGTTGTTGGAATGATATGGCGATGTTGGTGCAATGATATGGCGATGTTGGTATAATGATATGGCGATGTTGGTGGAATGTTATGGCGATGTTGGTGGAATGATATGGCGATGTTGGTGGAATGATATGGCGATGTTGGTGGAATGATATGGCGATGTTGGTGGAATGATATGGCGGTGTTGGTGGAATGATATGGCGATGTTGGTGGAATGATATGGCGATGTTGGTGGAATGATATGGCGATGTTGGTGGAATGATATGGCGATGTTGGTGGAATGATATGGCGATGTTGGTGGAATGATATGGCGATGTTGGTGGAATGATATGGCGATGTTGGTGGAATGATATGGCGATGTTGGTGGAATGATATGGCGATGTTGTTGGAATGATATGACGATGTTGGTGGAATGATATGACGATGTTGTTGGAATGATATGGCGATGTTGGTGGAATGATATGGCGATGTTGGTGGAATGATATGGCGATGTTGGTGGAATGATATGGCGATGTTGGTGGAATGATATGGCGATGTTGGTGGAATGATAAGGCGATGTTGGTGGAATGATATTTTGATGTTGGTGGAATGCTATGGCGATGTTGGTGGAATGATATGGCGATGTTGGTGGAATGATATGGCGATGTTGGTGGAATGATATGACGATGTTGGTGGAATGATATGGCGATGTTGGTGGAATGATATGGCAATGTTGGTGGAATGATATGACGATGTTGGTAGAATGATATAGCGATGTTGGTGGAATGATATGGCGATGTTGGTGGAATGATATGACGATGTTGGTGGAATGATATGGCGATGTTGGTGGAATGATATGGCGATGTTGGTGGAATGATATGGCGATGTTGGTGGAATGATATGGCGATGTTGGTGGAATGATATGGCGATGTTGGTGGAATGATATGACGATGTTGGTGGAATGATATGGCGATGTTGGTGGAATGATATGACGATGTTGGTGGAATGATATGACGATGTTGGTGGAATGATATGGCGATGATGGTGGAATGATATAGCGATGTTGGTGGAATGATATGGCGATGTTGGTGGAATGATATGGCGATTTTTGTGGAATGATATGGCGATGTTGGTGGGATGATATGGCGATGTGGGTGGAATGATATGACGATGTTGGTGGAATGATATGACGATGTTGTTGGAATGATATGACGATGTTGTTGGAATGATATGGCGATGTTGGTGGAATGATATGGCGATGTTGGTGGAATGATATGGCGATGTTGGTGGAATGATATGACGATGTTGGTGGGATGATATGGCGATGTTGTTGGAATGATTTTGCGATGTTGGTGGAATGATATGGCGATGTTGGTGGAATGATATTGCGATGTTGTTGGAATGATATGGCGATGTTGGTGGAATGATATGGCGATGTTGGTGGAATGATATGGCGATGTTGGTGAAATGATATGACGATGTTGTTGGAATGATATGGCGATGTTGTTGGAATGATATGACGATGTTGGTGGAATGATATGACGATGTTGTTGGAATGATATGGCGATGTTGGTGGAATGATATGGCGATGTTGGTGGAATGATATGGCGATGTTGGTGGAATGATATGGCGATGTTGGTGGAATGATATGGCGATGTTGGTGGAATGATATGACGATGTTGGTTGAATGATATGACGATGTTGGTGGAATGATATGACGATGTTGGTGGAATGATATGACGATGTTGGTGGAATGATATGACGATGTTGGTGGAATGATATGACGATGTTGGTGGAATGATATGACGATGTTGGTGGAATGATATGACGATGTTGGTGGAATGATATGACGATGTTGGTGGAATGATATGACGATGTTGTTGGAATGATATGACGATGTTGTTGGAATGATATGACGATTTTGTTGGAATGACATCAGGATCTACAGTTTGTGACAGTCAACACAAAGAAGTTTATTGCTAAGGTGGCTACTGACAGTTCAGATAATGGCCATAACTCTGATAACCACTAGGTGTCCTGGGTGAGCCTGTGTTGCATGTTGATCTTAATGTTCGTCCAAAGGCTGTGCCACGCAGAAAAATACAATTTTCACTTAAGAGCAAGGTAAAATGAGAGCTTCAAAATCTAATGAACAGAGGTTTATTAATACCAGTAGAGGAACCCACTGAATGGGTTAACCAAATGGCTGTTGTTGAAAACTCTGATGGCAGCCGCGCTGGTGTAATGGCTTCGGCGTTGTACTGGCGACCGGGTGTTCATGGTTCAAACCCGGGCGTCAGCGTTTGAAGAAATGTTTACGGCCGGAAATTTAGACTGAATAACCTGAACGGCTCCTGTGATAAACCCTCTGTGGATGGGAAGGAGCGAAGCTCCTGACCGGGTTGGAAGGAAAGTCCTCAGGTTCCCCAGCCTCGCAATGACATGTCATTGGGCCGAAGGGCTGAAAGCCCAAGTGCCGCTGGTTATTAAAAAAAAAAAAAAAAACCTCTGATGGTTCTTTAAGAAGTTGCATTGATCTCAGACCCCTGAATTAGGCTTTGCAGAGGGATCATTACAGATTACCAGCTTTGGATGATGTATTGCCTGAGCTGAATAATACCAAGATTTTCACACAGCTGGATATCAAGGAAGCTTTCTGGCACACTAAGCTTGATGAGAAGTCTAGTAAACTTACAACAATGATTACACCTTTCGGTAGGTTCAGATGGTCTTAACCAGTGGTTCTCAACGTAGGATATGGCCCCCAGGAGGGCCATGCCATATTTTATAGGGCCACAGTATGATGGTAAAGTACCTTATTCCAGCTAACAGCGACTATGAGGGTGCCATAGAGGCAAATGAGGCTCAGAGGCGGGGACCATGAGCGAAAAAGGTTAAGAACCCAAGGGCTAGATTACAATTTGGTTTAAACGTAAACTGTGAAATGTTCCAGAGGCTTCTAGACAAGTTCAAGAAGGTCTTCATGGTTGCATCAATGTTGCTGATGACGTAGTTACTGCAGGTTGCGGATCAAACAGGCAGCAAGCAATTAAGGACCATGATCTGAAATTTAAATTACTGAAACATAAGTGTAAAGAAAAATACATTAAACTAAATGAAGCTGAAGCTCAAGAGAAGAAAGAAGAAATTACTTTCATGAGTCATCTTATTAGTGCTCGAGGTGTTGAACCAGTAAGGAAAAATTTTGACACTATACTAAAATATTTCAATAAATTATAATCCCTCAACTGGGATTCGAATCCGGTACCTCTTGAATACTAGGCGGACGCCATACCCCTGAGCCACTCCGACCCCACCTCTACGTACGAACATTCGAGATACAATTCTGGAGATTTCTATTTCTCTTCTCCGTGTGTTCATTTGACCTTCCTCTACTTCTCTTAAGCTGGTGATTCCAGAACAAGCACTGTTCTGTAATGCTATCACCAGGTTTTCTCAATGTATGCCCTATCCATCTCCAGCGGCTACTTCTAGTTGTTTGTTCCACTAGCTGCTGTCTGGTTCGTATCATCAGTTCTACATTAGTCATCTTGTCATACCATTCCAAATCTTCTATTCTACGCAAGCACATATTTATGAAAGTCTGTACCTTTTCATTGTTGTTTGTTAGTCTCCGTGTTTTACAGCCGTACAATAGGACAGAACAGCTTAACAAACAAGATGTCCTGAACGAGGTCAGTACTCAAAGGAAGCTTATTTCACCCATGAAGGGAAGCAATCCAAATATTATCGGAAAAGGATACTTACAATGAATTGTGACAACCGGCAAGAGAAAGAAGGATTGATGGATAATGAGACAGAGGATGATACAGCAAGATGGTACTAAACATTACAGCATCACGACATGAAAACAAATTCAACAACAGAAATGATAAACAGCTCGAGGAACAGGAGTCTGTGAAAAAACATAGTCGTCTTTGCCAGATGACATAGCACTTGTAGAGGAAGACGAAGAAAGAGACGGGAACCTTCAGAGGCCAAGCAACCCTGCTCAGACACTTACATGCAGGTCTGGTTCGTTCTGTGAGTAATTACTACCTCCAAGTACCGCTGATCAGAGTCGATGGATAGCGGCGGAGAATCAAGGCCTTGTTCACTGTAACACTCTTGATAAGTTTGCATTCTGTCAGTGTCGAAACAGTGTATCTCCGCAAATACAGAACACAGGTGGCCTAAAGAATATACATTTTATATTACGTTTCAACAGTTAAACAGATGATATAGGTACGTAGTTTGGTCTATATTTGCATATAGATTGAGTAATTAAAAGACGCATATATTGATAAACAGACTGACAGTCAGACGGGGCGCAAGGACGGACAGAGAGACAAACAAACACACAGACACAGACAGACAAGCAAGCAGACAGACAGACAGACAGACAGATAGATAGATAGATAGATAGATAGATAGATAGATAGATAGATAGATAGATAGATAGATAGATAGATAGATAGATAGATAGATAGATAGATAGATAGATAGGCAGGCAGGCAGGCAGGCAGATAGACAGACAGACAGACAGACAGACAGACAGACAGACATTTTCCATATCTGAGAGGTTCTGTCTCATTCTTCAACGCAATGTGTCTATCAGAAGTTGTGACGGTGTTGCCTCCCCTGCTGTGCATTAGTGGTCCAACAGTGGCCAAAACTCAAGAGCATCTATTATAGGCTTCAATGGAGTCTATTTTTACACAAGATTACTCTTGGCAGAAATGTCGATAGAAGAGTAGTAAAGCTTCTATCACATGGGAGTATTCATAAGATATTCAGATAAGCGAAAACAATGCTGGCTGTCGCTAAGCACGTTAATTCTGTAATCTGCCGACGCCTTTTATGAAGAATTTAAGCATTGGTTTATTCTAGCTCGTAAAGCCCCCACCGTTGATTTAATCAGTGGAATTATTATTATAATATATATAGCTCTGTTTAGAGTGTGTGTTTAGTAACTTTGACTGAGACAAACATGTAGAACATTTAAAAGGATTGAATTGAAGTTAAATTTGTAACATTACAAATAACAAAATTTAATAATCACTTGAAGTTTTAACAGTTGGAAAATAATTTGAATATTTATGGAAAAGGTTTCATCACTTGGATAGGATATAACTGAATAAAGGAGGTCACTTTTGGCAGCAGATATTGTCACTTAGCTGCCAATGGTAGTTTCTTCTCCTGCTGGGTCAGTTCCTTTCACTCTGCTCTCGCTCTTCTCTGGTCGAAGTTCAGGCGCCGCACAAGAACGTCGAGGAGTAACGCCTAAGTTGGTTCTGCGTCTGTTTATAGGACCCTCTTATGATGGCGTCTCGCAAAACGTCAGTCCACTTCTACCTTCACTTGGTTCCAGAGAAAGTACTTTATGCTGGTACCACCAATAACTGGTAATATAAATAGAAACGAAACGCTCGTTTCTGAGTATGACGTTTTCCAAGTCATAGTTATGGGTTCCTTTCTTCCCATACCACCATCCCATGTCAGAATTTATTCTCAATGAGAATTAAATAAGAAAAGAAAGGACATCACAATTTTGATGGGCACCTAAATGCGAAAATAGGAACAGACAACACGAGTTTTGGAGAAATCATGGGAAAGCATGGATTAGGTATGATGAACGAGAATGGGGAACTATTGGCAAATTTCTGTGCTTCAAATCAACTAGCTATAATAGGAAGCATATTTCCACATAAAAGAATACATAAAGCAACATGGATATCACCAGACCACAGAACTGAGAATCAGATTGATCATATATGCATAAGTAAAAAGTTTAGGTCATCAGTGCATGATGTGAAAGTATGTAGAGGAGCAGATTTTGTATCACACCACCATCTTCTGATGGCTAAAACAAAATTAAAACTCAAGAAATTTACAACAGTATAATGCTATAGACAACAGTACAAAGTGGGATATCTAAGAAATCAGGAAATAAGAGAAACATTTTCAATCACAGTATCCAACAAATACCAAGTACTCCAACAAATGGACGATGAAACAGATACGGAAGACCACTGGCAACATGTAAACAATATATGGAACAAGACATGTGAAGAAGTACTGAGAAAAAGAAAACATCAGCACAAAGCATGGATAACAACAGAAACCATTAGTAAGATAGAAGACAGGAAAAACAAGAAAGCAGATTTAAACAGAATCAAAAAAAAACCAGAAAGCTCGCAAAGCAAATGCTCATGAAGAGTACATATGAATTCAAACAAAGTCCAGTAAGGGATTGAAACATTCTCAAATAGACAAGGAACGAAAATATATTGGATGATTTGGCAAGGGAAGCAGAGGATAGCTGCAGCCAGTAAGGAAATTGAAAAGACCTTGTATAATACAACACCTCAAAGAAAGCTAACAGGGCTTCATAAAAGATTCAGAATGGTAAGATTGCTTAGTACCCTATACTAGATCAAATGAAGAGATGGACAGACTACATTTTGAGGAACTCTTCTCAATAGAGCCATCTCCAACTAATACCCCCAGCCCCATCCAGCCCGCAGGAATGAGGAGCTTATAAATCAGCTGTGAACGAACAAGTAAAGAAGAAATAAAGAAAGCCATAAAGGTTCTGAAAAATGGAAAAGCAGCTGGTCCAGATTGCATTCCAGCAGAGGCCTTCATTCAATACTGGATCATTGATTACCTCTCCCAGTGATATTTTACTTACAAACTACTGGCAATGTCTGGGAGAGAGAGGAGCGATAGTACCACAGAATGTAAGGAAGGTTATCTGGTCAAGTTGTCTGTAGAACTGGGAAATTTTAAACAAAAGTGCACAAATTATAGAGGAATAATCTTGACTATCAGTGCCATAGGAAAAATATTAAACAGAATCATACCTTGAGAGATTTTATAATAGTCCTCTAGACAAGCAACTGAGAGATGAACAAGCAGGTTTTCGACAAAACAGATCCTGTACAGACCAGATAGCCACTTTGAGAATAATAGTTGAACAAAGTCTGGAATGGAATTCACCTTTATAAATGGAATCCAGTGCAATCTGAATAAACAGCATGATGATCTGGATTTTGCAGAAATTGACTTGCATCTTCGTCCCCCATAACCATAATTCAGATGCACACGAGAAAATTGAAAATTCGTCAGATGAAGAGGTCACACAACAAAGTGGCCTGATAAAAAATACACAGGGAAAAGGACAAAGTTTATGAAAAATAAATGCCAAGAAATGGATAACTGTGCAGGTTTGAACTTTTGAAGAAAACATCAACTAAAAGATTGTAGAATTGTACACATATCTTGATACAAGTATATAGACAAAGAAATGGAGGGGACAAACAGTGGATATCAAAATAAGAATACAAAAAAGCAAGAGGAGCTTCATTGCATGGGAAAACCTTATGGAGAACAAGGAGAAAGTCAAATCAATGTCCAATACAAAAAATAAGAATCTTTCAACTCAAATGTCAAGTCAGTCCTCTATTGTATGGCTCTCGAGGACATGGGAAGAACAACATGAACCTACAACATCTAAAAAGCTTATCTTCGGACTTTTATAAACGGGTGCTTGCGTAGAATAGAAGGACTGAAATGGTATGACAAAGTCACAAAATTGGAATTGATGACAAGAACCAGACAAGTGCCATGGGAACAAGAGCTGAGAAAAAGTCGCTGGCGATGGATAGGACACACACTGAGGAAACCTGTTGATAGCATTACAAGGCAGTCCTTGTTCTGGAATCCACAGGGAAAGAGAGGCAGAGGTTTTCGACCAAAAAAACACTTGGAGAAGAGAGAACTAGAAAATCAGGAGAGTCTGAAAAAATGATGAGGAAGGACATGGAAGAGAAACTTGAGCGTGATTGGCACAGGGACAGAAAGGACTTTGGCATGTGTTTGTTGAAGGTCCTATGGACTCTGTTGGGGAGGCTAAAGGGTATTGTAGTTGAGAATAAAAAATATAATCCACTCGGGATAAATGTGTTCCCTTTACATTTAGAGACTGAATAGCTTTAATCCTTACATAACATTTGTAGATCTCAAAAGGTTAAAACGTACAGATATACTATGTTTTACATTTTTACATCTCCATTGTGTGAAAAGTGATCACAATATCGAAATTTTCATTTATTGTTTCATTCATATTTACACTTATGGAAAAAGATGATATTTTTTCCTTTTCATCAGAACATTGTACACTGGTTTAAAAGCTTGAAAACTTGAGCATTATTTTAAAGTGGAATATGTTTTATAAGGACATTGTTACTCTGCTTTGAAAATGTAGGTATTAAACTTAGAATGTACATCATTTCTTTCACACGTTCCCTAGTCCTGCTTCATAGGGAACCTGGTACTTACTGTACGATTTTAGTTTCTTTTTACGAAAAACTAGCAATAAAGCAATCACCATGCCCTTGCATAGTGGTGCATTCATGGAATCATCATTCTACGATAACTGAAGGTTGCACAGACCCAAAAGACTGTTGACATCGTACACCTATAGCGAGTTGGGGGGGTCACACATTAAACTTCATCATGGTCGAAGGATTTATACTACTACTATATATATATATATCCTTTATATATATATATATATATTATTATATATTATCCGATATATATATATATGCAGCGTATATATATAGTTCTATTATATTATGTTAGTTCACATGTTAGTAATAAAACATAAAAGTAAATCACAACTTATAGCCATTACATGGCTACAGACTTTTTTGCTCAGATGTAAATAAAGAGACGAAATCGTTCTCTACACGCGTCTGGGAATGTCTTTAATTTTTCAATAGATTCCCCTCTGACTCAGGTGTTTCATCTTCATTTTCCTAGTCCACGGTGTTCCTTACTAAAATGTAGAGATTTCCCTGTGCTTTTTTAAAAGTCTATCTGCTGGTTCTCCAATAAAAGGTACTGGTTACAACAATAGGAATTATGAAATCTAATTCTCAACTTTGGCGAGGTATGATGTACTTGGGGAGCTTCGAAATTCACATTGTCTGTGAGCATAAAACTGCGCGAAAATGGTCAGGTTATATTTCCCCTCAATGTTGTTTTGAATCTAATCAGAAAGATCAAGTCATTTTCAAACAGCGGTCGAGTGTGGCATGTTTTTCAAAATAGTTCCTACACTTGGAAAAATTTTGCAAAAGGTCACGTATTTTCCATATATGTATAATCTGATGTGCTCTTGCATTACACTCTCACCAAACAACATTTGTGACTCATCTATTGTCTAAAATGTAATAAATCCATGATTACTTTTAACCAAGTGACCGGAAGCGATTATATCACACCTGTCTGCCCACATGTGTCACACAGACAGTAATCTCTAGTTATCTGTAGTAATGAGTGCGCAAAACTCTGTCTTATCGTTGATTTAAGCAATAGCTGCTGGGCCGATGGTACGTGTTAATTCTATCTGCCGCGCCTATAACCACACAAAATTTGCGGTAGCGTCAAGCAAATGAGATTGTTTATCATATCAGGCTGCTCCTTGTAAAATGTGAGTCAAAATTTATATACCTACAGGGTTGCTTTGATATAATCTATATTTAATATCTGCCGGCGCTACTATAGCTGGAAAAATAAAGAAAGAATTAGAAAAGATGCGATAATTGACAGAATATAATAAACAATCAGTACATATACTAATGTACCGTGATACTTGCGGAGATAATCAAAAGATTAATTTAGGTCGTTCCATGTCCGTCAACAAGAAGTTTTCTGTTTTATTAAAATTAATTCAATCTAAGTACAGAGTGTGCTCGATATACGTCGCACCGGTCTAAGTCGTTTTGCATCCACGTCGTTGATTAATTAGAGACGTTAAACTCGCACTTACATCGTTTAATGAGAAACGTACATGTATATTTCCCACGAATCTTCTCTCCCTCCTTCTGTATTTAAATTCAAAATTAATTAATGTATATAAAATGTAAAACATATCTACATTATATATCAAAACAAAAGTACATTAATAAGTATGAAATATTTATTACCTCAAATAAATTTTACGAAAATGTATAGTCATTTATGTATACTAAATAGTACTGTAAATCATAATTATAGAGAATATATAATGAAATACAACTGTCAATAATAAAAAAAATAGAAAATTCTAGAAATAAACAATTGAAGTTTCTAGAATTACGCGCAGTAAGTCGCTAAATGACCCCCCCCCACAACGGCATCGCTTGTGTACTACAATGGCCAGCTGAATGACACACAACTGGTTTTGAAACTTCGAAGAAGTTCATGGTGCGCTGGTGTCTTAGGCAAGCAGAGTTTTTACAATGTTAAACATCACTGGAATATATTACGTATATATATAAAAAAATATAATATATATATATAATATATAATATTATATATATATATATATATAGCTTAAATATATAAATATATATATATGTTTAGTTCAAACTCATCTGTTAGTATATTAAATATGAGTAATTCCGTAAAATCACAAACTTTTCGCCAATCGCTGACTCCATCAACGATCGTTTCCTTGCTCAGATGAATAAAAGAGACTTGAGAATTCGGCTGTCTATACAGAGCGTTTGGGGTGGTGTCGATTAAATGTCTAGTAAGTTCCCGCTCTCTGACTTCGTGCTCTGTGTGCGTCCTTCAGTTTCCTCAGGCCCATGTTAGAGAATGTAGAGACCCTGGGGCTATATTGTTAGTCCGATAAATACTCCAATAAAAGGTGTTCTGGAATACTTTAAGAAGGAAGTATTTTGAATTCTAATTCTTTCACTGTAGCAGTCTGGTGTGTCTTGGGCGAGCGATTTCTCAAGTGAAAATAGCTTGAGAAAATGGGTCAGATTACGATTCCCTGCCTTCCCACGCCTTCGTTTGTTATGAGCATATCAAAAATCTCCAATCATATTCAAACAGGCGGGTTATAGGGTTGGGTTATTTCAATTAGTTACATCGAGTAAGTGTGAACGTAAAGGCAGATGTGTCAACTCTCCCATATATGGGTAATAATGTTGTATCCGAAGCCCTTGTGTACATAAACTTACAGACAGATCGAAACTGCATACAACAGCGTGTTTCAAAATGTAACTCCTCATTACTTTTATCACAAAGTACTCTTGTCATAACAAGTTAGACAGCAAACGCTTATGTCAAAAGTTCGCGCCGCACGTGTACAACGAGATCTTGTGCTATCACTTCTTAGCAATGCTGTGCCGCTCCCTTGCGACTGCGAGTATTTATTAATCTCAGCAAATATCTGGGTAGTCGCTCAAGCGAAAAGCTGAGATATTTATCGCCTGAACAAGGGATGTGTCAAGCAATTCGACCATATACTCCATAATATATCTGCTACTTAGCAGAAAAATAAACGAAGACAAGAAAGAAGAAAGTGGCGACAATTGAGAGCAACATAATTAAAAAATCACGGTACCAGAAGAAATGTTACCGATACTGCTGGAGTGAAACAAAGATCGATAGGAGGGGCCTGCTGCCTTTCTGTCCCACCTTGTAATAGCAATGGAAAAATCTGCAGAGTGTTCCGCGGGGGTTCTTCCAGCCCGCTTCGCGATGAAACACAAAACAAACGTAAGACCCTAAACGGGAAGAGTACTGTCCCCGCCGCTTCTGAGCGAGACAGGGAACAGACGTAAATCCTTTAAGCAACGCTTTCCCGTTTCTACCACGTCCTGCGTCGGAATGAAAAACCAGAAGACTTGAATAAAATAACAAGGCAGATCGATTTTATTTTAACGTGCTGGCGGGTACTGCTTATCCTGAGTTAACTCAAAGAAAGCTGAAACTAGCCGCTCAACCAAGAATCGCTAAATAAAATGCACCTTTGGCCATGTAAATGCCGCTTATTTCCACGTGCAAAGTGGTGGACTTAGCCCTAGCAGAAGCCCTTGCGAAATTGAACGGCTGGACAACTGACGAGAATAAGGAGCTGTTTAGAGCAATAAGACAGAAAACGTGGGGAGACAAAATAATGATAGCAAAGACAAACAGGGCAGACAATTCCTCAGTAAAGAATTTTTCAAAGTGTCCCACATTTCAATCAAATCATAACAATAAAGAAACTTAAGATGAGGAAATAGACAATCCATATTCTGGAATCCCCAAGGTAAGAGAGAAGACCAAAGAATACATTTAAAAGAGAACTTGAGGCAGACATGAAGGGGATTACGTTGACTGTCTAAAACTGGCACTGACCTGTCGCATCAGATGACTGTCCAACAGTCTGTCCGCCTGGAAGTCACTGTGCTGTCCGTGGCGTCCTCGTCCGAAATCAGGTGACCCGTCAGTCACGGTCAATCCGTTGACAAGAAAGTCACCTTTATCCCCCCTCGTTCCGTTCCGTCCCGTCCTCCCCCGTCTCGTCCGTCACGTCCGTCCGTTCATCCGTCGCCCCACTTCTCCGTCACACAACGTCAAACAGATCTATTGTGATGTTGTATGTGTGTCCTGTCTTTATGCTCGATCTAATATGATCTAGTCCTAGATGTAACGTGGTATGATACGAAGTGGTGGTGAAGAGACATGATCTCACACACACCAACCATGAATGCTTGATAACCTTGAAAGTGACTGGTATCAGAGACAAGTTGTCACGAACGTTGAGCGTCTGAACCGAAACCATAAAATATCTCTTCAACCCACAGCGGATCTCGAAATCACGGAACTCTTACGCTCTTTTCAATACACTATCATCATATCCCAACTGCCAGGAACTGGGCATTGACATCAATGGATAGAAGTACTTGCACTAAGAACCTACAAAGCTACTTTGATGCCAACAGAATATCATCCAGGTTTGAAACATCTAGAATATTTCTTATCTTACCCTATTATGTACAATCCGTAGACACAAAACTTCTAGAACAACAGTCTCAATAAGCAACCGGTAATCCCGCTTAAAAAAACTAGCAACCTACTACCTTCTCAATCCTCAGTATCTTCATCACAACATTGTTACCAACCACAATTTTCATACCGCATGTTTAACATCATATATAACACTTTATTTTGCCCTTATGAAAATTCTCGGATTTGATATTTGCCATAGGGTAAGTATTATAATGTAACACATCTTTTCTATATATACTTTTTTCAGACAGATATAATCGGGGTGATTGTTGGTTAGAGTATGACCAACTTTTAAAAATAGGATTTTTTGGCGCTTAGTTGGAGTCTCATAAGGCCGATAAAATACGCCGAATTTTTAGGCGAAATCTAGGCGGTGTATCATCAACCTAATGAAGGAACATGATACCAACGCCAGAGGGACCCCAAAAAAACCTGAGATCTATTTGAATCCGAAATTATTTGTGAGTAGCACACAAACATAAGTTCCACAACAATTGTTACCATACCAAATTTTTATGTATCCTATTGATCCTCTCCGAATTTTTTTTACTTTTTACACTAGTTATGTACTTTTAGTTTTTTCAAATTTTTTTTTTTTTTACAAATATTATGTTTGAAACTACAGCCAATTTTTTTTTTTTTTTAACTTTTTTGACATTTTTTTTGTTTTTTATTTATTGCTTTTTTTTTAGTGTTGACTTTTTTTTTTTTTTTTTTTTTCTTTTTTTTATTTTATTAATGTTTTGTTTAGTTTTTTTTTTTATTCTACCCTAACGATATTTTTTTTTTTGCAAAGCCAATAAGATTCCTTTGCATCACTTTATTCTGAAGCCATTTTTTATTTTTGCTTGTTTTATTTTTTCATAAGTTTTTGCAATACCTTTTTTTTTTTTATTTTTAGGCTTTTTACCCGCGCCATGCACACTTCATTGTTAATTTGTATTTTATAGCCACAGTTTTTTTTTACATTTTTTTTTTTTTGGTCATTTCTACCCTTTTTTTTTTTGTCCACATTTTTTTTTTCGTTTAGAATGTTTTTTTATTTCAGCAGTTATTTTATTATTTTTTTTTCCTTTTTTTTTTTTTTTCAAACTGGAGCAAATATTGCTGACCAATTTCTTATATTTTTTAGTTTTGTTATATTTTTTTTTTTTTATTTTTAATCTTCTTGTCCTTTTTTAAAGTCAGACGTATATTACATTTTTATTTTATCCCCAGTATATGCCCCGATTTCGAGCAGCCACGGCGCCGCGGCGATTATTTATTAATCTTTTTTTTTTTAAAGGTTATTACCCTTTAGTTTTATTTTTTTTTATGAATTTTTTATCCATTTTTTTTTGTTCTTTTTTTAAAGATTAGCTTTTCTATGTTTTTATTTCACTTTTTTTTATTCAATTATTTTTTTACGGTTTTTTACTATAAAATTTTTAATTTTTATATTAAAATCATAGCACTTTATTCAATTTGCATACTGAACAAATGATGCCCCACTCCGTCTGCATACAAAGACAATCTGCTAACATACATTCTGCTAACATTACTCTTATCGCCCCACTGGAAAAGTACAGAAATTAATTGTTTCAGATACATGCCGAGAACACACGGACTTCCGATTTGTTTGGCAATTTGAGCCTGGTAATATAGTAACATAAATGTAAAATAATGCCATTATCAATGGTACAATTCCGATGTTAAAAGAAGTTAAAATTATTTTGAAACATGCAACAGACGAGGTTTTTTAATTTTAACTAACCCATTTTTTACTAAACTAGAAACTAACTCGTGTATTTTTTTAATAATAAACAAATTGCAATAAATATAGAAAGCAGTACGAACTAAGGTTATATTATTTGTAAATGTCCACTAGACAACGAAGTTATAAGTGACTAAATTCCAGCCCCAAGTTTGTCTTTAAAAATTATTCCCTTAACAAATGCCAATAAACCTAAACAATCGTGTTAAAAAAACCCTTCGTTAAAAAATGATAGTAATTCTATTTAAAAAACTATCGAACAACATGACAACTTACGGTAGTGTTTTGTTGGCAATTTGCGCAATCCTTCCGATTTATAACGGCCACACCCAATAAATAAAAAAATAAAATTAACCGACACAAAACTGTACACCTGCCCCCGGCTATTGCCAGCACCTCGTAATATTCCAACAAGATGTCCTTACCCCCCACTATAGATACCATTTATTAAGCCAAACACGAATAAAAATACGGGCCGTGGACATTATACGATTCGTGACAATTTTTTTACCCCGCCTCTACCCGTGCGCCTGTTTTAAGGATACGCCACCAGCCGGACAATAATCCGGCCAAGATCCATCCGTGTCGTCTCTGGGCCACCCAAGAAGTACAGTTTGCCTGTGAAGCACATACATTTATATACAACTCTAGGCACTCACACCAACCCCCCACGCGCCTGGCAGCCCTTGACACCCCAGGGAAGGAGCCGGCCAATGGAATGGATCCTCTACAATGAGATTATCTGGTTGTCAGTTTTATATTAAATTCCTATATTTTATTTTCTTACGTTTGCTTGCAACAAACCCATCTATTTTTTTTTTAAATGAATTACTTGTATTGCAGTGGG